>JAUMJK010000239.1:0-486226 GCA_033558105.1 Coccyzus lansbergi
AAGGGAAAAGGAAGGAAAGGAAAGAGAGGGAAAGGAAAGAGAGGGAAAGGGAAGTGAGGGAAAGGGAAGAAAGGGAAGGGAAGGAAAAGGAAGAAAGGGGAAGAGGAAGGGAAGATAAGTCTTTTAAAATAAACTATACCAAATAACTTGGCAATCACAAACACCCAGAGCGCAGCCCGGGTAGCTGTGCCCGCGGCTGCGGCGGCGCCTCCCGCGCGGGGCGGGGCGGGGCGGGCGGACAAAGCGGCCGTGTCCGCGGGGCGGGCGGGGGAGAGGGAGAGCGGCGGCGGCGGCGGAGCAGGTGAGGCGGGCGGCGGGGGCGGCCGCGGGGCCGGGGAGGCCGCGCCAGGCGGGGGATGCTCCGTGCGCCGCGGGCGAGCGCGTCGCACCCCGTGCCCCTTCCTTCCCTCCTTCCTTCCCTCCCTCCCTCCTTCCTTCCCTCCTTCCTTCCCTCCTTCCTTCCTTCCCTCCCTCCTTCCCTCCCTCCCTCCTTCCTTCCTTCCCTCCTTCCCTCCTTCCTTCCTTCCCTCCTTCCCTCCTTCCCTCCTTCCCTCCTTCCCTCCCTCCCTCCTTCCTTCCTTCCCTCCTTCCCTCCTTCCTTCCTTCCCTCCTTCCTTCCCTCCTTCCCTCCTTCCCTCCTTCCCTCCTTCCCTCCTTCCCTCCCTCCTTCCCTCCCTCCTTCCCTCCTTCCCTCCCTCCCTCCTTCCCTCCTTCCCTCCTTCCCTCCCTCCCTCCTTCTCTCCTTCCCTCCCTCCCTCCCTCCTTCCCTCCCTCCTTCCCTCCCTCCTTCCCTCCCTCCTTCCCTCCCTCCTTCCTTCCCTCCCTCCTTCCTTCCCTCCTTCCTTCCCTCCCTCCTTCCCTCCCTCCTTCCCTCCCTCCTTCCTTCCCTCCCTCCTTCCCTCCCTCCTTCCCTCCCTCCTTCCCTCCCTCCTTCCCTCCTTCCTTCCCTCCTTCCTTCCCTCCCTCCCTCCTTCCCTCCCTCCTTCCCTCCCTCCTTCCCTCCCTCCTTCCCTCCCTCCTTCCCTCCCTCCTTCCCTCCCTCCTTCCTTCCCTCCTTCCTTCCCTCCTTCCTTCCTTCCTTCCTTCCTTCCTTCCTTCCTTCCTTCCTTCCTTCCTTCCTTCCTTCCCTCCTTCCCTCCCTCCTTCCCTCCCTCCTTCCCTCCCTCCTTCCCTCCCTCCTTCCTTCCTTCCTTCCTTCCCTCCCTCCTTCCCTCCTTCCCTCCTTCCCTCCCTCCTTCCCTCCCTCCTTCCTTCCCTCCTTCCTTCCCTCCTTCCTTCCCTCCTTCCCTCCTTCCCTCCTTCCCTCCTTCCCTCCTTCCCTCCTTCCCTCCCTCCTTCCCTCCTTCCCTCCCTCCTTCCCTCCTTCCCTCCTTCCTTCCCCGCGGAGGCGGCAGCTCTGAGGGGTCTGAAGGTAGTTTGGGAAGGGAGCGAAGCCGCCGCCGCCGCCCTCCGTAACGGAAAGGAAGTGAAATTTAGCGCTAAAGCTCTTCTGTCAAGTGGAAGCGAGTCCGCTGTCCTGCGCCGGTTAAGCCAGAGAAAAACCTCGGGATCGTTACAAGGCGAAGCGTCGCTGGGGAGTAATTAGTTTTTAGAGGGCTTAAGGGCTGAGAAGCGTGTGTTTGAGTTTGTTTGTGAGGAGTCGTTGCCTGGCTCCGAGATGCGTTGTGTCAAAGCAGGAAGTACCACGTGTATTTTGCTGCCTACAACTACCTGAAACGAGGTTGTGGAGAGGAGGGAGCTGGCCTCTTCTCCCAAGTGACAAGAGACAGGACAAGGGGGAATGGTCTTGAGCTCCTTCAGAGGCTCAGGCTGGACTTTAGGGGAAAAAAAAAAAAATCCCAGAAAGGGTCATTTGGCACTGGAACAGGGAGGTGGTTGATTCACCTTCCCTGGAGGTGTTTAAGGCATGGGTGGAAGAGGTGCTGAGGGACATGGCTTAGTGTTTGATAGGAATGGTTGGACTCGATGAACCAGTGGGTCCTTTCCAACCTAGTGATTCTATGGTTCTGCTTAGAATCCTTCAATGTCACAAGCAGTTTGCACAACACCACTGAGTCGTGAGCGTCTGAAGCAGCTTCTGGTAAGGGAGGCTTGAAAGAAGCTTTCCCTGGGCACGCTGTATGATAAGGAAGCTCCGTGATGAATACATCCGACTCCAGAGGATGCACCTAGAAGCCTGGTGAATCAGCGTGCTGCATCCACTGACTGAGCACGGCAGCTCCTGTGAGGAAGGATGCTGGAGGACAGGGGGGTATATTAACACTACCTCACATTGCAAGCTTCATAAGCAGTAGTGGCACACGTGAAGTTGTGAAGTTAAACTTCTAGTTTTTAATATTAAACAGCTTCTTCTGGCAGTTCAGACAGCCCTCTGGTGCTTTCTGTGGTGAGTGAGTTATAGTCCTTTTTGTATTACGCTTGCTTCCCAAGGGGATATTTGCTTTTTATCTGTCATCCCAAACTGCAGCGAATGAAATGAGGCTAACGGCATAACCTCATAAGTTAACATAGCAAGAAATCTAAAGTGATAAGGAAGATGAAAACTTCTTACAAGAAATATTGTAGCCATTTTGCTTTGTTTTAATAGTAGACAAACACTGAGACAGAGATGACATTTTAAAAGTGGAAGAGCAGAAAAATATGTCAAACAAAGCATTATACAGCTTAAAGGTTATTTTGCAAGATACACTTGCTCTTTTAAAAGATAGCCTTTTGAAGTCAAGTGAACTGTGTAAAAACTTCTTTAGGATGTGTGTCACAGGGTAAGTCTTTTAGTCAGACTTCAACAAAGTGCAGAGTATTTAGAAAGACTATCTCTAGGGCATCTTGAGGTATTTATTATTCAATGCCTGTATGAGCAACTGTACTCACTGTCATGTAAGGATGCACAGGTCACGGGCCAAATGCTCTCCAAATCCTTGGTGTACATATGCTTGCTTTGTCTCATCTCTGAGATACAGGGACTCCAACGTCAGTCCTTGTTTATGTTTTTACCCACTTAACTGGACATGTCAGGCAGGCCTTCACCCAACCAGAGAGAAGATAGGAAGAGCACAAATTGTCTTTGTTCTCACACAGCGGCTGTCCACAACCGCTGCCGAGATTCAAGGGTTGCTTGTTATTAAAGCCCTTGTGGTGAAAATTGTCCCCAAAGTGGAGGACAGAACAGTTACGATCCCTTAACTTACCTACTCCATATCCTGCATGCACAGGGTTCAAGTTACAGAAAGTTCTGTATCTTCCTAAAACACTGTAGATTTATGGTACTGCTGCTGGCAGAGTGAAGCTTCATACTGTGTCTAGTAGAGAAAGTTCATTGAGATGCTATGTAATCTATTTAAATATAACCAAGGACTTCAGAAATTACTAGCGGTTGATTAATTTGGCTTTTCCTGAGACCAAGTTTTGTTTCTTTCAGTTTGCCTCAAATTCAGCTTCATGATCTGCTTTAGCTTCATAGGGAGAAAAGAAACAGCAAATGGTGTAGTAAAAGAGGTAGGGAGTCGAGGACAGCAACACAAAGGTCAGTTAATATCTTGTAGGCTTGGTGTCTATGAGACTCCTACATCTTTTGGAGAAGTGTCAGAGATGGGAAAATACGGATATTTTTCTATGACCTCACTTTGTGGGGTGTGCCATGGTAGGTTGGTATAAGTTGGCCAGTTGCTCTATCACAGTGTATCAGAACATCTGGTGCTGAATATGGCTTGGCCATTTGGGATGTCTTCTGCTTATTTAAAACTGCCAGCAGCTGGCCATTTAACAGGTACCTGTTCTTCAAGGTTAAGTCTTCCTGCAGCGTATCTCTTCCCCTGCGACGAGTGGGGACCCTTATACCATTGCTTTCACTCCTGAGGCACAAGAGGCTTCCTGTCCACAAGGGCAGAGGGGACAGCTTACTCACAAGGTCATGGAGTCTTTCTAAAGTGAGTTGGGAATAACCTAGGCATTGATGATGCTGACTGATGGTGTGGGGCTGGAGTGGTTATTTAAGTTCTGTGATTTAATTTATATTGGCCTGATTTAACTGTCTGATATTCTAAATCCAGGTCCTTGCTCCAACCAGAAAACCCTCAAATCGAGTTTCCTTCAGCTCTTACAAGTCCAAATGTTCTCAACTATTTATCATTCTTTCTTCTGGCTTTTTTTTCTGTGCTTTTTTCTGAACATTCCTCCAAAAGCCAGTGAAATATTTGGAGGAGTTAAAAAAGAAATTACACTACCACTACCCACCCACCCCACTTCTAAACAAATAATCTAAAGAACTCTTCATCATTTTATCTTTAAAAAACATTTAGGGGCCTTGAAAGTTAATAAAACTTTTGCTAAACATGTCATTGAAATTCACCTTAAAGTAGCTTTTATTCTCACTTCTCTTCTCTTAAACCTTGCAACAGTGAAGCCTTAATACAGTCAAGTCTTTACAAATAGCTTAATTCCAGAAGAGCGAGAAACATTAGACTCTAACACAATTAGGTGAGTGGAATGCATTTTTCCTTCAGGCACCTCTGGAGAGTGGTACTATATCACATGAAAAAATATACACTGTTGTCTTGAGCAGAGCTGGGCTGGGCCAGTGTTCACATGAAACGTGGGAGGGAGAACTGCAGCTGGTGCCGAAAGCCCTGGTGGGGGGAGCATGTTGTTGGCCTTGCTCTGAGTCACTGGGGGCCCAAAGGCCAGCCATTACATGATGGCACATGTGTTGTTGTGATGAAGTTTGAATGACATCCTGAGCATTTCAGCACCTTTATTTTATTTATTTTTTTTATTCGTGTATGTATATAAAAGTCAGCATTTTGTCTTAGCTCATTTGAGGGTAGTAACAACTACCAATGCGAAATCCTTGCAGCATCAGCGGGACTTGATCTCTCATTGGTGAAAAAGTGAGGTAATTCAGGGAAATCCATGTGTGGCTTTTGCATCCCTTTTGTCATGAGGTGGCTGTGGACCCTCCTTGCTGACAGTATCTATGATGCTTATCTCTAGGAGTAGTGAACCTAAAGGCTGAACTCAGAGCAATGGGTGCTCCAAAGGCAACAAGAAAATCTGTTCGGTTTAGTCTGCCTGCAGGAAAAGTGGCTGGAGAAAGAGCCTCAAACAAGGTGTTTTTTTCAAGGAGTTTGAAAAGACACTTCATGGACTGTAAAGAAGCAGCAGTGACTCATCTTCTGCATTTGGGAAAGTAAGGTGAGGGAAAAAGGGACTGGCAGCAGGGCTAAAGAGAAGGGAGAGGAGAATGCAAAACCTAAGCTTCAGGGAAATGATCCAGAAACCAAGAATAATCTAGGAAAGCTCTCTGGACAAGCATTTATCATTGTTATCTAAAGATACAGTTGGATCTCAGAATGGCTTCACATTGCACTTGTTCCCAGTGAACTGAACCATAACCCCAGCCCACAGTTACAGGACAGGCAGGATTAAAGCACAGGCCTATTCTGGGAGCACTGCCCAGCGTCAGCAGCCAGGAGCAGAGCTGCCCTGAGCTATTTTTGTTATGGCCATGTCCAAGAAGTGTTTTAAAAAGTCTGAAGGGAAGCAATCTTACTAACAGAGTCCCTATGAAAAGAGCAGGGCTTCAGGTGGGGAAGTATGCTCAAATCTGATCAGCAGCTGCTGCCCTAAAGAGGGGACTGTGCTCCACAACAGTTGGGTAATGATGCCTGATGGTGGTGAAGAGAAGAAGGAGGTGTGCTGGAGAAGATGGAAGCATGGCAAAGGTCGTGGGGAGAGCCTTAGTGATTCTGATTGAACACCCCGTCAGTCCCAGAACAGAAGCTCCTGCATCTTGTGCTGAAGAGTTTTACGTTCATCCATCAGTCTTTCTGCTGAACCTTGAATGACTCCAGATTCCAAATTTATCCTATTTAAAGTTTAAGAACAGTTCTGCTGCTTTAAAGGAAGCTAGTCTTTAACCCAATCTCTTCTGAAAATGACTCACCATGTTATTTTTCCACTTTCTATGAAGAAGCCAGTAGCATTTCTTCAGCAAGGCTATTTCAGTTATTGAGTTTGTTATTTGTCATTTACTCAATTTACTCTTTTTATTTTTCCCCGAAGGGATAAAATTAGTAGGGTCCTAACACTGTGTAATCTACCATACATATGCATTACAAGTTTCAGGTTGATCTTACTACCATTGCCAAACCACAGAAAAATAGCACGTTGCCAGAAAATACAAATCCTGCATGGATTTGACAGGTGAGGAAGGATGTGACATGCAGGTCAATCAGCTCTAAGCTTCAGATGCCTAAGTTGTTCTAATGTAGTAAATCTTGATAGAATCGTTGAAGCCAGCAAGAAAAAAATCTGTCATTTCACCACATAGTTTGGTTGTGCAACATCTAATGTGAAATAGCCAAGTATCTTCTCAGGCTACTCCTTCCAGAGGAATTTTACTAAAATAGGCTTTGATCTGGCAACCGTTTTAAGCCCCAATGAAAACTGGGTTGAATAGCTAGTAGCAGCAATCTCTTCAGACAGTTTGAATCACACTGCAAGCAAAGCATGTAATTTTTTCAAAGGAAAACAATATGTTTTGTTTGGCTTTACAATGTTCAGACTAAGTAGAAACACTCTGTGTAAGCTCATTCTTGAAACTGCTTTTTAACATGGCACTTGAATCTAACCTTGGATCTCATGATTCATCTCCACTCGGAATGTGGCATTCCTGGACGAGCTTACTGTTCTGAATCCAAGAATATTTACAGACCCATGCTAAGAAGCAAAACAGAAGTAACAGATGAATATCTCTCTTGATTTCCACCAGTCTTGCATTCTTCATGTCTAACATGAGTTCTGAAGATGCTGCCTTGCGGAAGTGCTTGCAAATGCAAATGTTGTTTGGCAGCCTTTTGGTCTTGTGGGTTTAATGGCCAAATAAATACATTTCCAAACACCTGCAAATATTGTTGTCTTTGCTTTGTAAAATTGGAAACAGCTCATTAGCAGATGGCATGAGCACATTGTTAGTATTAATAGACCTGTACACACAAAAGGAACAGGTGACTTCTGTTTGTAATTAAGCTAATCACAGAGGCAGGGGAGAGCTCCTGTCTTAGCAGTACAGTGCTTAAACTCAACTACTAGACCGAACCAGCAGAGCAAATATTATACTTGCCTTGTCATTTGATGCTCATATAGCTTTGCGTGCTTTGTGGTTTCTGTGGAGTGGACAGTGGCCAGGGCAGGATGTCCCACTCATGCAGACCTCTTCAACAGGTTAGTGTGCAGTCTGCTGTAAAGCTGAATAATTTAGTTATTACCAAACAGTTGGATATTTTAAAAAACCCTGACATAAAGTCTCAGTCTGCTGGAGGGTAGGGAGGCTCTGCAAAAGGATCTGATCAGGCTGGACCACTGGGCAGAGTCCAATGGCATGATGCCAAATGCTGGGTCCCGCACTTGGGGCACAACAATCCTGTGCAGAGTTACAGACTAGAAGTCTGGCTAGAAAGCTGCCTGGAGGAGAGGGACCTGGGGGTGCTGGTTGACAACCGACTGAACATGAGCCAGCAGTGTGCCCAGGTGGCCAAGAAGGCCAGTGGCATCCTGGCTTGTATCAGAAATGGTGTGACCAGCAGGTCCAGGGAGGTTATTCTCCCTCCATATTCAGCACTGGTGAGATGGCTCTTTGAATCCTGTGCTCAGTTCTGGGCCCCTCACCACAAGAAGGATGTTGAGGCTCTGGAGTAAGTCCAGAGAAGAGCAACGAAGCTGGTGAAGGGGCTGGAGAACAGGCCTTATGAGGAACGGCTGAGAGAGCTGGGGTTGTTTAGCCTGGAGAAGAGGAGGCTGAGGGGAGACCTCATTACTCTCTACAACTACCTGAAAGGAGGTTGTGGAGAGGAGGGTAATGGCATCTTCTCCCAAGTAAAAGGGGACAGACAAGAGGGAATGGCCTCAAGCTCCACCAGGGGAGGTTCAGGCTGAACATTAGGAAAAAAAGTTTTCACAGAAAGGGTCATTGGGCACTGGAACAGACTGCCCAGCGAGGTGGCTGAGTCACCTTCCCTGGAGGTGCTGAGGGGCATGGTTTATTGTTTGATAGGAATGACTGGACTAAATGATCCGGTGCGTCTCTTCCAATCTATGAAACGAAATGTGCAGCATGTACAGGCTTAGTCTCTACATTTTTTTTCTGCAAGCCTGCAAGCTTCTACAACTTTTTCCTGTAGCTCATGTAATTTCACTAACTGCTTACAGCCAGTTCTAGTCTACTTCTTTCAACACTATTAACCCTTCACCTCCCTCATAAGCTTTGGTGTCACTCATAATAATGAGAAATATTTACAAAAAAAAAAAAAAAGAACAAAAGAGAGAGCTCCAAGAGGCTAGACTTTGGCAATTGTTCGTAAGCATCTTTACATCTTGTTAACAAACCACAGGAAATTCGCTGGGAATATATATTGCTATAGAGAAGGCAGGGGTTGCAAGGTGCTGTTGAAAATAGTCTGGGAAATGTTGGAGGGAAAACTGGGTTCTGCTGACTTTTTGAACAGCAGCTCTAGGTTGGCTCTCTCTTGGAAAACTTCTGAAGTGCAGATTAAATAATTCCAGATGATGACAAAAAAAACTCTGTTAAGAAAACAGAGGGCCTGGGCTTCTAGCCACTTAGGGGTTGTTGGTTTTGTGCCTGGAAAGTTAACCCTGCACCCATTCACAGCTGCTGTTCTGGCTGGTCCCCTGGAGACTCCTGGCTTTCTCGCACAGTCCCTCTGGTGAGGGGTTTTTTACGTTCTTTAACCCTGACTGCGCCACAAAATTGCCAGTAATTTCGTCAGATTGCTTGTTCTTTCTGCCTTTGCTCAGGGGACCGAAGCGCCTCCTCTCTTTATAGACTGATTTGGGTTGGAAGGGATCTTAAATTAAAGATTCCTCTGTTCCAACCTCCCTGGCAGGTTTAAGGAAAGGAAATCCGTCCCTGGGTGGGCTCGAACCACCAACCTTTCGGTTAACAGCCGAACGCGCTAACCGATTGCGCCACAGAGACTCCCTGCGATGGTTTGCTGACGTGGTCCTGTCCTGCCTGCCTGTGACGCTCTAATACTGATTCTCCAAAAACTCCACCCCGCCCTCCTCTTCCCCCACCCCCTCCTCCCTTTACGACTAGGCAGAGTATTAGCTGTTGTTTGACAATTTAACTCTTGTCTTCCAGCCTGTTCACAGGTTCAGTAGGAAAGGCAATGCACTAGGAAGGTGGTATAGCAGAGGTTTTTAGTTTAGCCTTACCCCAGCCATGCAGTGGAGTCAGAAAATGCTGTGCCTTACCAAGAGAAGTGAGAAGCAGTCTCTGCATTCAGGGGTTGAACACTCTGCTTTCTCAAACCAAGAGCTTTTGATCTGGGTGGCTGTGAAGAGTGGGGGGACTATGGAACAAAGTGAGACTAAAACCCAGACTAAGTTTTGCCCAGAATCTGAGGTGTCAGCAGACAGAATAACTGTACTTCAGACACTCGTGCCTTGCTAAACATAAGCAGATTTATCATAGAATCATAGAATAACCAGGTTGGAAGAGGACCACTGGATCATCAAGTCCAACCATTCCTTTCAAACACTAAACCATGCCCCTTAGGACCTCCCATGCCTTAAACACCTCCAGGGAAGGTGAATCAAGCACCTCCTCCCTGGGCAGCCTGTTCCAGTGCCCCATGACCCTTTCTGTGAAAATTCTTTTCCTAATGTTCAGCCTGAATCTCCCCTGGTGGAGCTTGCAGCCATTCCCTCTTGTCCTGCCCCTGTCCCTTGGGAGAAGAGCCCAGCTCACTCCTCTCCACAACCTCCTTTCAGGCAGTTGTAGAGAGCAATGAGGTCTCCTCTCAGCCTCCTCTTCTCCAGGCTAAACAACCCCAGCTCTCTCAGCCATTCCTCATAAGCCCTATTCTCCAGCCCCTTCACCAGCTTAGTCGCTCTTCTCTGGACTTACTCCAGAGCCTCAATATCCTTCTTGTGGTGAGGGGCCCAGAACTGAACACAGGATTCAAGGAGCAGTCTTTAAAGGAGCACTTGCAGCAGTCCTTGCTCAGGAGAGCAAATGTGTTTTTAAGGCTTGGTAGCTGATGGTAAAAGCAAGATGGCATCAATAGAGAAGAGTATTGCTGAACTGCCTTCTCAGTGAGGACTAAACTACTAGCCCCTTGCATACCTCTCCTAGTTTCAGCTACTAAAATATGGTCTGGTCAACTAAGCTTTAGCACTTTCCTCAGGTTATAATGGTAAAATGTGTGGCTGGTCTTACAACTGCCAAATACTGTGTTTGCCATTAGGACAGCAATACAACAGTTCTGGCATGCAGTGCAGCTGTGCCTCCATAGTTAGAAAAGAAGTTGGTGATATTCAGAAAATAAGAATTTTTTTTCCCCCTACATGCAAGGTTTATTAGGAATGAACCCCAGGCACTGCGAATCTTCTCTCTATTTTATTTGCTAGGTGCTACAGACTAGACCATACTCATGATGATGACGCTATTTCATGTTTTAGTGTTGGGCTATAGTTACTGCCAGCTAAAACAGCAGATCCTTTAAAAGCTAAAGCGTCATCTCTGGTGTCTTTCCTGTTCTGTATTTCTAAACAGAGCGTGGTTTCAATCCCCAGCCTAGAAAGTGCAGAGTTGGGTGCACTGAGTACAATCCGCTTGATATCCTGATCTTGCCCATCTCCTGTGATATTCCTCCTCCTTTGACCCACACCTGTGGATTCCCCTACTATGCTCGGGGAACATGAGTTCAAAATTAGTGACAACTCAAGCATGCATGACATAGCTGACCTGTTTTGTCAGTCATCACTGAAGTGGATAGAGAGGAAGCCTGCCCATGGTATGCACCTCTGCTAGAGGACCTCAGAGTTGTCTTTGCTAGCAGAAGTGGTAGGAAAGGAAATTACCTCATCTGTATTTCTCCAGACTCTACATTTAAATAGA
Source organism: Coccyzus lansbergi (assembly GCA_033558105.1). Lineage (NCBI taxonomy): Eukaryota > Metazoa > Chordata > Aves > Cuculiformes > Coccyzidae > Coccyzus > Coccyzus lansbergi. The sequence goes on from JAUMJK010000239.1 coordinate 10,919, forward strand.
ACTACTTTTTTTTTTTTTTTAACTCTTGCATGTTATATTTAATTTGTGAACTCACCGAAATGTTATTTTTTTCCCCAGAACTATCAGACTTCTTGTAAAAGTTGAAATGGCCCTATTCCCCTTGGAGAATGCTGCAGAATTTTGCATTCACATACGGTAGAGCACGAGATTATGGATTTCCGGCCACTGAAAGGGACATAGGTATCTGTCCTTTAAATGTGGATTTTAAAGTGAACAATGCTTTATCTTGCCTGCTAGAGTTACAGAAGCATTGAAAAATGAATGCTGTACTTCATTAAGAAAAAAATTCTTGTAGTAATGAAGGTAGGTATTCCTCTCCAGCTAACACCTGGCGAGAAGGAACACAGGCAGTTATTAGGCTTACATGCTAATTTTATAGTAAAAGTTCTTCGTGGACACACATATTTTGAAGACCAGTTAGCATTTTCAAACCAGAAAGGCCTGATTTTATGCAAAAGGATAAATATTCTTCTTGTAATAGTTTTACAGTTAAGATTTGGCCCAAATCACTAGTTCTTAAGAAAATACCTCAAGTCTTCATATCAAGATGGAACAACCACTTCAACTTAAATAGAGGAAATGTTTGGCATAATAGCTATTACTTGCACAGATCTTGTTAACAAGAGCATAATTTCCTAATCACTCCCTTGAAAGCAAACCCAGATGATAGAAGCATAGTTGTTCTCCTGCCAGACACCTCAACAGCTCCAATTTCACACCCAACCTCCCACGGGAGTGCCAGGATAACCTCAACTATTCAGAGGAAAGAAAACCCATCATCTTAAGATTATAGTTCTTTATATTTGTATTTTTAAGTACAAAACCTGTCAGTTGAGATAGCACAAAAACTTGAGTAAGAAGCAACAGTGCAGGTATTTAGATGTATATGTATTACATACCAAGGTAATACATAACTCTGGTAGGCAATGTTGCCTCAGTTTATCTCGCCATACCCCTGAATTAGGCTTCAAGGGTAAAGAAAGTTGACTTTTTCTTTTTTAAAAGATGTAGAATATTTAGAGGACAAAGGAATATATTCTATGTTTTAGTAGTGCTAGTCCTTCACAGTGAAGGCATGTGTGGGATTTAATGAGTCATGCAAAGGGCTTTGATCTTGCATCATCTTCATGATGTATCTGATGAAAACAGGAGCTTTCACTGGTGGTGGAGGCTTTTCACAGGCTGCAGTTCTATAAGTAGCAAAAATTGCTGTCAAGGTCACAGATGCATTAGTTTTCAATATAATGCATCTCTTATGCAGATTTATACTAAGAGCTGTCAGAATTCCCTCAGGTTGTTACTGCAGTGCTTTTAAAAGAGCAAACAACCAAGTAAGTTCACTCACTAATTGTTTCTAGACTATGTTGAAGGACATAAAATTATTAGAGACAACTTTAATTTTATTTATCTACATTTTTTCCCAATTGGCTATCTATTTTGTTTTAAACCAAGCATATGACAAGCTAACAAAATTATCCTCTTGCTCCAGAGAGGCTTTTTATAGGCTCCCTGAGTTTCTGGGTGGGATGAAGGGTGGAGCTAGTCATTTAGCCACACCCATGGTGAGGCTTATTAAAGGAAGTTTTCTAGGGGAAGCTCTTTTCTAGTGTCTATCATGACTGATAATTTTATTTAACAATTTTATCTCTTAAAAAAAAAAAAAAAAAAAAAACACCTCTTACTATGTCAAGGCCTCGCAAAAGTTCCCATAGTGGGGATGCTCCTCTAAATGCCTCTTTGAAACAGCGAGATGTGGTAAGTCAGCTTTACTACTTTAGTTTGATTTTATACATAGTACTTCTGTTGCAGAGAGCAGAGTATTCCTGTAATTTCAAAGGTCTGTGTTTTCTTTCCCTTGCTTTCTATAGTTTTGTGTTCCTGTGAAACTAACTGAAATGGAGAAGAAACAACCTTAAACAATGTCCCCAGACTTATTGGACCTTGGAGAGGTTCTTATTTGTTGTAGGGTGGTCAGGCTTTCAAGACTGATGACTTTGAGTGCTAATTGACACCACCTGTCCACAACACTGAGGTTAACCTGGCTGTTGTAATTGTACTGCTGTTTGCAAGTCACACCAGTATTAGTTTCTCAAGTGTGCAAATAAACAATATGCTACACTTTACTGCACATTTGCTGGGACTTAGTCATGACTTTTTGATACACCCAGGAATCTTTCCATAATTTTTGGTTTGTACTATATTCACAGTTTCCTTATATATTCATGCAAATAATTTTTTATAAGTTGTTGTATTCAGCAGAGGTTGCATGAGTCACTGTGGATGTCCCTCAACGAGATTAGGTGCTATATTAACTTTGTTTGCTATTGAACACAGGTGTTCAAGTTGGTACAGTAATTATGCAGTCAGGTCTGTATTAGTTTTCAAAATGACTAGGTGAAATCTTTCATAATCGTTAATTGAAGTCAAATGCATTGTATCGAAAAGGGATCACAGTAATGTAGGGTGTGCAGCATGGATGTATCAAGAATGCTGCTCAGCATAAAAAAATACCTATTGCATTACACTAGTTACCCGCCTCTGGGCTTGTAAAGTAGAATTTGTAAGGAACTGGAAGGAGAATGAATCTTGAAAATACCTTATAGAAGCTTCTTTTGGGCCTCTCAGAAAATGGACTAAAGTCTGGACTTCTTTGAAAACTTCATAAGCAACCACAGACAATTATTTTAAAAGTTAACTTTTTCCTCTGATTACATAACTAGATTGGAGAACAATAAGTTTTCTCTTATGACCTTTCAGAGTAGAAGGAGAAGTCATTGGTGGTTTTTGGTTTTTTTTGTATTATTCATGGTATCCAAACAGGGGAAGTGTTTGAGGGTCACTAGTCTACTAGTTATTCTCCAGAGTATACTAGTATAACTGCCATGTGCTATGAAAATAACCCAGGTGATGCTTCCCACGAAACTGGTGGTGTTCATGGGATCTGTTTTTCAAGCTGTAAACAAAACTGAATTAAAGTAGCTGGCAAAAAGCTGACTGACAGCCTCTTAGGCAAAATGGTATGACATAAACTGGAGAAGCTGTCAGAGCATGTTGACTTCATGTGATCGGTAGACATGAGAAAATAAATGCATCTTGTGTTAGAATAGAGACATTTTCCACCTTGATAACACTGTTTGGTTTTTTTTTTTCCTTTAGAGCTTTTGCTGTCAACATTAAAGTTGTAGGATGCTTAACTTGAGCACTGTGGTCATTTCTGCTCTTTACCATGTGTTTTTACTGATATATAACAAATTGTGGCCATGCTGGATTGTGGCGAGAGGAGTCTTGTTTGACAGCATAGCCATCTCCTGCAAGGGGAGTCCCTTTGGTTTTATCTGCTGCCATTCTTCCGGGAGCTTTGTGTGCTGCAGTCAGATGGTTCCTAGATATTTTTAAATTCTTTGCTTTTATTTGAAGTGCCTGATGTAGACCAAACTGTTTAAAAAGTACTTTCTGTTTCTTGTTGTGTAGGTACAGTAAATGGGAGAGGTGAAGGAAAAAATGCTGTCAAAACTGGCAGAGAACCTTAGATTTCTCTGCTCTTGGGTACATTTGGATGGGTTTTCTGAATCAGAGAGAAAGCTTGACTTTTTTCAAGTGCATAATGTAAAGTAACTTACTTTTTGACATTGCTGTGTAACGTAACATTTATTTTTAAATCAGGTCACCCTTTCAAGCAGGGATTAAAGGGACTGCTAGAATTTTGTGGCTTGAAAAGCAATATTCATGAAATAAAATCTTTATCCAGGGTAATTCTGACACTATCCTGCTATTCAACCCAAATGAGTAAAGGGAACACGGATTGTCTATGGGCAATGACTTATATTTAATAAATTTAGGTAAGTCTTCAAAGGGCTACTTTTGAGTAGATGAACTGCAAATTTAAGGGTGCCGTCTTCCTCTCCTGATTTTGATTTTTGGAGCTGTGTATCTACTGCAGTGAGTCCACAAAGATGACTTCTTGGTGCTGTGCTAATTAAGATGCAGATGGACAATGACAATCTCTGATTAATTTATTTCTTTGAGACAGTGTATGAAGGCTGACTCTGACATCTGGATTGCTCTGATGTGGTATTCTTTTAGTCCCTTCACACTTAAATACTTCTGCTCTGAGAAAATTCAAACACAAAGCTTGTGCATATTTGAGTGGTTGCTAAAATTAAGTCTTTTTTCTGGATTCTCCCTCCTTAATTCATGCACAGCAACACCAGTGCATTCAGAGCCAAGCTGCAGGAGGGATGTGGGGAGGTTTGCAGGTTCATCTGGGGTGAGTGCAGGGCTGGAGGAGTCCTTGAGGGGAAGGGGCTGGTGTGGATGGCCTGAGGCTCCAAGGGAAAGAGGGAGGTTCCCAGCAGGATGATGAAGGCACAGTGGAAGGAGAGTAGCTCTGTCAAAATGGCAGCTTCTGAGTCTTGGCCCACATTTTAAACATTGCTGGCCCTGCAGTCTTCAGTGTGTCTCCTTGTTTGTCATCATCCCTTCTGTTACCACTAAGAAAAGGAGTTTCCTGATTCCTGAATGAGGACACAAATACATTTTTTTCTCTCTGCTTTCTTGGGTCCACCAAAGTCAGTTTTAACTGTGCCGCTGAGAAGACCTGAGGTGACCTTGCTTAGCTGGGTGTCTTACTGCTTTATGAATCAGCACTGTGCTATGGACTCTCCTGTTCAATTGTTGTTTATTTAGGTTGTGTGATCCTGAGATCAGAGGGAGTTTACAGATCCTAAAGCCACTGCAGTTTCTCTAACATGACTGGATTTTCTTAAATAATATTTTTTCTCACAGCAGTGCTGTTAAAGGAGTCAGCTGGCTTTTAACTCCCTAGTTTAGTTCAAGCTTTTAAGCTTAAATGATAAAGGTTATACACTTGAGTTTTTTCAGTTGTTGTCCACCTGACAATCATGCAAATAACATCATATAGAAGAAGCCTGAAGTTTGGCTCCTTTGTCCAAGCTGGAGGGGACGTTACAAAAGATGCAATATACAATGAAAGCTCTCTTTAGGTAACTGAGATCTACGTAACGAACTGAGAAAGATAGATAAATGTCAGTCAGATGTCAGTTGGCCTGAGACAACAGTTTTGAGGTGTGTTTGAAATATGCTTGAAGGCCAGGATGGCTAAAGAATGTGATTAGCATCCTGTGTGTGATTATAGAATGATGTATCATCTCTGCTGCAGCAATAATCCTTCACTGAGATACAGACAACGAGTAATCATGTTAGAAAACCAGATAGAGAAATCCTATGATGTCAGGTGACAGGGAACTTATTATGTAGCTGTGGAACAGACCAAGAAGGAATGTTTGTCTGGCTTATGGCAGTGATATCTCTTTGTCTGCCTCTGAAAGGAACGTGTAGCTACTGGTACAGTTTCTGTCCATTAAAACAATGTGGCACAGAGGAATTGATGCTGCTTTGTTACAGCATTCACTGTGTGGTACTGCAAGAAATTTGACTGGCTGCCTTTCACTCTTTGATCAGGAAGATCTTATCCCAGGTTTTATTTAATTCATCAGTACACAATAATATCTAAATAAAATGTCTATTATGCAGTAGTCTAAATACATTCACTTAAATTCTCTCTGATTTGTAGTATGGGGCCTCTGAGTTGCTTCCTGTGTAGTATGGTGTTTATATTTTTTATTCATTATCACCTTTCTACTTTTGATAGCTCACTTCTAAAAAGTGAAATTGCAGAAAAAGTTTTGCTCTGAGCAACATCTGAGGTAAAATGGAATGGCATTTCTGCCTTCCTTATAGGCCTAAGTGTACAGTCTGGTCCTGAAATGTGCTGGCAAGCCTGCCCAGAAGCAATTGATGAGAGCTGGGTATCACCCTGCGTGCTTGCAGAGTGCTGCAGCAGGGCCTGGAGAACCACCTACTCTTTTCTGTTGTATCAACGTAAGTGTTAGAGGTGTTAGAGGCTTCCAGCCCACAAAGCTGATTTTATTCGAACCTAAAAATACATGTTAGAAGAAAAATCACTTTTCAACCAGAGAGAAATCTGGTATGTGAGATTAAAGCTCTTTAATAATCTATACCTTCTGTGCCTGATGCACCCTGTGTGGTAGGGTCTTTACCTCCTATCTGTTCTAGTTCTCTAATTTTTTGGCTTCTGAAGATAAAGAGATTCTGTGCTGTCCCTAGTAGTTTTAACTTGTACTTCTTACTGGGCTTACATTTTGGTTCAGGTCCCTGGAATGAGCCCAATACTTTGCATAAGTATCTCCTGTTGTCCACTTGTGTATCACATTGGCCACAGAGGGGTTTCACTCCCAGCTCACCCTGTGGCATGCACATACAGCTAAGTCCCACAACAGTCAAATAAATAGCTCTCTGTGTGTATATAAACATAAAAACTCTTTGAGTGGGATCCTCTCACTATGCTACTGTATGCCTTTCCACTGGTATCAAGTAGAGACAGGCCCACTGCTTCTTGGGACGTGAACTAAAATGTGCGGCTTTATTCTAAACCAGCAAGTTGGCTGTAAAAGAAGCGGCAGCTTGAGTTTCTGAATTTATTGCCTTCTAGTGTCAGAAAACTGTTATGCTGGCCAGCGTGCCCTCTTTTCCTGTGTGGAATAGCTGGGAAAAGAACACAGCCCTTCAGAGAAGAAAAAGTTGTAAGCATCTGTGCTGACCAAGGAAAGCAGGAATATTTCTGGGATTTAAAATAGTTCACTTCCCAATGTAATGTCGTGTCACTTGGTTGAAGTAGGGACAGCTTTGCTTCTTGTATGTCAAAATATGTTATCTCAGTAATTTTCATATTCTGGAAATTAAACATCAACATCAATTTATCATTGAAAAGGAGTAGGAAAGTTGAACCCTGGCAGCGTTCTCTGGGATACAGCAGCTTCTCAAAACCAGCACATTACACTGAGGGAGCACAGAATAATGCTGAAGTAAAATGATGTGCTAGTGCTCTGGACAGGCAAAAGGCATTTAGTTTGATAAGCTGCCAAGTAGTGTCATTTGAGAATGTTGCAAAGACTTCCAGCTGTCTCGCATATGTTAACTAAATATCTGGGTGAATTAGAATTTGTTCCTGTGAATATTTCACCAGGAGTGACCTTGCCTGACCTGGTTAATTCAAGCTCTCATGCAGCTTGTTGCAATATTCTAATAATATTTTTGACCAAAACTGTATTTCTCTGAGCGTCCTACCCTATGCTGAAGTGGACTGTTTGCAGAAGCATAGCAGGGCTTTCTTCCCAGCTGCTTCCCAGCTTACTGTGAGAGATGCTGCCCTGCAATGTTGACTCATGTGGAAGGTGTGGCATGTTTTGACCAGGAATGGAAGGGCGTAAGAAAGTCGCAGCAAATTCTGAGACTGGCCCTGCAGGGAAATCAGTCTTATGGGAAAGCGTAGGTTGAATCTTGCATTTTTGCTATGTGTGTTAACAAGCAAGCTGACTACCAAAAAGGGAGAAAAATTGGACTTATACCACGAGTATACACAAACTATTCATTGGCTTGTGAGAGGGAGACCTGCTTTCAAATGCTGTTGGATGCTTCGGCTGTGGACACTATCGGGCTGCTCATTTGTTCCGCAAGTTACTACCTTGATTCATCTTGGACATGTTCAGTTTGGTAGAATCTTGTTGCAGGGACTTCCAATATCTGACTAATCTTGTTGAAAAGAGAAGGGCTTTGTTATATGACTGCATGCCTGGGAAATAAGGATTTCATTTTCAAGAGTTTCATTTAGAGACCCAAAATGCATGTTCACCTTTTGCATATGTGTTTTATAATGAGCAATGTTTGTTAAAGTAGTTCTACATGAAAATATCTGATAGTTGCCATCTTGGAAGCCCTGAATGTGAAGAGACCGTGTGAGTTTGTGCAAGACAGGAGGTGTGCTGAGCACCTTTTCAGTCTCAGCTGAAGGATGCACTAATCACTCCAAAGATAAACAGCTTCTGGGACCCTGCAACTATGGAAAGTGCTATAGTTTGAAGCAAGCTTATTTAGCAATATTAATAGAGGCTAGGTTTTCTAGAACAGGTTATACATGCCTCAGAAGAAATAGTAAGACTGGGTCTTCTGTACAGGATTTGCTGTGCTGGCAAGTTTATGAAAGAGGGAAAGAAAAACAAACAAAGATATCCAAACACTGCAATTGCCCAAGTTTTGCTGCCCAATCTAAGCTAAAAGGCTTTTTTTTATTCTAGATGTGAAAAATTGACCAATGTAGAAATTTAGTCAACTATAAGGGAACTAGCGTGTATGTAAATGAAAAATAAATTCAAAGTATCTGTTTCTCCAGTTAAGTGCTGATTTTTCTCGCTTAGTTTAAACAGCAAACAAAAAGCCTAAGTGTCTGGGAAAGGCAGTGAGAGAAGTATTTATGCTTAAATTGTGTATACTATTGAAATTATTTTAGTGCTTCTCCAAATGAGCACTTACAGGCAGTGTGCTGAAGAAAAAACTTTCCAGACCAGAATGTTGTGGAATTTTAAATTTGATCTGATACTTTAGAATAACTTGGAAACTTCCCAGTTGGCTTTTCTGTAATGAGCAGAAGTGATGCATGTGCTTTCAAGTTAGCACACTGGTTCACTGTGTCTGTTGTCTGCAGAACAACATAAAGAAGCAATAATTCCTGTGAGCTCTGTACTGCAGTCTCTTGGATGAAATACTGTAGCTCACAAACGTAACACAAGCTTCTAATTTGGTAGACTTCAAATACAAACTAGCTTTTCAAAACAAAGCAACGTTGTCTTGAGAGGTTGAAGTTTGACAGCCAGCCATTTGAACTCTCTACCATATTACTTTCTTTGATTGTGTAGTATCATGGAGTACCTAAATGGGATAATAAACTGTCACTTTTATCTCTCAAACTGGAATGCTTTCCTTCAACTTGAAGCTGACAAGCTGTGATCGGGGGCAATGTTATTGTAACTGAAGGAGTAAAAGGTACTTATACAGCTTTCACGTACTGTCCTGCTTTGAAGAACCCCTCAATGACACTCGTCATTTCTTCTAATATATAATTAGGGACCCCTTTCTAGTTTCTAGCTCTATAAACACTCAAGATCCCAAAACCTCAATTGGCTCTGTGCTCCCTTTGTTTCAAATATACAGATTTTGCAGTTTTAGCTCTATAAATTACTTATATGGGGTCTTTACCACAATGCAAATGTCTTCAAGCTTCAGTGCATTTAGCTTTCCCATTTTGCAGGCAGGATGCAAGGGTGCCCCCAGATGCTGAGAGATCTTTTACAAGTGCAGGCTTCAGATCCTTACTGAGGATATAGGTAGCTATTATACTTGTCAGTGAAAACTGCTTCTCTTAGCAATCAGAACTCCTGTCACCTGGGTAGGGTAAGCAAGTCAACACTCACTCTTTTGAAACATGAATAAACGCCAAACATCATTTCTCTGCTTACTCCCCCAAGGGATCCAGTCCTATCACCATACTTGGATTGTGTTACCTGTGCCAAACATCATAAATGCTGACTCCTTTGTGTCAAAATACATGTAGAAGGGTGTGAAGTGATGATGTGCCATTACTCCACCTTGTAAATGTGGATGGTTAAAGGATTGGATCAAAATATGAGTTTCTAAAGGGAATCTACCCATCAGCAGCTTGGAGGAGACCTTAAATATGCTCCTTCAAAGAGTTTCATGACCATCTGGCTGTGATTGTCATTGGGACCACCTGAGAACTTTTCCTCCACCGATTAAGTAAGGTAAAAGATTAACACAGCCCTTTTAGCAGAGATTGGCATGCAGGGATGCTTGTCACAGTGTAGATCTATGATAAAGTGGCTCTTACATGCCACATAGGAAAACTGGATGTTTGGGACTGACTAGGTGAAAATGAGGAAAACTCTCAAACTTTTCTGACTTTCAGTTTGTGACTGAGGGCTTATGTGGTGATCTATGCAGCACAAATGAGGTGATGCTGCACCCTTCAATGTGTTGTCATCTGTCATGACAGCATCTTATCTAATCAGAGGTTCATAGTACTTTTCCACAAACTGTAGCCTTACAGACATTGTAAGCTTGCACATCTGCAATTGACTGCAAGTAATCCATTGTGCTAACACAAGAGAGGAGTCTAGGAACTCTGCTTCACCGGTGCTGTAAAGAGCAAAACTTCGGGGTTTAGATTTATATATTAGATATTATTTATTACAAATATATTATGTATTTTAAATTTAGATTCTTAAAGACTGAAATAAATATCAAGATATGATAATTTAGCTGTTTTCACCACCATCATAGATACTGGAATCTCTAGTTACATACTTGACTTGGTCCCATCAGGAACTTGAGGCAGAGAAGGACATGCCAGAACTGTTAGAAGGGCTGAGGTATCTGAAGTGGCAGTACAGTATCTTAACTAGCTCTCTCTTTCCTCAGTAAGGCAAGCAGGCGATGAGTAGCCTGCAGCTATGATATTTTAACATGGAACCATTGGATGATACAGATTGAAAGAGATCTTGTCCAACTCTTCTTCAGAGCCATCCCAAACAGATCAGGTTGCTCAGGAATGTGTTGAACCTTAATTGTCTCAAAGACATTCAGATTTCCCAGCCTCAGTGGATGCAATGTTCAAACACCCTTGTGATGAAAACACTTTTCTGAACATGTAAGCAAAATTTTCCCTGTTTAAACTTGCCTGTTGCCTCTTGCAATATCAGTGTGTGCTCCATCTTCTCTGCACTCTCCCCTTAGGTTGCAATGAGGCATCCACGCACACCCTAGCCCTTCTTCAGGCTGGACAAACCCAACTCTTAGTCTGTCCTGCATTGTGTGCTCCAGCCCCTTTAAGCATCATAGTACAGCAGACTGGGCTCTGCTATGTCTACCACTGGTTTGTGCTTCCACAAGCCCTGAATACAGGGGCATTCATTGCCATGAGCCAGTACACCCAGCCTAGTTTAGGCTTATCCTTCTCTAATGTGAGGGCATACTACTGAGTCTTTTTCAACTTGTTGTCCACCAAGACTCCCAGGATTTATTTCTCTGAAGGTGCTCTGCAGCTAGCTGGTACCCAGCATTGTTGTACCTTCCTTGCATGGGGAAGAATTTGCATACATGTTTTCCAGATGCATCTTTGCTGCTTTCTTGATCTGAAATAGGTAGTGAAAGTTGCACTGTTTGAGTGACTATTTTTACTTTTTACAGAAAGCAACTGAATTCTCTAACTTAGCCAGGATCACAGCTCGGTAAACTAGACAACTTTTAGGTAGGGCTGCATGCTCATAGCAGAGCAGTGTGTTACAACAGAGGGTTGACAGGAGAATTTATCCCCCTCTGTGTGGCTACTGAACTGATTTCGCTTTTGCTGACGTTATGGCTCTCTACAACTACCTGAAAGGAGGTTGTAGTGAGGTGGGTGCTGGTCTCTTCTCGCAAACAACAAGTGATAGGATGAGAGGAAATGGCCTCAATTTGCACCAGGGGAGGTTTAGATTAGATATTAGGAAAAATTTCACTACTTGAAAGAGTGGTGAAGCAATTGAACAGGCTGCCTAGGGAAGTGGTGGAGTCGCTATACCTAGAGGCATTCAAAAAATGTGGGTATGGTGCTTCAGGACATGGTTTAGTCGGCAGCATGGTGGTGTTGAACTGATGGTTGGAGTTTCTCAGGCATATTTAGAAATGTAAGGGTTACAGTAAAGGGTGCCATTTAAATGTAAGTTACTTCTTGAGTTTTAACATGTCTTTTAAAGCTCTTAAACCAACTCATTCTTCAAAATTTTTCACTGGTCCTGAAGCTGTTATGTTCTAGATTCCTGAAGAAGTTATGAGATTCCTGCAGTTTGCTGCAACTGCCCGAGTAACTTTAATATGAAAGTTATCTTTAAGCACCTCCTACCATGCTTGTTTAGCAGACTTGTTTTCAAAAAATGCCAGTTACACCCTTAGGACTCTTCATGTTAAACATCAAATTTTGCTGTCTTAAAAGAACGTATACTTTAGTCATTATTTCTCGAACCTTCTTTTTAATAGATTGTTGATAAGCCTACAAAAATCCAACTATAAAATGAAGCCTATGCTGGGCACATGAAGTGATGAATGTACTAGAAACTGGTGGTGGACCGACCTGGAGTGAAGCAACTGCTACTAGCTGTCTTCCACTTGTCTCTTACTCCTTCCATGTTGAACAGGGAAAAACTGATGTGTGTTCTGCCATGGCTCTGTGCACCCACTAGGCTGGATCTGAGGAGTTTTTCTGCTTTTAAAGCTTAAGTGAAATTATTCCATATACTGGTTCCTGGCCAACAATATCAGCTGGTAAGATCCTGCTTTCCTAGCTCTGCCAGCCCAACTGTTGATGGGGCCATGCTGTGTACTAAAACAGAGAATTGCCCTAGATTTATTATTTTAAATCTGCAAATAACGTAACTTTGAAATTAGATCCTTTTCTTAGCCTGCTTCATAGTGGATTGGATTTAGACCTGTTCCAGCAGAACTGAAGGGCAGCTCAGAGATGCAAATAAAGAGCAAACAGTTAAGGCTGGAATGCCTTACGGCAACATCATTGCCAAACTTAATAATGTGAAACCTTAATCAGTGCTGGCTTTTCTTGCCTCATTATAAAACATATGCATCACTGCAGCATCACTCTGTTTATAAAGAGAAAAGTATTAAAAAGAAATAAGTTAAATTATTCTAGTGTATGAAACAAAGCAGAAACCTGATCAAGTCTAGTTATTCTTGAACCAAGTGTTTTTTTAATATGGTGTAATCCCTACCAGAAAAACACATCAAAATGCATAATACATCAGTACATACAGAAGTGCATCAACAATAAACTGCAGTTCCATGTGCAAACCACAGACAGGTATAGAATCATAGAATCACCAGGTTGGAAAAGACCCACAGGATCATCGAGTCCAACCATTCCCATCAATCACTAAACCATGCCCCTCAGCACCTCATCCACCCACCCCTTAAACACCTCCAGGGAAGGTGACTCAACCACCTCCCTGGGCAACCTGTTGGTTGCAGTGAACGAAAGTGGTGATGGTGTTGGACATGGAAGCCAACAGATGTAGGAGCTGATAATATAAGTAGAAATGTTTTTTAATTAGAGTGATAGAAATAGAAATGCAGACTTCAGTGGCTCTGAACTTAAGTTTAACCAAAAAAAAACCCCAGTGCCTCAAATTGAATGAAGATTGTTTCCTCAAAGAGGAGGAAAGAGAGAAACTTTTGTTGGTTGAAATGAAGCTAGGAGTAATATGGCAGCCTGCTACTGTATACAAAGAATGATAAATACATATTCTCATCTGTGTTTCCTATTAGGTCTTTCACCTACTGCTTGATATACTGGTTTGACGTTGCTTGTTATGCAAAAAAAAGTTTGCCAAATCAGTCACACTAACTAAAATCACATGAACTGGGCCCTGTTACACCCTTTTTATGTTGGGAGATAATTATGGTGTGTCAAAGTTACTGGGCAGGAAGGCAGGGAAAGTACACCTTACTAGGAAAAGAGCAGGTAGGCTGCTCCAAAAAGGTAGATATTGCAGAAGTTGGCAGAAGCTGTGAACCCAGCACTGTCTCCAAGGCATTCCAGTTTCCAAAATGTTGAGGAGGGAGGGAAGAGGACAGGGCAGGACAACAGAGGTAAGAGAAGTTGGCTTACTGCTCTATGAGGAGAAAATCTAGTGGCTTCCCAAGCAGGGCAGTAGTGTGCCTGGGAAAGGATATATGTTTTTTTCCTAGTAACCTGTTAAGTAGGACATGCTCGGATTTACTTTATATGTAAATGACCAACAGAATGGTTGCTTTGTAAATGAAAGGGTGGGAACAGAGTTTTGTAAGAAGTGTCTAGGACCTTTGTCATGCCAATAGATGACTTGAAATCAGAGCACTGACTGAGAAGCAGAACCACTGGGAGAAAGCCGTGTTTGAAATGGCAAGAGCAAAAGAGGTAGGAAGCTCTGTCGTGCTCTTGGTAGTAGCAACTTGCATCTTCTGGGACTGCTTTCCTGGTGAAGTACTCTGGGTCAAGCTAGGGCATTCCTAATCATTTTGGAGTTGGAGATTAGTACTAAACTTAGCTCTGTTACTTGATTTCTTAGCCTTTGGTCTTTGTCTTTGTACCTTCCATATACTGCTGCAGACCCTGGTCCTGAGTAGGTAGGATTTAACCCAGGAACAGTGAGATGGCATAAGGTTGGGCTGTTAGTTAACAGTTGAGAAATCTGTCCAACTGTTAAGTGTATGGAGCGGTTGTTTTGGTTTTTGTGATTCATGCACCGCTAAAAACCAGCAACTTTTTCCTTTGATTCTGGAAGCCTTTAAATTAATCTTTCAGTTTATCTTTTCAACAGGAAAACTTATGTAAATAGTGGTATATATGGTTTTCTGATTTACACTCAGAATTGTCCATTTCTGTAATTTGTCACGCTATTCTCCACTCATTAAATGCCTGGAATATGGCCATGATGGGTTTGCATGAATTCTTTTAGTTGCTAAAGATAAGCTGGTTTTCAAGCTGTTTTCTGTAACCTCAGAGGATATTTGAGGCAATAATAGGTGACTGCCAGCCTATATTGCAAATTGTTTTCATGCAACTTCACATTCTCACCCCTTGGCAACGAGGGGGAGGAAAAGATCTGCACCATAAGGCAGAAAGCATCAAGTCCGCTGAGACACAGTAGCAGAAGATGGGGCTCTGCCCGCATGTGAAATACAGCTCCCTGAAAAAGGGCTTGAGAAATACATTGTCACATGTACTAAAAGGCGATTTAAATCACCTTAATAACATTGTCCTAACTTTTCTTCCTTGGTCCTTCGAACTAACACCAATGAGTACTACTTTCCATAGTATGACAATCCCGAGTGCTTACTAGAGGCTGTTATACCTAGTTTTCTTTGCTTTACTGTGCTTTTTTTTCATTTAGTTGCTTGGCTTTTGTCTTGCTTTCTTATATCACTCTTGCCCATTCTTTGCTTTGTTTGGATGGTTTTGGTTTGGTTTTTTTTTTTTTTTTGCTAGTCTATTCAGAATTAAGTTACTATTTTACAGCACTTAAAATAGTATTGTCATGGAAGTCCTTTCTGTTTCAGTCTGTGTGAATGGGCTTGATATGTAGCTAAGTTTATGGATGTAGCAATACCTACTAGAAAAGAAGTTCATGGGGAGAAAAAGTAGATACTGATGGCAAGCAGGTGCAAGTCTCCTAAGACCAGATAAGCCCTGGAGAGCAATGGTCCAATTGAATTTATTGAACATCCCAAGGTCATGTAAATTCCAAAAAGCAAAATTCTGTAAGACCACCACTAGCACATGCTGGCATCAACAGCAGGTTGTGAAACTTGGAGGAAACTTCTGAGGAACTGCCAAGTGTAGGATACAGGGCTGCATATGTGCCTGGTGAAAAAAGGGACCCCCTGAGGGACTTTGAGTGCCTACCTGGAAGACAATGGCGCACAAGTCCAAACTCCGCAGCAGGGCTTGACCTCCCAATAGTCACTCCAGCAAGGTGATGCAAAATGTTGCAGGAGTGGTCTGTGGGAGCGGAATAACAGAATGCACTGTGGATAGTCATCAGCTATTAATAAAATCTGCTTAATTATGTTAATAACATTTACCGGTAAATATTAGTCTGTTTTTTCTCAACACAGTTCCCCAGTCCAGAAAACAGATAGTCCAATACATGGGACTTGCAGCCCTGTGTGACTTTAATACATTGAACAAATACATTTGTGTCCTGAAAAAAAAAAATAATCCTTTTTTTCTTACCCTTTTCACTTCATAGGATTTCCTGAGATGCCTCTTTATGTTGTTGTTAAAGATATTTTTTTTTTCCATTTTAAGGTCTTTTCCACTTTCTAGATCTTCTTTCTTTTTATCCCTTGGCCTTTTTTCCTAGATTCACTAGTGTGGAAGGAGTAATTGCTTTAGATGTCTTTGTAGGTGACTCTTTAGAAGGCAGGACCTTATTTTAAAATTTGTGCTGCCTCTCTGTGTTGAAGTTTTAAGAAACTAGGTTATGCTTGCAAATTTACCTAGAGTGGTGATATGATGCCCATATCTGCAGCTGAGAGCTACATTGTGGTCTGGCACATAGTGGGAGGAAATGTGGTATCCTTTCCACTTCTTATTTTCATTGCATACATTTATTCCTTCACCTTTCCAAAGAAGACTTCATCTCCACATTGTTAACTTCCTCACAGCCACTAACTAGGACCTCTGCTGCATTCCTTTGTCCACCTAAATTAAATTCCACCTTAATGATCCATTGTTTCCTACCACTCCCTTGCCTGGGTGCTGCTTCGGCATCTCAAGCCAGAAGTACAGGTTGAGGTGTTGGCATGGTTTCTGGAGCAGGTGGAGTCCTGGCAGTGCTAGCACACACAGCTGCAAGCAAGTGCTAATTACCTCATCTGGCTGTAGCCATCACACTGCTCCATGTACTTCAGGTATGCAGGCAAGAAGACAGGAGCTGTTGCCAAGATAGAGGTACAGATCAAACCAAAGAGGTACATACAGTAGCGACCTCCCAGTTCCTGAAGGCGGCTACAAGAAAGCTGGGGAGGGACTGTTTACAAAGGCTTGTGGTGATAGGCAGTGGGTATAAACTGGGGAGGGTCAGATTTATAAGGAGGCATTTCTTCACTAAGAGTGGTGAGGCACTGGAACAGATCACCCAAAGAAGTTGTGGCTGCCCCGTCCCTGGTGGTGTTCAAGGCCAGTTTGGATGGGGACTTGGGCAGCCTGGTCTAGTGTGATGTGTCCCTGTCCAACCCCTGTGGCGTTGGAACTAGATGATTTTTAAGGTCCCTTCCAACCCAAACTATTCTATGATTCTATGATCATCAGTTTTCAAGTTTTAGGAACCTCTGCTATGAGGACTTATGGTTCTCTTTTTTTAAGATTATATGAAATGTTTGGTGTGGCAATATTGAAATCACTCCTAAACTGAGGTCTGCTTACTGAAGACAAGATAGTTATCTCTGTCTTCAACATGCCATAAATATTGCTCTCTCCAGACAGTATAGTGTCGGAAACACTCCATGAGCAAACTAAGTCTCACGCTTCTCAGGGAATTGCTATACCTCTCCACTGCTGCTGCCTGTTAGAAGTTCTGGTGAACACCTTCTGAATTACTACTTCTGACTGTTGTCTTAAGGATGTCCCATCTTTAGGAATTACTGGAGTAGTGCTGTTAGATCCCAGTTTAAGTTCATGGGGGTCTGCTTGAGGAAAAGCCAACATATCCTGATGGATTTGCTGTCCCTTTGCCAATAGCATGCCTGAGGTTTGTCAGCTGTGCTGGAATCACTTTCCACATTAAACAAATGTAGGGGCTAAAAAAAAAAATGAGTACATTGAAAGGCAAAGCTTAAGAGGCTTGGAGAGACTCAAAGAAATGAAACAATAACATATTTAATAGCTAATTCCTATTCTGGTTTGGCTTTAAAGTAGCTTCAGCCTTGCAGTCTGCTAGCAGCCTTCCTAAGTTCTCTGCCAGGATGAGTCACAGCTCCTGGAGCTGGCATCCAGTCCTTTAGACAAGCCATTTTTAAGTCTGTTTACCTTTCCCAGATAGTAATGAATTGGAGTGAGAATTGCTTTATGTTTTCATCCTCTTTAAGCTTAGGGTAAATTCAGTTGTGGGAGCTTTTTGCACCTGATTCAATCCTAGCTCCACTGGGATCCTGTTTGGTGAAGTTTCATGCTCTTCTTGCAGAGATAAATGCCTTTGGAATACCCCTCCCTGCTGGGCTGTCTCAACTAGTTGACTAGGAATGCAAAACAAGAAATAATCAGAGCCCTGGTCTGACTGTAAACCATTATTTACCTGGTAGGAATGATACTCCTGCTGACTGAGAAGGTAAATTAAGAAATCTAGCCACGTAACCCTAGTGTGTAATTCATGGCACAAAGTGAAACACATATATGGTTGCTCCTGCTTATGTTTCTGTGCCCTGTAATGTAGCACTTCAGAGAGTGTGAGGATGAATCTAGCATTCGTAGGAATCGCATCTACAGAGAAGGGAAGCCTTAATGTTCCTGTTAGGAGTGGGCAGTATTGTGATTTCACTGTTAAGTGAGACACTTCAAAGGATTGCCAGTATTTTTGTGGTGTTTTGGCTAAAACATAGGCTTTCATGAGTATCAGTTCATATCTTTCTCAATGGTATATTCCCCCCCCCCCCCCCCAAAAAAAAAAATCTGTTCAGGCAAGTGCAGCAAGCTCCAGTTGCATGACACAACAGTCATAACTGATTGTCTGTGCTCTGAAAAAGCCTGTTCAGATGAAGAAACAGCAATGTGCCTGGCAATTATGAATAAACTCTGAATGTAACACTGCATAAGGGATCTCATACATTTGCTACTATATCAGAGGGACATCTGATTGTTGTGCAGATGTGTTAGACACAGAACTATTGTGAACACAGCTGAATTAGGGTATTGTAATGGAGAATTTTTCCTCTTGCTTCATTTTTAGCATATGGCTATTGCATCACTGCCCAACTGATACAGACAAAGACCATTTAGTGAGTCTTTTCTTTCCTGTTTGCTTGTTGAACTAAAGGATTTCATGTTTTCTTTCCAGTACCAAATTGCTGCAAGGAATAATCCAATCCGGCAACCAGGGAAAGCGTTTGGATGCTCAAAGTAAGTATATTAGTGTGTTTGTATGTGATTGTTAGAGTTCTAGTGACTGAAAAAAGTACTCAAGAACTTGTTTAAGGTCTATAAAGCAGTAGCTAGATATGTTTGGTGTCAATGACTGATATTTCTTTGCAATATTGTTGAGTAGTTAATAGATTCAGGTCGTCACACATTAGTCATTCATGAAAAACTTTTCAGAAATAATTTTTGGGGTTTTTAACTGGAGCAAGAAGTAAATGCCGGCTCCACTTGGGAGCTTTGAGAAATTGTGTTCTTGCTTTTGTTTTGTTAAATGTTAGCTCTTCTGCATGTTATTACTGCTGCCTTCACAATGTTAAGTGGGAAAGTAAACTACGTGAAGTGCCACTGTACAGGGTTAGTAATTAATGTCAAACAGCTTTTGTAATGTGCTGCCCCTTTTTTAGTTCACAACTGTAGGAGTTTAAATCTCATCCCACCTGAGCTGGATGTTAACTTGAATAGTCCAGCTTGGCATCTGTCAGATCTGTGCAGGGAGTCATCCGTGGAGGGTGAAGAGATCAATGATACTAGGAGATCAAAGGCCCACAAGGTGGCAATGTTTAAAAAGCCTTCGGAAAGGATGCGCCTGGAACAGATCTGGCCTTCCTGCTGTTGTCATTATTTGCTCCCTTTATATCATTGCCACTGCATCTGTACTATTAAACATGAAATCTTTACTGTAGCCAAAATGGAGTATAGGATACGTGGTAATAAACCTCTTATTTGAACAGATTCACTACTGGCAGTGCTCCTTGTACTGTGCCAGGCACTGTAACACACCTTTTCCCTTGGCAAGAAACATGCTGCAGCATTAATGGTTTGCAATACAGTGTGGGGTTTCTTTATTCATAGCTACTGATGAAAACGTGTAGCACTGAAATGATGCTAGGGCTGTTTAATGAAGAACTTTCATTTTAAAACATATTGCTGCATTTCAGCTAGTACTTGAAATCCTGTTACACTTCGGATGTAGGAGGTATTTAAGTTGCTTTGTAGTTAAAAGTAAAAGACTGTCTGAGCTATTTTAAAAACTTGTTTCACAGTGAAGCTAGGGATTTGCTCCAAGTTATTTAATGCCCTGAAAGGAATTTAAATATGTTTGCAGAGAGATTTCTCCAGATACGTGATAGACATGAGAAATTATGCAGGGTAAGTTCTCTGGGAAATACAAGAATTGCCTGTGTTTACAGGCTCAGAGGCAGGTAGGGAGAAGACTGACACTGGGAGAATTAAATGAGGAGCCCCAGAGTTTAGGTTGCTTTCATAGCAATTAGAAGATATGCAGGGTTCAAGTGCACCTGGAGGCTCTCAGGAGGTAAACAATCTATCACCTAGAGGTGAAAGAGGCTTGTATGCTTTGAGAACGAAGCAATAGCTGCAGAATACAGGAGGCTTCTTAAAAGCAAGAACTAGGAAAAAGTAATGTCTCCCTTCTGTTTTTACACACTCCTTCCTATGAAGGTGTGGCAGATGGAAATGCAGTAGGGCAATGTTCTGCACTGAACTGTGGTGAGTTTTAACCATTTCTTTCTACTCTTGCATGGAGTAGGTGCTGCTGCTTAAAGTGAAGCTTTGTCATTGTGGTTATCCTAGTGTTGCCACAAGTATAATACTTTGAAACAACAGGAAATTTAAAGAAAACTGTGAGCATTGAGATAGTGCACAGCCACCAAGTGGATATTTATAAAAGCAGACTGCATCCTACCTGTCTAATAGAAACTTATCAGTCCCGTGCACATTTCCTGCAATGAGTAACCCTCTCTATGAAGAAACAGACAGCTTTCCAGTGTATTCCCTGTGGACTGCAGCTTACTGTGTAGCCTTTCCTCTCCAAAGCCTTATGGCCTATTATGTGTCAAAATAAAGATCTAGCTATCAGCCTTCTAATACTAAAGATTCATTATATTGCTAAAGAATTAGCTGGGCTATTACAATGGCAAAAGCCGAAGCCATGAAACATGCTATTATATTTTAGTCTTCACTCAAGAAACTTTCCAGTTGAGTTTCAGCACCTTTGAGCATGACAAATGGTTGTATTTTTTTCATGAACTTAAGTTACATGGATGGCATGAGAGCTGGATGTTGGAACATCCAGGGAATTTTACGGTTCGCACATCAGGCGCTCTCATGTATGAGATGCAGACAAGGGGGCTTTTGGCAGCTACAAGTCCTTATTTGATGTATTATCACTAAGACATTTACAGTACACCCTAGCACCCCACACCCGTGGTTTCTGCTGGAACATTAGCTCAGGAATTACCTGTTATATTTCAATATTTGAGAAAGGGGAAGAGAAAGCAAACATATTAAAAATACATATACACATGTATATGAGGTATGTTTGTATGATGAACTACTAATTCATGAAGTGTTCAGGAGAGATCTGAATGAAAAGGCTTGTATTAGCTTTTCTTTTCCTTGCACAAAACCAAATGTTTTCTGGTCATTCATGCTAGAGGTACATACAGTTACTTAAACTGGGCAGACTAAGGATGGGTTTCCTCTCACTTCTTTCTCACAACCTCTAAGCACTAGCACTGGTACAAGAATAAAATACTACTTCTAGCTAAGTGCACTTCATTTCCGATTCAGTTACCCACTGTTTGATTTCCCCAAATTGGTCCCCATAATGTCCACCAAAGACTACCCGACTTCCCTAAGGACTGCTTTGTACCTTCAGCAGAAGGACTGAAGTAGTATGAAATTGGGTGAGCTTCTGGGCTGATCAGAGTGCTTCCAAAGTATTTTCATTATGTGGAAATGTGACAAGGTCCCCCAAAATGTAGTGGAGAACATCTGTTTGAGAGTCAGTCCTGCATAGGACACAGCTGCTTTATAGCTGCTTTTGATCCAACATGAGAAAACTGTAGACCTAAGAGAGCAAAGTTAACCAAAGTGGAATGTTTGTTTATAGCTGTGCACTCGCCAACCCCATTCCCTTTTTAACCTAAGAATTGGGTAGCTTGGACAGCCTTTTATGGTACTGTCTGAAAATATTCTGAACTTTAGGGTGATATTTATTTTTGCAGTGCCCAATACAAAAATTATCCCACAGGAGCTCAATAAAGCAGCTGACTCATCAGGAACATAACTTTTGCGTTTCAAAAAGATAACGTGTGGTTTTGCTCAAAGTTAATAATGAGATCCTTTCCAATGCAGAAGCTGTCAACAGCACTGACATACATTCACAGTTACAAAAACACATAGCCTTGTGGTTGGGGGATTTATTAAATAGAAACCTCATTTTCTGCTGTAATGAGGAAAAGATTGTTTTCATGCCACTAGTACCTATTGTGCTCAAAATATTACAGAAACCTTTTTTCATTTTCTATGCAATATGACTATTCAGAGGTTGCAAAGTTGCTGCTTTGTGCCATGACTGAAACCGTGACAATATACAATAACATAAAAAAGAATGATACCCTTATTTCTAGTCATGTCTTATTGTCTTCTGCATTTTGCCTATCAATGGTGCTTCATGTAAAATGTAGAGAGTGTTTATTAATGGATGATTGAAATAATGACTTGAGTTCTACTCCAGCAGCAAAAAAAAAAAAATTCTTTTTTGGGGGGTGGAGCACCTTAGAAAATATTAATCCTTGTTAGATACATCAAGTATCATAGTAAAAAAAACTATGGCATTCAAAGCATTTTCTAGTTTTATAAACATAATCTTGTGTGCAGCACCTACCTTGATTCTGTGTAGCTGTCTTGAGTCTGCCATCATGCTACATCTGTTAGGAAAATTGATGGACTTTTTTTAGTACTCTTTGTCTCACTAGTCTGTTTGTAATAATGGCTATGAATGCAGTCACTTGCTGATCACTTTAATGTCCAGAAGATGCTAACAGCAAAATGATAACATTTCATCTAGGGAAGGACAAGCAAAGGAAGCCACATGGAAAAATGTAAAAGGAAGATGGGAAGAGAAGGCTGGGCTGGCACAAGTGGTAACTGCACACAGTGGTGACCCTCAAGTGCTGCTGAGGAATATGACAAAACTGGGCTGAAACCAAAAAGTTCAAAATACTGTTATGGGTGTGCTGGAAGGTGTGTTGAGCTCAGAGCACCATGGCTATGTTCCCATCTGTAGTTTCTTCTCTATAAAGTACATGTGTCCCTGTTCCGTGGTGTGATAGGCACTGCGTGTCTCACCTGACATTCTCTCTGATACTGCTGCTAAAAGTCTGTACCGCCATGTCAGGTGCTGGGATGCTGAGCTGCAGTGCTCACGACCTCCAGCAGAAGGGTAAAATCCAGGGGGTGGACAGGCTCCCAGAAAACCATTGTACCTGCCAGGAGCCCAAGAGTAGAGGAGGACTTAAAAGAGCTAATTCAAATATTGCACTTACTTTTTTAAAGAGGGGTTTGTGTTTTTTTTTTTTTTTTTTTTTTTTTTTTTTGGTTCTTGATGGCTTTTGTAGTTTGGGGTGGGGTTTTTTGTTTGTTTCATCTTTTCTTAATCTAAGTATCAGCATTTTCCAGTATTTCTCTGTGATGACTGGGGCTGGGAACTCTGGTTTTCATTAGCTAACTGCTGAGATTCTTAGATAATTAATATGCTCTGTGGTCTGCAGCTTCCAGAGTCACAGTAAATTGTGAGTTGCCTGCAACACACAGCCTGCTAGTAAGGTCAGGTGGAAGCAGCATGCATTCAATTTTGTAAGCTGTCCCTTAAATAAAAATGTTGCTTAAACTAACGACTATTTAGACACTTGTTCAGCCTTAGGTAGAGTGTAGGAAGGATGCTGTGTTCTGTGCACTGCTGTTGCATTACAGTGGTGGCAAAATTAGAGGTTTTCAGTGTCTTGGGGCCTAGTAATTTGTTGTCCTTGGTACATTTCCTGTTGTTCATTCAGGGCTTGCACTCATCCCAAATATTGGAACCATCTGTATAGCCTTGCATGTTTGTTCCTACCTGAGCCTGGAGTAGGCACAGAAGGAGACGTGTGGTACGAGGCACTTGCACATAAGTAAAGTCAATGGCAGCCAGCTCAAGCCCTAAGAGCCTCAGCTGGAGTTTTACTTCTCTATGAACACTCATTCCTCATAGAAGGAAGTTGGCAGTGTCCCCACTTTAAGGTTTATGCAGTGGTTTCCATTAGAGCTTCATCCTCTTATATGAGGCCTGGATTTGGCACACTAATGACCTGAGCGGGCTGCGTGGATAAACACCTTCTGAAAAGCACTGCAGGAAATATCCTTACGTTATATTGTGTGTTGTAAAAAGAATAACTGGCTCTCATCTTGTGTCTGTGTTCAAAGAACAATATTGACTGCATTCAAGTATTTTCAGACTTGGTCTGAAATCATAGCTAGGATTTTTTTTATCTAATATAAGAAGCTTCATGTAATCACTCTGTTAAATCTACAGCTTATGTTTGACAAGTGGGTCATCGGTTAATGGAAGCAAGTAAATCCAGCCGTTTATCTTTTCAGTAAGATCATGTGTGTCTGTATGCTCTTGTCTGCTGAGAATGGAGATGTCTACATTTTTAAAGACACTCACTCTATTTCAGAGTAGGGATATGAGCTTTATATTACATTTCTTCTGTTGCCAACATTTAAATAAAATAAAGTAATGGTATTACTTCAGCTGGTATCACATTTGATCCACAAATTTATGGTAGCAGTTGTGGTACTCTTAGTTACTAGGTGTGATTTTAAAAAGTCATTAATTTGACTTTATAAGGAAAACTCAGTTGTACATTGATCTCAAGTTTTCATGCTGCTTCATTTCTCCTCCCCAAGCCCCAGTATTTGTGAGCATTGCTGTTAGCAGATGTGCCTTCCATTAAAGCAGGTGAGCAGTAGCATTCTCCCCACTAGCTCTGCCTCTTAATAACCAGGCAAAGACATTTTGTCTACTTTGAAATTTTGGGATTTCAGAAGGTGCTTGGTAAGGTTTCTGTAAGATGTTAGTATCTAAAGAAAGCACTTGCAGCACTAGTCTAATAAATGCTTCCAAGTGTTTATAGAAAATTGGTGCATTATGTCAGGTCCCTCGTAGGGACTGACTGTCAGTGAGATGAGTTTACAGTTTGCAAATCTTTCTAATTATTTTTTTATTCAAAGTACTAACCTGAATGTAATGTGATTAAAGCTGTTTGTCAAAATTACTTTTCCTGTTCATTTGAAGGCGATTTTATTAACAAGATTTTGGTTAAACATAATAATAAACTTATAATAAACTTATTTCCATCAATAAATAAGGAAAATAAAACTTTGATTAGTAGTGGTATTGTGTAAAGTATTGTGAAATTATACTTGGAAGAATAGGTTTGTGTTCCCAAATGCTATACCATTTGCAAATAGTAATTGTTACTTGCATGCCTGTTGCAGGTCTAAATACTTAAAAACAAGTTTAAAAGCACGTGTGTAAGGAATTACAAGAACGTAAAGAACAGTGTGCCTCAGGTTCTTGCATCTGACCTGTAATGAGCATGAAATAACTAAGAGCAAGACCGGTGAGATAAATTTCTATTCAATTGTGCGTAAAAGCATGAATTTGCTCCAGGCCAAAGAGGAAGCACTCCCTGATTTTTATTTTTTTTGAGCTACCAATGGCAAGGAAATCCTTGCAACCCAGTTTTTCAGAGGTACCACAGTGCCTCAGCCATTTCAGTTCTTCAGTGTGTAAATGGCAGCCATGTGTTACACGAGGTGTGCAAATCCCACGTGTTGTGCAGCCCACAAATAGAGGTGTCACAACTGGGGATGGCTGCATGCAAGCATGCATGCACTTTAGCAGGCAAGTAGTGCAGTACATTCCTCTCAGCTGGATGAAACAAGGTGTAATTAGCTAATGACAGTATGTTAGCTGGACAGTAGGTATGCTGGGGACTTTGTGGGAAGGAAGCCCATCTGACCCATGTTCTCTGCAGATGGCTGATGAAGGAAAGTGGGAATTGCCCCAGCACTTGTGAAAAAGGAAGGATAAAAAAGAATGGGAGAAAGAACAATGAGGAAACCTCAGGTGTGGAAGAAATCCTGAGATAATAAAAGGGAGGGGACACTTATCTAGTTGTGCCAATGGAGAAAAGGGATATGAATTGCATAGCTCCAGAGCTGGAAGTACTGCATGGTTCAGGAACCAAACTGTGGAGGAAAGGATGAGGACCCACCATAGAGATGCTGAGAGTGAAGCAGGAGAACCTTGCACGGGCTTATGACAGCGAGTGGTTTGAGGAAGCTGGTCATAACAGCAGGGCCTGTTTCTTTACTGGTAAAGTGTGGAAAGCTGACAGAAATTACTTTTCCTAAGAAGCTATGAATGTCCCAGACAAAAAGCAGTTACCAAGAAAAGGGGCAGGCAGCATACAAACGAGAAAGCACACCATTTCCACTGTAACCTCTTGCCATTTGCTAATTTGATGGGCACATGAAACACATTTGCTTTATATGAAAATTATTTGTAGTACACTGCAAGGACATGAGGAATCTATTTGTCGAGTATTTTGCAGCAAGGCACTGGATTCCTAGGCCAGGATTTGCAATTGCAGAAACACTCACACACTACTGAATGACTTGGCAGTGCAATTTTGATCCTGGTCAGGCATGAATACACTCTGTATTTCTTTCACACTAGCTAGAGTATGCAGTAATGTTTATGTTGGCTTTTTGCTGGGTGTGGGACGACAGACTTTAATTAACAGTTTCCTGAGACAAAATAACCCCTTCAAACCTTGGTTTGTAATGATCCAGCCCTTTCTGTCAGGTGGTTGAAGCATTTTTAATTCATTAATAGGTACCTGAATGCTCAATTGACTATCTTCTGGAACCATTATTTTCTTGTCAGCCTTCTCTCTCCCTCTTTAGCAGTGGTGTCTTGGACAATCTGGTAAATGTGGACAAACGTTGTGATGAGTTATAAAAAATAAAGCCGTGAAGCAGTCTCCACTCTTAGTCCCTTTCAGTTAGTGTTAAAGGCAAATTGTGAGAAGCTTCAGGTTCAGTATCTATATGGTGATACTAGAGAAGGTACAACACTGAATGCTGAACAGTGCTTAGCCAATAATCATTCCTAAGCATTCAAACTTCTCCTTGTTATATGCAGGTACTGGATAGTCATGTTGGGCATTAAATTACTTGGATAACATGCAAATCAAATAGCTTATCAGCTTCACAATGCTTGTACAAATACTAAGAGAGAATAATTGATCCCAAGAGCCATTTTTAACTCTTGAATTCTTAGTATACAATACCTGTGTGAAGTCAAGTTTTCAGTGAAGTAACAAAAGTAAAGGTTTGAAAGTCATCTGCCAGTAAGGTATCACTTTAGTATGGGATAAGCCATATCAGATTTTCATGTTATAAACCTTACCAAATGGTCTTGCAAACTTGTCATTTGTCCTCTGTGCCCCAGTGATGCTTTTCTGAAATATATCACTAAACTGAAATGTCTTCAAAGCTCATATTCCCTGTGTAGAATCTAAGAAGGAAGATCAGAGTGGTAGATGATCCACTCCTGCACTGCAGATATTGTCTGCTTTTTTTTCCAGATGCCTCTCTAGCTCAAAGAAAGCCAAAGATTCCTCAACAGCTGAAAATACGTAAAGAAATACTAGATTTTTCTTCTATTCTCTCACATTTCCAAACCTTTCTAGGCTCTTTCCGTTTATAAGTTGTTTCATTGGTTTTGTTTAGGATATGGATGTCTAAAGCTCTGACTTTTTCCAACAGTAACAGTCATGAGCTGTACTGTGTGGAAACTTGAAAATCCCAAATCCCTCTCTTCTAGAACACAAATCTCACTTTCATTTAATTAGGGTTTTATCATTCTCTGAACAAGTGTAGGAATCCAGATTACATGAACATTTTGAATGGGTTTTTTTTGACCCTTCATGGCCTTTACATCTGAACTCTGACAAAACAAGGTTGGAAAAAGTAGTTAACACCTCACTGTAAGTGGAAGTGGCAACGGTAAATCTAGAACACCTCCAGCCAAATAATGCCATGTAATGCGTGCGAATGAGCCGTGAAGCAGTCTCCACTCTTAGTCCCTTTCAGTTAGTGTTAAAGGCAAATTGTGAGAAGAGTTGTTACTTCAAGTATTTATTGATAACGGCCTCCATTTTCAGGTTTTCAGATACAAGCAACTGCTCAAGACGGTCCTGAAACTCTGCTGTAGCACAGAGGATATCACTGAACACAAATGTAACAGACACTAAAGAATTCAAAATTTTTATTTTGTCTGCAGATAATGGAAGTAAAAGTTTCTTCTCTTCGGAACCATCCTTCACTGAGTATTTCCTGCCGTCACTGGAGCTTTTTGTTATGTAGGAAGTGTTGGATAAAAATGGTTTGGGTATTTGGTGTGAAGTTCTTGTGTTTCAAGTATGGAATCCTTTGATGTGTACTGGAGAATGCTTCTTTCTAAGTACAATTTTTTTTCCCCTTTAAAACAGATGGATTTAGCTGAACTCTGAAAGGGTGAGATTATTAAGATGTGGGCTCAATCTACGTATTAAATTTCATCTAATCGTTAACGTTAGAAGTATGTAACTAGTCTTAGAGTATCTCTTATATTCCAGGGTTCCTGAAATCCTGTTTTTGCAGACAGTATTTGAATCTTAAAATAATCCTCTGATTTCTATTTGATTTATACAATAACTATAAAAGGTAGCTGCTTCCTTTTTAAAGATAAATACCTACAGTCTGTGGCTCTTTGACATATTAATTCCTTACTAAAGAGAGAGGCCTCAATGGTCTGATTGGATTGGCAGCATATTAGGCTAAATTTTCAAGAATGCTTAGCTGACAAAGACCCCAAGTTTTATTTTACTCTTCCTCACAGGCTCAGAACAATTCTTAAAATATTAAATGTGACCTCTGAAATATAAATATGTCCATATATTTAAAAATAGACTTGAATTACCTCATAGGGATGTGGTCCATGCACATTGTGTAATTCGGACAGCTCTCTTTCTATCTTTCCCTTTATCTGTCTCTCTCCAGGGAAAGCGAGTAATCAAGACTTTGCTTAAAGCGGCAACACTATAATCCCCAAGGGTGGGAAGCTCATTCTTTATCTACAGGATGTCTGGAGTGATAAGTAGCTGTTTTAATAAATCTCACGCAGTGTTTCTTTGTCCTGACAAAATTATTATTTGCTGTTTGGTATGGAATTTTTAAATGCAGCATGCCCTGAAATTTAAGGTGTAGAATCAAGTAATGGGATAGAGGTGGAAGAATTTATTCAGTATTTTGTAAACAAAGTCTATAAAGTTGTAGTTTTGAATTTTCACTTGAAGTGATTTAATGCCACAGTGCCTAATAGAAGCGTAGTTGCAGATACTTCATTTGTGCTCCCTGAAGATACCATGCAAATCTGGATCTCTTAAGTCTTCTGTTCTTAATTTACTAAATGAAACTTTTATTCACTTTTTATACTATCAGAAATTAGGCCGATTCTGATGCAGCCTAATTAAGTACACTCATAGTTGTATCTGCCTTACTTTATTCCCTGCATGAGCAGATTCAGTGTGTCTATGTACTTTAATGAACTGGAACTTCCTTGAACAAGCAAAGTGTGCCCAAGACTTAACAGTGTAACTTCTAATACCTCTTCCCAAAGTTTCTTCCTGATTTGCTTTGCTCACTTATTTTCAACTCTAAACGCTGTTGGCCAGCTCCTTCAGAGAAACCCTGTTTCTCTACATATTTGTGCTATTTCTAGTGGTCATATGTGCATGTTTAACTTTTATTTTGCTCTACAGTGTGTGAATATGTTGCTTTGCAGAATTCTGTTAATCTTCATTCTGAAAAAGGAAAACAATGAGAATAATTAACTTAGAGAAGCAGACTACATTGATCAGGACTGCTGCTTTTTCAGTAGGCGTTGCTACATTCTAACTGTTTGCTTGAAATTCAGTTTTGTCATTCTCTTTCACAGTGGAAAAACTGCACTTGTGACAGGAGTGTTCATGAAACTGCTCTGAAAATTGAAGTACGTGGGCCAAAACCATTATGCTTATATGGCATTTGTTACAGTTGGAAGCTGTAGCTGAGGTGTATTTTGAGAGCAATGCAAGTAATGTTGTGCTGATTCCTTTATGAACTTGAGCATGGGCAGAGATGTCAGATGCGGGATGCTTGTTGGCCACTCTAGAGTTAAATACGTTTTCTTGATCTCACTCCCCATATTTCTCCCCCCATGAAGTTATCCAGGCAGCGGGGAATTTCTGTAGACATTAATTATATTTATACTTCGGCAATGTCACACACAAAGCTGCCTAAAAATGTATGCATTTTTTTAAAATCTTCTGACAAATATATCACCAGAAGTCTCTAGTGTGGCCACCACCTCTGTTTTCAGAGGGTCTGCACAGGTCACTTCTTATCAGTGTTAAAATACTCATAATTTATTTTCATATAGGCTGCCCAGTATAAAATCTAGCTTGTGCATGCCTGAGGTCTTTCTAACACTGCATTTCTGGCTTTTAGGTGGTTTCACTCTCAAATTACACTGCATGGCCTTTTTACTGCTGCAAGCGAGGGAGGCCTAGTGTAAGTAAGGAGATGGGAACTGAAAATGAAAGCTCTGAGGAGGAAGGAGCAACCAGTATTTTGGAGAATGAAGTTTAGCCTATTGCAGTGCTTGCTAGTGCTTGTTCTTCCTAGTTCAGCACAGCAGAAATCAGTGTTGTAATGCATGTACTGGGATAAGGTGGTGCCTTTTGCATCTTCAACACACCTGGGACTTGCTGTATTCTCTGAGGGAAGTGTGGGAGTACTTCATAACCAAAGTCAGGTGGGAAATGGGGAACAGCAGGCTAATGTAGCATGGGAGCAGGTTACCCTGAGATGGTGTGATGTCCTTGTCTTTGAAGGTTTTTCAGATTTGGCTAGACTATGTTCATGTCACCAAACACAACCCATTCCTGTGTTGGTGATGAACCTGCTCTGAGTGGGAGATTGGACTGCATTACCTCCATAGTTCTTTTCCAGCCAGTGCTTGAAGATATATTAATTTTATAATTCTACCATTCAGCATTAATTGCCTTCCTGGCTCTTAACTTTGCTTAGTGTGCTTATCACCAGTAAGTATGATATTTTGGTACTTTCAACATACTAATGGTGGGGCTTTTTATCAACACCATGCAACCCTTTTATTCTTACAATTGCTTGTCTATTTGTTTGCCTACTGCATGTAAAAATCCATAAAGGCACAGGCACCTAATAACAGCAACAAGTTCCTCCTTGTTTTTTGCTGGATCCATTTCTGAGACCTCTTTACTCAGAACAATGAAAGTGGGAAGATAAAGACAAGAATCATTTTGTGGGTCACATGGCACTTGGAAACAGATGGAAGGTGGAGGGAGTGACATGCATATGGAAAATTCATATTGCACCCCATGCCCTCCAGACTGTGTTAGATCAACCGAAGAAGCATGGGCTTTCTGAAAGCCAGTGGCAAATTTACTTGCCAAGGCCTGGTTCAACCTTTATAAAGGTAAGGTGCTGCGTTGTGATAGTGTTTTCTGACCTTCAATCTTAAAACAAAGGCAAGAGGGGGTTTGAAGTGAGGCTGCTGTGCTGTCCTCAACTGCACTTCTCTCCTGTGGCTATGGCAATGCCTGTTTTAAACAGTTCTGGAAGCTTCAGTAAAGAAGTTTCTGTTCTTTGCCACTAGTGAAGAAATAAAAATATTTTTACAGTGTAGGGTAGCAGAGTATTTCTCTGCTTGCTGCCTAGCAGAGAAGGTAGGGTTTTGTCTGCCAGCTGAAGACCTACCATATAGATTACTTTTATATTCTGTAATCATGTAGCATTTCAGTCTTCTCCTTGCTCTTGAGTGTTACTAAGATACTTATTGGCCTTTTTAGCAGAGTGTATTTTGTTGCTTGGTTTGAAAAAGGCTCAGACAACTTTATCCATTGGGTTTACTGTTTCCACATGAGGGGAACATTTTATATTATCAACTGCAAATGACCATAGGTAGGTTACTTAAAACAAAATTTGGGTATATTTGAACACCAAAACAGGTGTTTTTTTTGTTATTTCTGCCAAGTTTTCAGAGGACCACAGAAAATTGACAGACTAAGTTGGGTTTTGTTAGAGATTGCTTTGTGTGTGTTAATGTATACATCTGATAAATCCAAATAGTTTCTCAGTGGTTCTAGTGCTATACAGTTGGTATTTGTTGGTTGTATTCACCTTAAGGGCGCCCTGTGACTCTGGAGACTAGATCATGAGCATAATCGTACAAATGAAGCTTTCAGCAAAGTGTGTTTTTTGTTTCAAAGGTTAGAAAAAGATTAGGTAAGCTGCTGTAAAATTGCTTTCTTTGTGCAGAAAAAGAAATCTGACATATAAATCTGACAATACTTAAGAACTTTTGACTTTTAATAAAATATTAGCATATGCCTCTGAGAATGTATTAGAAATACTCGTATTGCTCCCATTTGATCTCCTGCTTTAAGACTAATTTTAAAGGAGTTGGAATTTGGAGTTTCTTGGGGTTTTGTTTGTTTGGGTTTTTTTAAGATGTTGGGAGATCTGCCCATATATTTATTGCTCTTTTGTATCTACTGGACTTGAGGTCATACAGAGCTTTTTGGAGACTGTGACCATAGTCACTGTTACTGGTTTCAGTTTAGAGACAACAATTTGTAAATGGTTGCATAATTTGTTTTTCTACTGTGGTAAACATGAGTTGTGATGTGAGGGTAGGTTTTACCATAGTGAAGTTCAGATCTGCTTCTGAGGAAACAACCAGCATTGCTCTGTGGTTAGGTTTGAACTTCGAAGGACCTTGCTATTTTAGGCAAGGGGAGATCTGCAGAAATCAGAGATACAGGGTGGGATAAGAAACCCTTTCAAGTGAAGGGAAGAAAGAGTTGAGGGGTGATGTGAATGGTGGTGCTAGCAATGCCAGCAGTTCAGTGATACCATCTTGGCAAGGGATTTCCTTTTTCGTTTCTGACTCAAGCAAGATTTTAAAGGACATGCCATTAAATGGTTTCTCTATGTAAACCTGAGATCAGGAGAAAGCTGGAAATGTGCAATGCAGCTTGACAGGTGTTTCACTGCGTTCTTTGTGGAACTAGAAGGGGGGGGGGGCATGGGGCTTGGTACCTTGGACATCCCTGGTGCCTAGGGGTGGAAATACAGGTAGAGTAGCAGACATGGGACATGAGTCTGATTTCTGATATATTTGTCGTCTCATACCATTTAATATTTTTAATATTTATGCACTTTTTTTAAAAAAAATGTCCTCTACATTAAAAATAAAACCTGTTCTTGTGAGCTGAGGCCAGTGGAGCTGGAAGACAAGGACAAGCTTTGTGCAGTGGAGATGGCCGTTCCCCAGGCACCAAAACAGAGGGAAGATGTGAAGGAGAGATGGGCGGTGTTTTCCAGTCACGCTGCTGCCGTCTGGGCGTTGGAACAGAGCAGCATGCTGGGGGATGCTTTTTTTCGTGCTGATGGCAAAAGCTTGAGAGCTCAAAATAGCTCCTTAGTGTCAGGAAAAGGCAGGTGGAGTTGAGGTATCAGGGAGAGCATGAAGGGGATTTGAGGTATCGAGGAATGAAAGGAGGATTGTGAGGGGGTTGGGGTGAGAAGGATGAGGATTGAGGTATGGGGTGGGAAAGGAGGATGAGAATTGAGGTATCAGGGAGAGGGGGAAGAAGGATGAGGACTGAGATATTGAAGGGGGGAAATGAGGATGAGGTGTTGCGGGGAGAAAGGATGTGAGGGTATCGGGGCGAAAGGAGGTACAGATATCGAGCTTTAGAGCCGAGTGGTTGTCGTTCCGACAGGGTGGAATCGCCGCTGCCGTAGGGAGAGGTGGGCAGGGAGCGGCGCAGCCCCGCTCCCGGGGTGGGGAGAAAGGATGCGTTTCTGTGCCGCCCACGAGTCCCGGGAGGCGGCGGCGCGGGGGTACCGGGAGGCGCGGGGCTGCCCGCGGCGCTTTGTCTGCCCGCACCGGCGAGGACCCCGCCTCGCACCTCGCCGGGGGGGGCGGGCGGCGAGCGCCTCTCTTTGTGTGCGGGGCGGGGACGGGGGCGCCCCCCTTCTCCTCATCCCCATCCCCTTGCGCGGCGGCGATGGCGCCCCCCGCCCCGGGCGCGCGCGGCGTGGGGGGGCGGGGGGCGCGGAGTCGGCGGGTTGCCATGGCGAGGGCCGGTCACGTGGTGCGGCGGCGGCGGCGGCGGGGCTGACGCGCGGGGCGGGGCGGCCGGGGCCGGGCGGGCGGCGAGAGTCGAGGCTGCCGCCACCGCCGCTTTCCGCAACCCAGCAGCGCGGGGCTCCGCGGGGCCGCTGCAGCGCCAATGCCCGGACCGACGCAAGCCCTGTCCCCAAATGGCGAGAACAACAACGACATCATCCAGGATAACGGGACCATCATCCCTTTCAGGAAGCACACGGTGCGCGGGGAGCGCTCCTACAGGTACGGCGAGGGGGGCGCGAAGGGCGGTGCGGGATGCAGCCTCTCCCCCCGTCCCTCCGCCCGCCCCGATGCGGGATCGCGGGATGCAGCCTCCGCGCCCTCCCTCCCGCGATGCGGGATCGCGGGATGCAGCCTCCCCCTCCCGGCGATGCGGGATCGCGGGATGCAGCCTCCCCGCCCGGCCCCGGCGATGCGGGAGGACCGGGAGATGCTTTGTCCGGCTTGGGGGAAGCGTTTGGCGGATGGGCGGGGTATGCCCGCGGGGGCTGTCGAGCGGAAGAAAGGCTGTTAATAATAATAATACGATAGAACGAAAAAGAGGAAAAGGAGGGAGGCGGCGCGGGCAGGCGGCGCCCGCTGCGGATCGCGGGGGCGGCGGGGGGACCGCACCGAGCGCTGCCCGTGTCCCCGGGGCCGCGGTGACAACCCTGCTGGGTGCGGGGAGGGGGCGGCTCCATCCACCCCCCGCCCGCCCAGCCCCGCCTTGTGTTTATTTATCGTTTCTCTCCTTTTTTTTTTTTTTTTTTTTTTTTTTTCCTGGGGTTGGGGGGGGGCGCGTCCTTTTGTCGCAGTTGTAGGCATTTCTGATGAATCGCTCGGCATGCGCTGCTGGCAGCCCCTCTGCATTAACATCTCTGACAATATGTTCCGGCTGATAAGCTCATTAAAATTGTTTGCATTGTTTGATAAGGGTCGAGGTGCAGCTCGGAACGCAACTGGTTTTCTGTGCTCCTTGGTGCCGGCTCCAAGGGTGATGTGGCCGGTAGCTCCCCGTATGTTAATACACAGTTATTTTAAATACCGCCTGGGTGACAGCAAGCGATGCCACTGCAGAGAACACGCCCCTTAAAGCTCGTTTTCAAACAGCAGGAAATGATGCTGCTTTCAAATATCTGACTAAAGTGACGAGTTGTACTCTCGGTTAGATGAAAACAAATGTGGATGACTTGGCTTATTTTTCCGAAGAAAAACGCGACATTTTTTTTTTTTTCCCACTGAGGAATAACAGAGTATAGCTGACTATTAATAACCTTAACGGGGAATCTCATTGTTGATCTAATGGGTGATTGTGAAATGATGGAGATCCCAGTGTGTGGTTTGTTTGAAAATTTAGTCTGTCCCTCTTTCTGAATCTATTGACACATTGTGTAATGAAGCCTGGATGGATGCATTTAGCACTAAGCAGCAAAATTGCTTTTGTAATGACATACTCCTACGTGCAGAAAGGTGGGAGCTCTCACTTCTTATAGCTGAATTTCAGCTGAGCAGTACAAGACTTGTTTTAGAGGAAAGCTGTGTTTCAGTTATGCATCTAAGCAGAAATACGGAATAGAATTGAAAGGAATTATTATGTGTCTATCTTTAGTTATTCTGACGTGTCATAGGTGCTACTGATTGCTGTCTCACTGCTTTCCTTTGGAAAGGTTCTTTGGAACCCCGTTCTCCATTATCCTTTTGCAGTATTGTTGTATGTAATTTTCTGCAGCCATCAACAAGTTGGTTTTCTTGTCCCTCTGTCCTTCATATCATCCATTGAACTATGTCCAGAAAAGACATTGTGAGGCTGCTGTTAAGCACGTGATGGCAGAAATAATTATATCATTTGCCCAGTTTTCCAGAAACTGTGAAGTTATTATGCATTTGAATAGCCTTTCACCCAGAGTACTCCTCCTCAGTCTTGCAGAGCTTTTTATCTGTTTGTGTCTCTGTCTGGAGCAATATAAAGGCATGCAGAACTACTAATGCTAATGTTGCATTTTGGGGCAGGAAATAAATAATCCAATTAAAGCTTTATCAGAGGTAAACCTTTAATGCACAAATAAGTTTCGACTGCGGATTCAGGTTTAGATTTTCTTTTGTGGAAACCCCCTCTAATCTGGAGATTCCCCCTTTCTCCAGTGGGGAGAATGTTTTGTTTTGATCTGTAGTTCTGATGACTTTGTGAAGTGAATGTCAACCATAACAAAGAAACCTTAAAGAATATGTAAAAAACTGGTGAAACTTCTCCTTGATATACTGGAAGGTAATGTGCTTTTAACTTAAATATTTTAGTAGCTAGGTTCATTTGGTCTTCGCCAAGTTTGAGTAGAAGCAGAAGATCACTAAAGATCACTAAGAGATTAATGCCATCGGTATTGTGGCTACTGTCATGCTGGAGTGTTGGTGCCATACTAACTTCGGAGCAGGCTTATGGAACAGCCTATACAACTTCACTGTCTGACACATCAAGTTGGTATGCCTCTGATTGTTGGGCTGGTTTGTTCCATCTTCATCTAGGAATATGGAATAAATATATCATTAAACATAGCCTGAAGCATGATATTAGATCAGGGGTTGTACAGATCTAGAAGTACATAATTTGCTCACAATATACTTCTGTGTCCTGCAGCTTTGCTCTTAATTTGAACTGCATCTATCGTATGTATAGAGGTCCAGTATTTGTTTTTCACTTCTCTCTCCTTCAACATCAGGGTTTTTTTTTTTTTTTGCATTTTTACTTTTAACATACTGTGTTTCATAAAAATTAGTGTTTGATCAGAATATATTTGTTTACCATTTTAGATGTTCTTGTTCAGATCTCCTCTGACCTAAAAAAACCCCACCCCTCAAAACATTTAGTGTTCCAAATACCAGCTCCTACAAAAGATTTTGTATCCAACTCCCAAAGCAGGTATAGAAAGAGGTGAAGTTTATACTGTTTTGCAGACTAGGAAGCTGACGCAAAAGGAGGTGCCTTGAATTATTCACCAAGTTGAAGACGCAGCAGGGAATTGAACCTATACCACATGAGTCCCAACCATGTGTTCTGTATGCAGAGCCACAAATAGTTTTCCCAAGTCTTCCAAAGGACATATTATATTTTGCAGACTGGGACATAGAGCCGAAGGTGTTAAGTTTCGCATCCAGTCTCACGTAGCTGGTAAATGGAAACCAGGCACCTTGGCATAAGATTTAGTCACAGGGAGATGTTAACTTTCAGAGTAAATAACTACAGTCACTCTATTTCTCTAGTAAAACACTGTTTCAGGTGCTCTGGAGTTGGAAACTGACTTTAAAATTTGGTTGGGACTAAGGTGTCATTTTCTTAGCCCAAAATATGTTTGGGTTCATTTCTCAGAACAGCATTACATTTAATTATAGTTTTACTTGTATGGTCAAAGAAGAATGAATTAAAATCAGTGAGAAACCAAACAAACAGTTGTGTAGAGAACTGTTTTAAGCAGGGCATGTCTGTAGTACGTTTTTGCCAGACTCAAGGCATCTTGTGGTGATCAGCTCATCATATTTTTAAAAGGTAGCTATACAGAGTTGGAGTATTTCCAGGTTTGAATGGCATACCTAGCCTAAACCACTCTGGTCTAAAACTGTTGTACCCTCCTTTGCAGGTTATCATGCCTAACTTTTGATTTATCTGTTTGATGCTAGAAAAATGGTTTTCCTCGTCCTTCATCTAGAATCATAGAATCACCAGGTTGCAAAAGACCTCTTGGATCATCGAGTCCAACCATTCCTCTCTGCTTTCAGGTAGAGAGCAATAAGGTCCCCTCAGCCTCCTCTTCTCTAGGCTAAACAACCCTGACTCCCTCAGCCGCTCCTCATAAGATTGTTCTCCAGCCCCCTTACCAGCTTTGTTGCTCTTCTCTGGACTTGCTCCAGAGCCTCAACACCCTCCTTGTGGTGAGGGGCCCAGAACTAAACACAGTATTCAAGGAACAGTCTCACCAGTGCTGAGTACAGAGGGATAATAACCTCCCTGGACCTGCTAGTCACACCATTTCTGATCCAAGCCAAGATGCCATTGGCCTTCTTGGCTACCTGGGCCACAGCTGGCTCATATTCAGTCAGCTGTCAACCTACACCCCCAGGTCCTTCTCCTCCAGGCAGTTTTCTAGCCACTCTTGTCTTATGCTACCTAGATTTAGTTTTATATCCAGAACTCACATGAAGTGGAGTGGGGAAGTGGGCTAATTTCCTGATTGTTTTTCTTCAAATCTCTAAACTAAAAATGAACTAAAACAAAACAAAAAAGAAACAAAGAAGACCCTTTCTTATCTATGACCATATAATTTTCTTATGGTATCTGAATTAAGTTCTTGTTTTTCCTGACTGTTACCTTACTTTAAAAAATCGTTAAGCTGCTCAGTGTGCAATGGTGCCGTGTGTAATAATGAAAGCTGGATGGAAGTGGTGATTTCCTCACCCGCTGTTGAAATAAGCTGGGGGGTGTTACCTGGTGTATCTAGCTGTTTGAGTGCAGTGGGAGTTGATAACTTCCACACTGGAAGCAGAGATTTACGTTAACAGAAAAATCTGTTTTGGTGTTTGCCTTCCTTACTCCCGATGAATTGCCGGACACAGGCTTGCCCCACCTGGTGAAGAGCATCCTTCTCTCAACAGGATGCGTCCTTGCCCTTTTCTCTGGCGACTGTGCCATCCACACGTGTGCAGCTTTACTCAGCATACAAAGGGAAACTTACTGCTTCCCTTTACTCAGGAACAGGGCTTTTCTTGCTCTAAAATTAGGTTCCATTGAATGTGGAAAGCTGGCAATTCCAATGAAGTAAAAATGATCATTTTTGTTGTTAAAAATAATAGGTAAAGGCCCAAACATTCCTTGCCGAGAACTAGGAAGAAAATACAGAGTAAATAGTAGTGAGTTGTCTTTTCACTCTATAGTGCAGACAGGCGTCATCTGAAACTGTAAATGCTAGTCAAAGCAAATGCTACTAAATATTTCAGTAACTGAAATGTTGTTTCCAGAGGCTGTTGCTCTTGTCCTGACTGGTAATATTGCAGGTAATGAGAAGTTTGCCCTAGGTTTCACTCCAAGCAGGAGAAGGGCAATAATAAATATTTGTTTATAAAAAAGATCCCATAAATCTGGCTTGAGCTTTTCTATAAGTGATATTTGTGATGATCCCCTTGTCTGTCGAGCATCTGCATTGCAATGGGATAGTTAGTAGCTATCCAAGAGGAGACTATGCTGATGACTTATATTAAGTAGCTACCAGCCAGCATAAGAGGTATGGTGCCAAAATGTTTTTTTGGTTCCTGTGAGCTTAGGTACCCTCTATTTTCTCTCTTCTTTCACTTTCATAAAGCTGGCTTCCTGCTGCTGCTGCTGTTCTCCTTTAATCTTGTTTTCTGATTAGGGAGTACTCTGCCTAGGGAGAGCAGTTTTGGTGAGTATCTGCTGTTGGGCAGGCCTCACTCTCAAAAAGTAACTGGGAATCACATGTGACTGTATGTAAACGTCTCATCGAGTTATGATGATGACTATGCTCGATAATGCATTGGGTGTTTGAAGCCTAGATAGTCTGTGCCTGCACTATTGGGCTACTTCTTAAGCTGGATTTAGATCTTGAGATCATCTTCATAGCGTTTTGGGAGTTGAAGGTATTTGTTAAAATCAGGGGCTAAGAAAGCTTTATGGAGGGGAAAGGGAAGAAAACAACTTGCCACAGACAACCCAGTTTGTGTAGGGAAATGAAACTAACTTTAAGACAGCACCATCTTCTTAACTTGCACCCAAGTGCTCTCAACAAAAAGGTCTGAGTACACCTAATTTGTACCCAGGCTTTGTGGGTTTCAGAAACATCTGGTAGGTGGGAGGCTGCATTCTGGATTTTGTTGTGTGATGTGGGTTTTTTTAAGGTACCCCATAGAACTGCATAGCAACAGCACTGTTTCTGGCATACTAACAAAAATAAAGTGTGTTTAGGATATGTGAGAAGTGAACCTGATGCTGTCGCTTTTGGAAACAGACATTTTTGGCTTCTGCCTAGTTTCTTCAGTCTAGTCTTCCTGGAAAACAGGCACTGAAAAACATGCTGTGTTGTGAAAGAAAGGTGATTTGGAGGTGGGGCTGTGGACTAAGAGAGCCTGATTAAAATGATTTCTCAGAGTTTTTCCTTTGCTGCATGAATGGCTAGTTTGAGGGAGATGCAGCTACCTCATGACAGGCAGGCTGGACCACAGCAGTGTTCTCTCAGGTGACATACCTGATCTAACCTTTTGAGAAATGAAACTTGTTTTTGGAGGCAAAAAGAAAAAATAAGTAGTAGGTTTACATTTCAAGCCTTGGCACTTGAACGGGTGACTTTAAAAATATCTTCAGAGATTTGGGCTTTGAGGGAGGCTAGTTTAATTTGACAGCCTTTTTCTTCTTCCTCGTGTCCAAAGCTAATTATAGCAAAACCTTGGTAAGGAAGAAGATAAATCGTGCGCCAGCTTTTAATTTTGGAGATGCAGCTTTCAGCTTTTGTTTGATAATTGAAAACAAGTGGTCTCTCAAGCATCTGTTCTCAATCATGCAAACCACTGAGTGGGATGGCACGAAGGCTGAAGTGTGGAGTAAGTGTAGTGGTGATGGTGGCAACAAGGCTCGTGCTGCACCAGGACAGTGTTTGGAAACTCATGTCTTCCTCGCTCATGGAATCCTGACCTCCAGCTAGCAGCACTAATTGTTTGCTTCCAGTATCAGTGCTAAGGAACGTAAACGGAAAACATCAGTGTTTCTTCTGGGGATTGTGTCAGCTGAGCACTGCGTAGCTTTTTGGGTCTTGCTCAGATCCCTGCTGCCTGACTCATCGATAAAGCATCTTCTTCATATTGTTTCATTATAATTAGGTGGGAGGAGAAGGGGAGTATCAACTATAAAAGTTTGCCAAACATGCATTTAAATGTTGGGCTTTTGGAAGTGGTGGGGGTGTTTTTTTATTATTTTTAATAAAATTATGTTACCTTTGTGCTATTGCATTGCATATTTAATTCAAAATTAGAATCTTGCCTGTAATATTTTAACGAAAGTTTATCTAGTTTCTATGCAGCATACCAAGTTATTAAATATCTGATGGAGAAGGTTCTGTGTTCTGTAAGCACATTCATTACATGGCTTTGCTTAACTGCTTGGAATTTTTTTCTTGTTTCCCATAGAGTCCCATCCATAGTGAGGGGTGCTTTTGTGTTAATCTGGTTTTTTTTGCTATGCTATCCAAACAGGAAATACAAACTTTAATCAGTGAGCAGAGACTTAAGGATGTAACTACTATAGGAAGTCCTACAACTGTGCCAAGTCATTCTGCTTGGAGAGGAATATACTGTGCAGATTGTGGTCTTGATCTGGCCTTGTGTACAGCTGCCTTGCATGGTTTATGCCTGTCGACTGGGAGAGGAAAAGGGTTTGAAATATGGGTGGGGTGACTGATGAAGAAGCCTGCGAATCTGGATCCTGCATGCATGGAGGAGCATGGATGGAAACATTGGTGTGAGCTCATGTGAATTTGAACAGAAACTCAGAGTGGTTTTGAACAGTATTTAAACAAGCTACGTGCACTGAAATATTCTTGGTTTGGAGTTTGTTTGGGACTTCTGCATAAAAACTGGGCCTTTCTCCAGTGTGGCAATTGACAGAGTAAAGGAATAGCTTATTTTGCTTTAATGGCATAGTATAAAGCAATGCTGGATGTTCCTGATTCGCCATATGGTTGCATGAATTGTTTCAGAACTTTAATTTTTAGTCTTATGTTTCTTGGAAATTTGGAACCCTGAGAGCTAGTTAGCAAGACCTGTGGACTTCAGACCCATCTTTTAGGAGTAACTCAAGTGCATATCCTCCCTACAGCAGGGTTCCTTAGTATTGCACAGATTTTCCTACCCAAGCAGCTGTAATTATTCAGAGATGCACATGAATGCAAATTCTTGACTGTCAGTGTGGAATGCAGTGTTGATGCTCAGAATGGCTCGCTGACAATATATATTATACAATTTGGGGGGAATGAAAATTCATTTTAGGCAAATTTTACATGGTTGTTATGCTTTGCTTCTTAAGGTTAATCTCTGTGGACTTGGTCCAGTAATATCATGAATAGGAAGCACTGTAATATGTGATGTATAATATGCATTTGCTTTACTTATGCATTCAATGTTATACAAATCATAGCTTATTAAAACAACTATAGAATCTGTGAGTAATTGTTTGTATGGAAGTGGAGTGCATAACCCAGTGATATGAAAGTCCCATGGGAGCTTTTGTATACAGAAAAACTATGGTGTGTAGGAGTGCTGAAAACATGGAGGTAGTGAAATTATAATTGGTGGAATAGAAGCGATAAATTTTCCTAAAAGGACAGCATTCACATGTAAATAACTATTCCGTTTAAAAACCCTGTTCTGCAGAATGGCATTAAGTATACTTTATTAGATTATTGTTTAGGGTCCATATCACCCCTTGTCCATGTAAGTGTTTCACAGTTATGCAAGATGCAGATTCTGAATCAGGATCTGAGAACACTATTTTCAGTCAACAGGTTCACGTTGTGTCAGTTGTCTCTCAAGGATGCATAAGGAGGTGG
The DNA here is from genome assembly GCA_033558105.1 of Coccyzus lansbergi. NCBI lineage: Eukaryota > Metazoa > Chordata > Aves > Cuculiformes > Coccyzidae > Coccyzus > Coccyzus lansbergi. Next base: position 53,307 of record JAUMJK010000239.1, read on the forward strand.
TTTTTTTTCCTCTTTAATATATATTTCTGCCTGCAGAAGTTTGGCTCTCCAATGTACATTTTTAATATATGTTTCCCAAGTGGGAAATGAGTTTCACAATGATGGGAATGCTATAGAACGGCTTTGTCTCTTAAGCAGCTATTTTTAGTACAGTGAGGTGGATTTTTCCACTACTACCTTAAGTACACCCCTTTCAATTGTTCCTGAAGTGCTACACAGTATGGACCTGGCAGTGCTGGAGAACAAGATGAACATGAGTCAGCAGTGCCTTCTTACAGGGAAGAAGGCCAAGCCAGTGCTGGTCTGTATTAGCAGGCATGTGGCCAGCAGCTCTGGGGAAGTGATTTTTCCCTTCTGGTGCTTCTGAGACCGCATCTTGCATCCTGTGCCTGAATTTGGCCTTCCCTGTTTGAGAAAGACAGTGAAGTACCAAATTGAGTGGGACAGAGAGCCACTAGGATGGTTAGGGGCTGGAGCATGCGTGCTGGGTTTAGTGAGACTGAAGAAAAGAGAGCTCAGGAGAGGGGAGGATCTCACTGCAGTTTTTAGCTGTCTCATGTGCGGGGGTGTAGAGAAGATAGTGCCAGGTTCTTCTCTGAGGTGCATGAGGAGAGAATGAGAGGCAATGGCAGTCAGCGGCTGCAACAGTGGATATGGCTTTAGATAATGGGAGAAGAATTTTCCCAGTGGGGCTGATCAAATACTGGTGGAGGTTACCCAGAGAGGCTGTGGAATATCGGGTACCCTTATAAGGGTACCCAATATAAGGGTACCCTTAGCAAGTTTGCAGATGACACAAAGCTGTGTGCAAGTGTCGATCTGCTGGAGGGTAGGGAGGCTTTGCAGGGGGACCTGGACAGGCTAGACCGCTGGGCCATGTCCAACGGCATGAGGTTTAACATGGCCAAATGCCGGATCCTGCACTTGGGGCACAACAACCCTATGCAGAACTACAGACTGGTAGAAGCCTGGCTGGAAAACTGCCAGGAGGAGAGGGACCTGGGGGTGTTGGTCGACAGCCGACTGAACATGAGCCAGCAGTGTGCCCACGTGGCCAAGAAGGCCAATGGCATCCTGGCTTGTATCAGAAACGGTGTGACCAGCAGGTCCAGGGAGGTGATTCTCCCTCTGTATTCAGCACTGGTGAGGCTGCTCCTTGAATATTGTGTCCAGTTCTGGGCCCCTTACCACAAGAAGGATGTTGAGGCTCTGGAGCAAATCCAGAGAAGAGCAACGAGGCTGGTGAAGGGGCTGGAGAACAGAACCTATGAGGAGCGGCTGAGAGAGCTGGGGTTGTTTATCCTGGAGAAGAGGAGGCTGAGAGGAGACCTCATTACTCTCTACAAGTACCTGAAAGGTGGTTGTGGAGAGGAGGGAGCTGGCCTCTTCTCCCAAGTGACAGGACGAGAGGGAATGGCCTCAAGCTCCGCCAGGGGAGATTTAGGCTGGAGATTAGGAGGAGGTTTTTCACGCAGAGGGTCATTGGGCATTGGAATAGGTTGCCCAGGGAGGTGGTTGAGTCACCTTCCCTGGAGGTGTTTAAGACACGGGTGGATGAGGTCTTGAGGGACTTGGTTTAGTGTTAGATAGGAATGGTTGGACTAGAAGATCCGATGGGTCCCTTCTAACCTGGTTGTTCTGTGATTCTGTGATCTGTCCTTGGAGGGACTTGGAACTCAGATGTATGGGACCATTGGCAGCCTTCTGTTGCTGGCTGTGCTGTAAATGGAGGGAGGAGCAGATGCTTCTGCAGTTCCCTGTCTACCTGAGTCGCTTTATGATCCTTTCTAACTATAATAAGCATAAACAGCTCTTGAGTTCAAAACACAGCACATAAAGCCAAGAAGTCAGGCACTTAAAAGTGAATATGGCAACAAATATAATACTGTCACCAAGGTAATATCATCCTATCGTCAAAGGTTTGAAGTGGAAAAGAAAAATGTGTGTATGCGGTCTCAGTTTGACTGCATTATTTTCAGGTGTTTTCTAGCTTAATTCTTGCGAAAGCGCTATTTCTTCTGTTGCTGCAGTGTATTTATTACTTCATATTGGTTCCTCTAAATCTTGGGGAGCAGCTACTGTCATTTAGTATCCAAGGATGACCAAATGTTCATAGGAAGACAGTACAGCAGAGCGATAGTTTTGCAGTGTTTTAAAATTAATTATATACATTGCAATTAAAGATAACATCTTGAATTTAAAAGCTGATAAATTACTCCCTGTGCTTTAAATGAACTGTGCATTTTTTGGATGCAGAAAATAATAACATTATTGATAAATTTAATCTGCTGGAAAGGTTTAACTACAAGTACAGCTCTTAAACCATCAGTTGTGTACTTAGCCTGATGCGCTTTTACAGGGAGTGGTGCAGAACTGTCTTGTTCCATGACCTAAAGCAACATTGAGGGAGCTAAAGAAACTAAATATTCACATTGCAGCACAGGTTATTACCTTCTTAAATGTACTTACATGCAGTTGAAGATAATTCAAACATTAAACTTTTTTTACTCCCCTTGTTTATTGTGGTAGTTGAACTTGGTAGTGCCTCTGTTTGCCAGCTGGAAGCAATACACTTCAGGAATTGACCTCAAGATATTCAGCAAAAGGAGGCCAAATCCTATTAAACAGGACATCTCTGCTTCTTTTTGTTTAAGGTACAAGGCTTCACCGGGAATCATAGATAAAACTGTTGTAATTGCTAGTAGTTCTGTTCTTAAATCACAGTTACATCAAAGGAGTCAGCGCTATCTAAAGAATATTATTTGGCAAAACAAAGCTCCAGGGATTTCCCTTTTTAGATAAGCAGGAGATCTAAAAAGCAAAATCCGAAAGACAGGTCTGACTTCGCAGACCTTCAAAGACCAACATGGTTGAAAAAAAAAATCAGCTTTGAAGAAGCTTTACTTGATACTGGTCATCTCAGCAATTGCATCGGTAGCGCAACAATAGTAAAATAACTTTGTGGTTACTGGCACACAGCAGGAGTAATACGTTACATAAATCACAGGTGGTTGAGGTAGTATATTTATGAAGGGCAATTTACTCCATGAAGGATTAGTGACTTCTAGTTTTAGTTGCTCCAAAATTAATATAGCAGTTAAGAAGTTGCACTTAAAAGTTCAGCCCTGTTCTAGATAGTCCTCTGTAAGATTAATTCTTAAGTGCAAGTCATTTACTGGTAATGCCTTGAGCACCAGAATAATTTCAAGGTGACTCCTTGTTTGTTATAGCATTAACTCATGAGAATGAGGGAATAGGTCAAGTTACTTTGGTATCCAAACCCAGAATTAAGTGTTGTGGCTGGTAGTGTTAACGTTTGAAATCTTTATGATATCAATGATGGTTTGTAGGGAGCTTATGCAAGCCAAAGACAAGGCCTATTTCAACACAATCAGAGATGTCAAAACTCCAAGATTATTATAATTATATTTAGTCTAGCTTTCACCAGCAGTGGAGGGAGAAATGAGAGGGAGGTTGAACACAGAGCCTAGTAAAATGCTGTATAGTGTGTTGGCCCAGTGGTCTGCAGAGGCAGTGCTGGCAGGGGATTTACAGGTGGTTGAGGTAGCAGATGTCAGCTGGAGCTTGGTGCTAGAAACCTGCATGCTGAGTGCCCTGCATACTCAGCAGGAAGCGTGGCACTTGTCCTTTGAATCCCAAATGGAGTTCAAAGAACCGTGGTAGCAGCGGGAACCCTGGTCAACCATACTAGAGCTTAATATTTTACGTTACAAAAATACACAGCCATGTTTTAGTGAGTGATGTACCAGTGAAAGCAGCTAACATAAGTGCCTGTTGCATCATCTGTTGTCACATGCTTGTTCACAACTGCAGGGAAAAGGTGGCTTAAAATAAATGTTGTTGTGTACCCGTTCTCAGTGTCACTGTCCTACCACGATGACTTGTTTGGGGGTGGAGCGAGGCTGGCTGCATTCTCTTGCAGCTTGGTGGCTCTGTGGTGCAGGCTGTGCTCTGGCACCTTTGCCCACGGCTTCTGGGATGGTTGCATGGGCAGTTGCTCTGCTGTTTCTTGTCCTTTCCCAAGTTTCACACAACACGCCTTAAAAATGCCTACTTAGAAGGCTGCTTTCAAAGAACCTTACCCTGTGCAGTAAGGGAGTTAGAAGGGACCAACCAGGATTAAGTCCAACTCAGGATATTCTGTGATTCTATAATGTTCATATTAAAGTTAGAATAAGTGTTGCAGTGTGTAAATCAACGTGTATCTACATTTGTTTTTAATGTTAAAGGGAAAAGTTGATGCATGACAAAGTCCTTGCTCTCTGCATCGTATTACATCGTGTGCAAGTAGAAAAGGTATATTGTAGGAGTATTGTAGCTAGTGCAAGACCTTTCCCATGAGAGTGCTCTCCCCGTTAACTTTCTGTGCCTTAGACAACCATATTTTATTAAGTGTACTGCTGTCTTCTGTTAGGAAACAGCAGCTACGTGATAGAAGAAAGGCATTTCCCCTTATTTAATCCTTCCATTTTCCCTTCTTACCAGACTTGTCCTCTTCTGAAATCCAAGGATGCTCAGTGCCTTTCTCTTGCTGAGTCACTGCGTTGCTGACCTGGCTCTGAGCTGGGGTGTGAGACACTTGGAGGCTGCTCAGGACCTTGTCAGGAGGGCTGTATAGTATTACAAAATCTCATTTGCCATTGCATTATGCTTGGAGTAAATTGATGAGTTACTTTAGTCTTTTGCCTCTGAACATATACATGTTAGGGTGGGGAGGGGAGTGACAAAAAGCTGAGTAGACCAAAACTAAATTGATTTGGTCACTTTATCTGACTCCAGCTAGCTGGATCTCGTCCCTGCTGAAAATCCCAAGCCTTCCCACAGCGTTCTCTGAATTGAAAAGGTGGAAATGGCAGGAGTTGGGAGCAGCATGCTGCCTGCTCTGCCAGAGCTGCTGTTGGGCTGCAGTGAGGCTGCTGTGCAGGTGGCTTGTGCCTCTGACATAAGGCCTCGGGTGCCTGGCAGCATTGTTTTTAATTGGGGGTTCTGATTATTTTTATCCCTTCCTAACTGGGGCAGATGTTCAGATGTTTCCCTACTATAGATGCAGGTGACTGCTCAGGTGCCTGGGCATATCCACAGGGTTTTGCTTGGGAGTTCATGCACTGCACTCAGCGGGGAATGGCTTTGGGGACAAGCCCTTCTTGACTGCTCTCTTCATTTTCCAGTAATTCTGCATTTGCTAAAGCATTTGGGAATCTACTCTCTGAAAATACAACTATGCATCTATCATCTTGTGTGAGCAAAAAGATAGGAGGTTTCCCTGTTACTTGCAGAACCCAGGTCAGGATATGAGGCTTGCTAGAACATGTTGCCTCTCAAGGCATCCTTTTTCCACCATCCTTTTTCCACTGCTGTTGCATTGCTTCATAGCATGTTTGTAACCCCTTAGGAATCCTATAGCAATATCTGCATGTGTGCTTAGTAATCCTGCATTTTTGTAAGAGAAAAAAAATTAATAAAAAGCTAATTAAAGCTGCCAGATTTGTCTTGGTGAACTGAGAACTTGTCACAGAACATTAGATGCTGGTTTATTCATCAGCTTTTTCAAGGTTTTCTAGTTACAAAATGTTCATAGACTGTCTTCTGTTTTCAAAAATGTAGGTGTTTCTAATTGACTTGGGTTAACTATTTTGTGCAAGCTTGAGAATTATTGTTCGCTGAATGACATTTTTTTTTCCCTCCCCCCACTATGTCCTTGTCTGTTGTGAAAGGTCGACTAGTTGCAGAGTGTCTTCACAGGTTGAATGTTTTCCTTCAGGGCATTAGACCAGCAATTCAGGCTTAGGGATCTCTGAGTTGAAAGACTTGAGGGGGGTGGGTAATAATTGTAAGTGAAAGCAGATTTTTATTTTTTTTTAACATTGCAGCCCTGCCAAACTTATGTGTGTCTCATGCAGCCCACTTCAGATGTTTTTGTGGTTCACTGTTAATAAAAAGTCTTCTTAGTTTATAGTAACATTCATTTTATACTGAAATTTGTGCATCCTTTCCCCATGTTAATGAGGGCCTGTTCAGCACCAAGCACTGCTATTGCTTTATTTGACTACGGAGCAATTTGAGGGTGCTGTGCATTGCTATGGTTCAACCCTAATCCCTTGGAGTGAGTATGCTCTTGTGGAAATTGTAGTCACTAAAAAGTCTGAATTGCTTCCCTTTTGTGTAAACTGTTGATGTCTGCTTCTCTTGAACCTCTGTCCTTTGTTAAGAATGTATTTGTTTTAAACTGAAATTAATGTACTCATAGAAACTGCTAAGGAACCTTTTGGAATATGCAAATACTTTCAGCTACAATTAAGATATCATGTAGTTAAGTGTTCATATTGTACTTTAGGAAGCAAAGGTGAACCCTGAAGAAGAAATATGTTGGGATTGCTGTGGAGGCTTGTTATTATTTTTTACATTGCCGTCATTGTTACTTTTTACATTGAAACGAAGGAATATGAAGGAGAAATAAGTTTTACTTATGCTATGCAAACATCACTGGCAGATCATAAAAATAAAATTGAAGTGAATCAATGAATGTCCTTCTCAGGTGTCCTAAAATAGTCCAAGCACTTAATAATTTTGTTGGAATTTATAACTGTTCTCCTGATTTCTATGATCTACCCTAATTTCATAACTGGTTAGTGATTAAGCTTAAAGCTATTTTGTCAAAATTATGCAGTAGACAGTGTAATAATTGCTTGTTATTGGGCTATTTCAGAGGTTTTAGCTCAAACCGTGAATATTGTTTGAATACTTTTGATTGTGTTTTTTCAGATTTGGGGCAATTGAATGTCTGGATAAGAACCAGTATTTTCTGCCTCATAGATAATGTGATAGATGATATTGTCCACGTTTGGTTTTTTGGGTGTGGTTTTTTTGTGTGTATGTGGGGGTGGTTTCTGGGGTTTTGTTTGTTTGGGTTTTTTTGTTTGTTTTTGGGGTTTTGTTTGTTTGTTTTTCTAAAGCTGTATGTACAAAAAGAAACCAGAATTACTACCAGTCTTTGTAAGAGTTACTCAGATTTGGGATTTGAGTCTATACCAGTCCTTGAGATCCATCATAAGCATTTATGCAGGTCAGAACATTCCAGTGTTGGCAGACAGACTCTAATTTAAAAGAACAAAACTTAAAACATACCCTAATCTAATCAAAGTAAATCTCTAGTACTATAACCTCACTTGTATTGAAACAGGGAATTGTAATGAGAACAAAAGAAAACATGCTGTTTGCTGTGTTAAATGGTAATCCTGCAACATTAAAGCAATCAAGCTGTACATGGATTGCTTCAGTCTGTGCGTGCTTCACAAATCATTTTAGGTCTTCAAGTCGGATCCATGTTGTGAAGCTAACATGACATTCAGAAGTGAATGAGATACATGGATAATAAAAGATTTTTAACATTTTGGGGCCATTTAGTAAGATCAGAACAGTGCATGAGAGATTTGACATTCAGCATTTTAAAAGGTGTGTATTTCTCCCAGAGGATTCTTTTCTCCTTTTTTTCCATGGCAATACCTCATTGTGATTAATCTTGAATTGAGTATATGACCAGGTGGAGACTTTATATTTTGTTTGTGGCAAGTTTCTCTCCAGCTGGAAAGAGGGCTCTAGCTGTGGCCGTTGAATTTGCTGTGGGAGTACAGTGTAAGTCAAAAGGGGGAGAGTAAGCTGTGCTGTCAGAACAGTACTGGAGCTGTGTTGTTCTTCTCTCCTCAGGACTCGTTTTGGTAAAGACAGCCTTGAGCATAACCGGCCTCCAGTGTCTGTGGCTAACACTGTATGCAGTGAATGCTAAAAAAGCAGGCAGAGTCCAGCAGCAAGTTTCTTGCCGCTTCATAATAACACAAGGGCGAATTTTCCTTCCATAAGGATGTGGCTGCTGAGGCTGGCAAGTTTCTTCATTCAGGGATTTTTGGTTTGCAGCAGATTTCATCTGGAAACCCTTTCCAACAGAAGCTGCAAGCAGTCTCCCTCAGCTATGTCTTAGCCTTTGTGCTGTATCTTCTGCTTCAATAATTTTTGTTGGAAGATATTTTGTTTTACTAGGAGTATCTATCCTGATGCTATCAGATGACAGCTTCCAGAATGCTCCTTTTTCTGTTGTTGCACAGGCTTTCTACTGTGTTTAAAAATTTAACATTATACTGTGTGTAATTGTACAAAACAGGAAGGCCTTGCAGGTTCAGGGGTGATGGTGTGCATGAGGAGCTTTTACAGTGCAGGTAGATCCATTGCTCTAATCCTTCCAGTCTTAACATTATTTTACTGTTTTGGTATAATGCAACTTCTGCTGTCAACTGTTAGTTTCTCTGCAGAAAAATAAACATTCCTCTTGCAAAACTGTCCTTAAATACAGCTGGATAACACCTTGTAACAGCTGCAGTTAACTACAGCAAGAGCAGTGGAAAATGCCCAGTAGCTGAATGTTCAGTGCTGCATGTTAATGCCTTAAAGAATCAATGCTCCCTTGGGTGTAATGTTTACTACTGGACATGCTGAGCCGCTGTACTTCTGATTGGGGTGATTGCTTAAGCGTATACGTGCTTTTCAGCACCTAAATAATCCCCTGAACTCAGAACTGTGGTGCTTAGACTTGCATGTGTGAAATGCTTTTCTGAAATGGCCTGAACTAATTGGGCAAGACTCTTCTATGGCTTGTTTGTATTTACTGCAGATTTGAATTTCAGTTTCTTATAAGAATTATAAAACAAGGTAGAGGCCTTTGTGGTCAGGCAGTGCTGTAACAGCTAAAGGTTTTTAATTTCCACCTGTGTGCTCTGAAGCAGGGGACATGTGCTGTCTTTACTCTGCTTTTATTTGCTGTAGAATTGTCTGGCTTCTTTATGGAAGGTGTAAGCTTAAAAGATCTGTGAGGTGGATGTTGATTTTTCAGGCTTATATAAGCCTCATCATGGCCTTACGCTTGAGAGCCTTCAGCCTAAACAAGGGAAAACCTAAGAAGTTGAAAATGTAAATAATCTTATTGGGAAGAAGTGGTGTATTAGGACATAAAGTAAATTGTTAGCTACTTGGCCATTCAGAGTACAGCCTGTGAATCTCCACCTGTTCAGCTGTTCTCTTAAGTCACCGTACAGATGTTCATTGATACAGGTTTTAAATCTGGATTACATTTTTCAAAGCAGTCCAGAACATAAGGAACTGAGTCCTGGAGAAAACCCAGGTCCAGCTGTGAGGGACTTGAGGGACTTGGTTTAGTGTTAGATAGGAATGGTTGGACTAGAAGGTCCGATGGGTCCCTTCCAACCTGGTTATTCTGTGATTCTGTAATTCTGTGAATGTTGAACACAAGGATTCTTGTCTGTTGCCATGTATGGTGGCTCTGCTACCTATTCCTGGCTGTACTTTTTTCTTGTAACCCACCCCCCTCCACAATCTTTCTGTGTGGCAAACAGGATATGTGTGTATCTGAGCACCAAATTAGAATGTGCTTACTGTAGAGGAAACCTTTCCCAGCTGAGTTTATTTAGAACACAACCATTTAGAGGGTGGGGGGCAGAAGAAGCAAAGATATGGTAAACTCGTTTTGAGAGATGGTGAACTCCTTCCAGAGAAGAGGCCATGGAAGATTCAGACATATGTTAACAAGTCACTGAGAATAAATGACAATGGCATGTTTTTGATTTCCGTTTAACAGACATTCTAATTAATTTTGTATGCATTTTTTAAAAACTGTATTGATACACCTTCATGCCTATCTGTGTATATGAAAGTGAAGGTTTTGTCTCTTAGAAATAGCCTGAACTGCTGTTTTGACCCATAGACCATAATTTGACTGCACAAACAGCGTGAGTTGTATTACAGATATCCTTCAGGATATCATTGTAAACCTGAAGGTTATTTGTGTACTCACTGCTTCCTGAAGAGTTCTCCATCCCATGCACTGCCGCAAAGGAAGTTGCTTGTTCTCCTGTCGCTTGCAGAAGGATAGTTGTTTGTCTTTGTAATTGCTTTTGGAAGAGGACGATGAGGGAATTTCTGCTTCCTTCCTGTGTGTGTGAATTTTCTTTATATTTTTACCGGGATAGACTTGCTGCTTTCACTACAGGTACCTGATGGTTGTTCTGGCTTCTTTCCAGCCTCTAGAGGACAATTAAAGTTTGGTTGAAGTAGTGGCAACTTAAAATTAGAGTAGCTTTATTTCAAATGTTAGCCTCTAAATATCTTTAGCTTGCTTAGAAGCAGACTGTCCCATGTTGATCTCTTGGTTAAATATTAAGCTCACTATTCTGAATCTTAAGTGAATATTTAAGCCGCTATTAAGCTGTTTACTTGAACTCATCTTACACGCCGTATTGAACATGTTAATTCAATAGTGACAATGGTGATATCTTTGTTAGTTTCTTATCTATATAAAAAGGCAAAAATAGTAAAGTAAAAACCATGCTAACAATGATGTTTTATACTTCATATGCCATTAGTAACAAAGGAACTGCTTGCCTGCTTAGCTCCTTCCATTCTGATGTTGAAGCTAAGCATTCATGGTTAGCCTTTATGGTGTGGTTTTAGGAATAAAAGGGCACTCCCTTTTTCGAAAACTTTGTTCTTAGCGCTCAGTTCAATCTAAGCACTTAGTGTGTGCCAAGAAAGCGACCTTTGCTAACTGTTGTAGTGAATGCAGTGCTATGTTCATGCAATTAGCTGTGCTTCCTGGGAGCCTGCAGGAACAACTGAACAGGCCGAGGACAGGCTGATTTCTTCCATACTTTGGAGGTGCCCTTACAGAATGGGTGGAGGGCTGAACAGCCTCTTTCTGAAGGAGTTACTGGCAGTAGTAGCCTGGTGATTAGAGCACAATTTTTTAAAGCCTGCTTTCCCTTACTAGCCTGTCTTTCCTTCTTTTTTACTTTTATTTTTTTTCCTTTTAATCAGGCAGATTTGGGTTTTTTTTCATGTTTTGGAATGCCGGTAGATTTGAACAATTTGAATAATTTTCTTTGTTTGAAATTTATTTTGTACAAATTGACCAATGTTATGGACCTTGTCACTTTCTGTTTTAAGTGAATTTCCTGCTGTGTGTACTTACACACTAACATGTTACGCTGCCAAAATAAATAAATAAAAAAAAATTATGTGACTGTGAAAATTCTCAGCACGGAGTGCCATTTGCCAAGGTTTTGTTGAAACACTATCTGAACACAGTTGAACTGTTTGGCTGTGTTCAAGACATGATCAGTAAGTGAAGGTTTGACTTGATAAGAGACTTGAAGGGCTGATTTGTTTGATCGAGACTACCTGGGCATTGGGACAGACTGAGTGCTGTTCCTAACACATTATGAAATCAGCTCTGGAGAATTAAAAAAACATTAGAGCTGGGGGATAATATTGGCAGAACAAATGAGTTTAAGCTGAGAGAAAATGTTCCTAGTGATCTAGAGGAATTGGGCTCTACAGCAGCTTTCTAACCAGATGGTTGGTAGTGCAAGTTTCAGTTACTGTCAAGATAGAAGTTGGTAAGCTGATAAAAAAAATATCAGGTATTCACCCGGTACTGTAAGGAACTGAATCAATGATTCAAAAGGCACCTAGCAGGAAATCAGTATTTGTCTAAGTAGAACACCTATATCTTCTAGAAGTGATCTGCAAATTAAATACAGGTTTGGGCAGTCTGATTGTCCTCCAGTAGCAAAAAAATGATGAGTAGATGTCAGATCACTATACTTGTGCAGCACTGTATGATGACATCCCAGGTCTCTGATGCTGTCTGTATATCTTTAGCCTGTGTCTGATACTATTTTTCCTACCTGTTAGCATTAAGCTGAATACTGCAAACTTGCATGTTCTTTAAGTTCACAGTGATAGCCAGAGAAATGTACTCATAGGTTCCAGGAAGACGTTGGGGTGGTCATGTACGATCAAAGCATAAAAATTAAGCCTCATTTCTCAATAAATAAGAGAAAATTGTGCAGTGATGCAGCTTTCCCTTTTTTTGGTTGTTGTTTGAACAAGAACTGTAAATTAATTGTATCCACCAGACAACTATTGAAATGTCAAAAATATTTATTACCTTTTTCTTTCCTAGTTGGGGAATGGCGGTCAACGTGTACTCTACCTCTATAACCCAGGAGACTATGAGCAGACATGACATCATTGCATGGGTTAATGATATATTAGCTTTAAACTACACGAAAGTCGAACAACTCTGTTCAGGTAAGCAAGTACAGTATGCTTTACAAATGTTTATTTTAAAACCACTTTAAAAGTCTTGATTTGTTGAAAATAGATAACTTAGCTTTGATATAAAACAGTTACTCTGAGAAAAGAGACTAATGTATGTGCAAAGGAAGCATTTTTGCATTCTTGTTAATCACTGAAAGATAAAGTGCTTTGAGAAAGCATAACAAACACAGAGGTGAACAGGATGAATGCAGTAGAAGATATATAGAAGTAATAAAAGGGGTGACTAAGCAACAAAAGAATACACTGATAAGCTTTAAAATATAAAATATACCAGAGTGGCATCTTTTTAAATGTTAAGCAAACATAGTTGAAAAGTGACAAAATGATCTGAAACCCTGGGTGAACAAAATTCTTCAGCACATTTTCCTTACTGGTAAGGGTCCTTAAATCCTTGCTGTTCTTTGCAGGAAAAGAACAGACATCTGACTGAATAAAAATGTGGATTTGAGGAAATGAGCCTTTAGCTGCTGTGAGGGCTTTAGGGGTTTGTAAAAAAAATATGACTGTTTCTTTTTGAATGTAACTGAACTCTTGTTGTGGGTAAATTTGGTAATAAGCCCTGAAAAAAAGAGTAATGGTTTGAATAGCTTGGTTAATCAGAGTGGCAACTACAAGATACACATTAAACAATGGGTTTTCTGACTAGTTGATGACTAGAAATGACACAGATAAAGGCTGATGTTTCACTGACAATACAAATGCCCCCGGGAGTGATTCTTTATGAATTCCTACTGTGATTTTTAATTTTGAAGATGTTTGTGTTGGAGGAGGTCTGACTTCGATCACTACTTCCAGACAACTGACATTCTGGGAATATCTTATGTAGTAAGACAATGCTTTAAGTACTAGTACATAAAACTGAAACCACATTTCAGCTGTTTACTGGTCCAGCTGAAATGCATAAGCAGGGTCCTGTATTCATATACTTGAATTTATCTGCTATTCTGGGTAGATGGTCTCTGGTTGGATGGATGGTTGGAGATGTTCTCTGAAAGGTACAGAAAATCCTTCGAGGACGATAGCTTCATAGCATGCTCTTCAAAATTTAGAAAACTAATCTCAGCTGCAGAATCAGGCTTGCATGCTTGCAGGCTTCCACAATGACTATAAAACTGAGATTGAAAAGGTGTAGGTTAAAGTGCATGTAAGTAACTCATATAAAGTAAATAAAGAAATAGAACATGGGAAATAATCTCTTTAACAATTATTAAGCTTGAAATGTAATTTTTATATTGAACCATTATTATACTTACAAGTCCAGTGTTTTCTTTTGGTGTATTATACATAAAGGAAATATTTATGTGGGGATGTGTGTGCATGTGTGTAAATATGGGTGTAGCTATTTATAGAGACAGATACAGATATACACACCCTTACAAGGAGTTATAAGAAAATGGATGTTATCTTCCAAAAATACCCAATGTTTGCCATTGTTTGAAACAGGAAGCATACTAGACAAGCTATTGACTTGTTCCTGCATGGCTCTTTATATGCTCATAAATAGTTGAAAGGAAGCTTTTGAAGTGAATTCTCTATCTAGTTAAATGTGTGTGGGCCTACAACAACAACAAAAAAAAAAAAACAAAAAACCAAAAAAACCCAAAACAAACCAAAAAGACATCCCTTTCCCAAAGTTAGGGGAGAGGTGATCTAAGAATATTTTGATTATGGAGAACAGAACGATTTCAAGATATTTAAGAAGATCAGATTGACAGACATCAGTTGAGTGGGACAAACAGGAGAAAAGCATGAAAAATGTTCACAAACTCACTGTCCCATTTCAATACACAGCTTATGAAACTTTTTCTGTGACCTACAGTGAGAATTTTGGGACGCACCACAAGGGAAAACTGAAAAAAGGTTGTCTCATTTAGAGTTCCTGTACAAAATTATATCTTTTCTTCCTTTAGAACTTCCCGGATTGTATTAATTGCCGTTGTTAACCTGATGCTTTTACATTTATATCTTAAGAAGTCAAAGCTGTAAACTTGAATTTCCCCATTCGGTTTGATAGTCAAGCCTGATGCTTACACGTTCTCACTTTGATGTTAATGTTCATTACAATCCCAGATGGGGCTTTAATAGTTCCTTATCTGAAGAAGCATTGTAGCACAGTCCTTCCTTTGGTCTGGAGGACTTTACTCTCTGAACTGATGAATCTAAACCCTGCTAAATTATTGCTGACATTGGCGCGCTGTAGTTTTATGGACTAGGTCCTTTCCATTTGAGACTGTCTGCTTTAGTTTCTCATGTGTAAGATATGCACGTGTAGGGATTAAAGATAAATGGACAAGAAGATTTGGAAACCTCTCTGTATTAAATATAGTTTACCATGTAAACTCCTAGAAGTTTATTTAATGTACCTGTAGTTTATTTAGTGTAGTTTATAGGGTGCAGGCTGGGGGAACAGTAACACAAATGACACGCCAACTAACAGGCAAAGCACCAGCAAGCAGCATGGCTCATCTAATGTATTCATTCTGGCATTCCTTTCACTGAAGCACAGGCAGCTTTCATGTAGCTTAATGTTAGTTTCCATAAAATATGAGCATTTCTTCAGGACTTGAAAGAGGACTATGTGGGAAACTCTTTACAACTATGAAGTATTTCACAGCATTAACAGGGAGCTGTAACTGAATTTTTATAACCTACTGTAAAATTGTATGGATTTTTTATTATTATTATTTAGAAAAAAGCATCAAGAATTGTTGTGCTGTTATGACTATTCAGTTCTTGTTCATTTTTTTCTTAGTAAGAAGGCCAGAAAAAGCAGGGAAGAGGAGAAGGGATGCTAAGTCTGAATGAAAAGCTCAAAGGCTTTACTTTTTGGAGGCGTGGGCCACCTAGATGTGCTCAGCAACTGGCTGTGAGACCTCACGGGTGCCCACATTTTACAGTCAGACTAGCAATATTTTTGGACATTCTGAGCTTAAACAAAAAAGAATAATGTGATGTTCTGCTTTTAGTAAACACTTTATTTAGAGCATACCTAGAGCTTAATGTGGCAGTGCATAATAAAGACAGAAAAAACCTATCAACCCCTTTTTTCATTGCTGAGGAAAATACATGTGCTGTAGCAATACCAGCCTGTTTCCCAATTGCCAGTTAAAAGAACAGTTGCTAGGATGAGGAGCAGCAAAGGAAGAGGCTGGCTTAGTCATAAAGTATTTGTATTCTTTGGGAGTCTTACATGTGTTTTTGTCTCTGCTAAGTAGGCCGAGCAAAGTGCAGTGTCCCCTGAGCTTTTTGAATGCCTGCTGTAATAGTGATGTGCTGAACAGGCCAGGTTACGGATGGATGCATACAGCCTTCAAGAGTTTAAATTTAGTCTATGGCTCCTCTGGTAATTTAGTTTTGACAACTTGAGAGAAAATCTCGTTGAGAATCTCAAAGCAATACAATTCGCTTTACTTTAGGTGAGTGTCATTTTGCCATGTATTGGTCTTCAGTCTGACGTCCTGCAAGGTTGTTAACCTGAATATGAAATTTATAATTTGTGGCTTTAATCGAAGTCAGGGTACATTGTCTTCAGATAGGCATTGGACTTGGGAGCATTTCATTTACTACATCAATGAAAACTAATAGAAGACATCTGAATGGGTTTAATGTAGTAGGATCCTGTGTGCAATACCCATAGGCTTGGGAAACAGGATAAATTCAAATGAATTATGACAGAAGTTATTTCTTAGGAGTCATGCTGGTTTTGTAGTGAATACACAGTGGCTTCTTAAAAAGAATTCAGACTGAGCAGGTTACAACTGAAGTTTCTTTACTAAGGCTGATTTTCATCTTTAGGTTAT
This sequence comes from Coccyzus lansbergi, assembly GCA_033558105.1. Classification (NCBI taxonomy): domain Eukaryota; kingdom Metazoa; phylum Chordata; class Aves; order Cuculiformes; family Coccyzidae; genus Coccyzus; species Coccyzus lansbergi. The sequence continues at coordinate 69,314 of JAUMJK010000239.1, forward strand.
ACCAAGTGAAAGTGTTACAGGGCTTTTCATGAGTGTTTGGCTGCTACATAAGTGTAGTCACAGTAAGAGAAAGGCAGGATACCATGGAGGACTTGTATATGAATTCAAAAGAAACAACAGAATGTACAAGCTATGTAAATTATAAACGAGAAAACTAGAAATGGTAAAAATATATAGAAAGGAAAATGTTGCTTGAATTGAGGTATAATTTCTGTCTTAGCTAAACTTGCATGATCCTTTGAAGTTAAGGAGATGCAGAGTGTTTCCCTCTTCCTGCACCTGTAAATTCTCAGTGCAATAATGAACTTGGAAGTTGTCTGACCTCCAATGCATACAGACCTTTGGGTTTTCAGGATTTGTATGCAAGGATTGAGGATTAAATACAGGGTGGGATTTGTTTTCCCCCTTGCTTTTAATAAATGACCATACTATAAAGAGAGCATATGGTTTGGTATTTTTAAGTTTTAGACTGTGATGCTTTTTCTGCAGATGCCCTGAGTGTATTGGCACAGATAATTTTTCTTGTGGTGACTACTGTAACTGGTACAGTATCTCAGTTGGCGTTTCTCATGTGAAAATGTATAGTCACTTTATACACAGATTTTGTTGGCACTCCATCTCCCACCCGGAAAGGAAGGCAGACAGTGTGACGGTAGGACAGATATCATTCTGTTTGACTTTCTGTTGCCTCTCAGCATTTGGGGAAGAGCCCTAGCACAACCTCTGCTGCCTGTTATCTCTTGCAGTCAGTGCTGTATGAGGAGGATCTGTTCCTGGCTGGAGAGTGTCTGAAGTGTTCCGCTTCCAGTGACTGTGCTGTGGGGCTGGTCACCACTGATTGCAAGGTAGCTGTTGTGCCCCCAGCACTACCCAGCCTCAGGCCCCTTGGTAGCAGCAAGGAGTGAGATGCCAAGCACACTTCATCCTGAGCAGTGCTTTGTGAGAGCGGGCTGTCCTCTCTTGCACACAGCATGCAGCACTGAGCAGGACTGAGGTGGCTGGAGGAGAGTACTAGCCACACAGATGGTAAGAAGGGCTTTTTCTTGTGCATGTCATTTGTGTATATGTACATGCAAACAGGGTGTATTCTGTGGCTTAGTTGCATAAGATTTGTTTTTCTGCCTCTCAGAAAGTGTATTTTGCTCAGTGCCTATCTTAACCCATAACTTCCTAAACATGTGCAACTAAAATCTGCACAAGAAGACCCTGTTGGAGGATTTAGTTTAAGTGTAATTTCTGTATGACCCAGTGTGCTAGTGCCTGTAAAGCTTGGAGCATGTTTCAACATCAGTGGTTTTGGGTTTTACCAGTTTGCAGCCTTACACAGGCTGGATTTTTAGAGCAACTTGGAAACATGATTAAAATGTGGCTTGATCCCATTTGCACTCTGAAACCAAGCCATGTTACAAGGAACTGGCATGTTGTCCTGAAGTCATGCATCACAGAAGATACTTAGTGTCAATGACTCTCTAATGTCTTCCATATGATGCTTAGGATTAGAGGGATATGATGGATGTTAATGATTGGATTTTATGATTGTTTCCAAAACTTTGAGGGAGCTTGCAAATCAGTATCATGAGACTTTCGGCCAATAATATTTTTTAAAATGTCATTCATTAAGAATTTGGGAGGAATAAAACTTTTAACAAGAGTTTTACTTTTTTTAAAAGACTATTACTTATTTACCAATAGCATTCATTTGCAATCACTTGCTTGATCTCTCCCCTTTGAAAGGGTTTGTTAGCTTTCTGTATGTTACTTTTTTTTCTAGGCATGATGAGTTAGGGGGCTATTTTAAATTAGATGGGAACTGTATTTTCTGGAATTGTTCTGATCTTCCCCTTCAAAGATTAATGAATTCCAAAATAAATTATTGCTAAAAATTAAGTATTAGAAACTCTGCTGTGTATAATTTATAAGTGGCTTAATGATTTACATATTTAAGAAAGAGAATACAAGTTAACACAGGGAAAACCTCCCTCCCACATGCATTATTAAAATGATCAGTGGATATTATAGATTGTCACACAAATGCCCCACCTGTGTGGAACAGGGCTCTCTGAAGCAGATGTCAATTAGACGGGTATATCTCTATAACCATTGGTGAGGTTGTAGTTCTGGAGGCTGTTATCTGTGGTGGCCATGTTGCTTTCAGAGGCTCCCATCTGTGTGCAGGCACTCTGCCCTCATTGAGGCAGCTGTGCTAATGCACGGGACTGCAGGGCTGCACTCTAGTCTACATCAATTTTATTTTCTAAGTGCCCTCCCAAGACTGTTGCTGGGAAGGGTGAAGTGCCGACCAGGATGACTTCGTTGATGCATAGCCCCATGAACGCTTGATTCTCTACAACAAAGCAGGCAGTAAATTGAGATGCACCTGAATATTCATCAGGAAATGGGTTTAAATCTCTTGAATTGTGTCTGTGTGTCAGTTGGAGATACAGAATTCCAGTAGTCGAGGAACTACTGGAGAGTGTCCAGCAGAGGACCACAAAGATGAATAGGGGACTAGAATGTCTCTATTATGAGAAAAGGCTGAGACACCTGGGTGCGTTTATCCTGGAGAAGGGAGAACTGAGAAGGAGTCTTATCAATAAGTATAAATATCTAAGGGGTGGATATCAAGAGGATGGGGCCAGACTCTTTAACAGTGCCCAGCAATGGGACGAGAGTCAGCGGGCACAAACTGGAGCACATGAAGCTCGACCCCAACATGAGGAAAACCTTCTTTACTGTGAGTGTGATGGATTACTGGATCAGGCTGCCCAGAGAGGTTGTAGAATCTCCCTCTGTGGAGATACTCAAAACCCACCTGGATGTGGTCCTCTGCAGACCTGCTGTAGGTAGACTTGATTTAGTGGGGGTTTGGACTAGATGATCTCCAGAGGTCTTTTCCAATCTTAGCCATTCTGTGATTCTGTTGACCTCTGTCCTAGATCATATAGGTGCTGCTGAGAATGCAAATAGGAATTTGAAGATTATTGTCTCTAATGAAGTGCTTACCATTCACTGTGCTATTTCGTAAACACATCACTATATATAACACAATGACATGCTTGTTTCAAAAAAAAAAAACTTTGAATGACATAATGGAACACCCGTATTTGAAATATAAATGAAAGTCTCTGCTGTGATATCTAAGTCAAAAACCTATGTTGATGTCACTGCCATGGAAGCAATTCTAGGCAAGCCGAAGTAAAAGGCAAGGAGCAAGTGCTGCTGTACTATAAACAATGATCGCTGACCTTTCTTTTATTCCCTTTCTTGTCAAAACTATTAGGTCACGCATGCTCCTTGCAAATTACTGCCTTTTTGTATCACTGTTGTTGTCTCAGCAACACAAATAGCGGGTGTGTGCAGTTTCCCATTAGTGTTAGCAACCATTACTCTAGTGATCTGAAGTGCTGATGACTAATATGCCTACAAATTACTGTATATTCTCCAAATGCATGGTCAGGTTATTGCAGCTTTGGAGGGAATGAATATTTTGAAGGAATTTGTATCCAGTGTGACTGAATATATGTTTTTGGATTATGCAGAAAGTATTTCCTCAAAGCAAGCATGCAAACAAAAAATTCTAATTACAGAAAAACGTAGGATCAGCTGTTTTCCCAAATGGGATTTTTCAAAATGGATATGTGAAAATCAAAATAAGGCCTGGTTAAAAGGCTTAAACTTGAATTGCTTGCCATTTTAGAACAAAATTCTTACTAAGTATTTACAGCATCTTCTAGTGTAGCAGCTAGCTCCTTTTGCTGTTGCTTTCAACGTCAGGATTAAAATAAAGCAGCCGCACAGGTAGACAGACTCTGTCTTTTCATGAGCCTTTTGTGATTCCATGTTGACTGGTGTGATTTATGTGACTTTCTGGGATTTTGCTCCCACACACTGCAGGGGTGAATGGGGAGGGACAGTGTCTTCTGACATTTGATTTGAAGGACTGACCTGACTGTTCCTATAGGGGACGATTATTAACTTGGGCATACCTGAGCTTATATTACGGTATTTCTACTACATGTTTTATTAGTATACTAAGTATTAAATAATGAAGTTAGTTTGCAGAGAATATGTTTGTTTTCCTTTAGAAGTCTAGAAACATAAATGCCAGAAATACCATGGATCCAATAAATGTAAAAGCCAAAAATGCCAAGGAACCAATCTTGCTCTCCAGCTGAAATCTAGGAGCTTTACCAAGCAGTAAAACTTGCAGTAAAATGAGATTCTCATGTTTTCATTATCTCCTTTAATTTCCTTATGCTTTAAATAGTCAGAAGCAGAAGTAACTTTGATTATCAAGGAAGTACTTGTTTGCTTTTTTGGATTCATGAGCCTCCAAATGGAAGAGGAGAAAGGAGGAAAACTGAAAATCTGTAGTGATGCAGAGTGCATGTGCTTCTGAGCAAAATGTAGCTCAGTATAGAAAGTCTGGGAAGGAGATGTAGAAGCAGGGAAAGAAAAGTCTAGGGCAAAAGCTAGAAATGGCTTTATCGTTGTTTAATTTAGAGGGGACTAGTGAAATATCATCTGCAGTTCTGGAAATGCTGTAAAAATGTTGTGATTGTATAGATTGGGTATAAGCTTCTAGCTTTTCCACTGTGTGTGACAGATCTCTTCAATTGTAATAATTTTAACTACTACCTTTAAAATTCTTGATCTGTTCTTTTTCAGTTTTAATTCTTTCCCAGAATCCCTTCCCCTCTGGCAGCTGCCTGCCCAGTCCTGGGCATGCAGTTCCCTCACTGGTCCTTGCTGCTTGCTCACCCATGAGCCTGGGGTGGGAAGCTCAGCAAACACCTGCCAACTCTGTAACGCTGCTGGGTTCTTTCTCCTCACAGGCCAAAAGCAGTGGCTACTGAGGTTGCAATCTAGCATAGCCATGTTTGCAGGTTCATTTTGAAGTCTAGCCTGTGAATCTCTTCTGTAACTAATCAATATTCTACATCAAATCACAAAAGGACTTTTTGCCAGTGATTCTAAATTGCTTGTTAGCTATTACAAGATAAGAGATGGATTGATCCATCTTCCACGGTGCTACCAGCTGTAGTTTTCATATTTCATTTGAGTAGATTTCAAGTTATTTCTGTTGGGGCAGGAGCGTGTTTTCTTGCATAGAAGTGTTTTGATCATAGAGACCACAGAGAACTGTTCTTGACACATAGTCACACAGCTCCTGTGTGTAGATTTTTTTTTAGGGTACAGGGGGTGAGAGAGGATGTTAGTACTCAGGATTTTTTTTGCAGAAATTTTAAGGAACTTTAACAATTTTGAATGAAACATAATGACATAAAAATCCTTTTGTTCATGTAAATTATGCAAGCAGTGTGTCATAAGCCATGATGTCATTATCTCTACTGCCCTTTTATTTATGTTCTGTTAAAAATAACCCGTTCCCATGCACCCACATTGAGCATTAAATGTGTAGTAAATTAAATAGCCCTAGTGTGCTATCTAGGATGCAGAGGACCACATGTCTGTGTGCTGTGGTTGTGAGGCAAAGGCATTGCAATCTTGCATCACTTCAGTAAGGCTGCTTTTCCTGCTGCTTCCAGGAAATCTCAGTGATGGGCAGCGTAGAAAGTGGTGTCCCAATTCTACTACACTGATCTTTCATGTTTGAATGCAATGTGACGGCTACAAGCTTTAAGGGGTAAAATTTTACCTTAGAAATAGCTACCTATGTAATATTAAATGATTGTGACCTTAATGTCCTAAATCATAGAATCCTAGAATAGTTTGGGTTGGAAGGAACCTTAAAAATCACCCTTAAAAATCAGCTTCCCTGGGCAACCTGTGCCAGCGCCTCACCAGTCACTCCGGGTTGACTGTAATGATATATTTACTTCCTCCTGTTGCTGTGAGATGCAGGTCTCTGCCTTTTGGGAGTCAAGAGTTTTCTGTCTTTGTAGTTTACAGTGTTTAGTTCAGTTCGTGTTTTTATGTTGCCTCTTTACTTTAGGAAGGAGCATTTTAATGCATTCTGTTTGCTGATGTAATAAAATCCTCCTGTTGGGGAAGTGGCCCAGCAGCCGGCTTCATTGTTGTCTCAGGGACCAGGTCCATGGTATCGTTTGGATGTAGCCCAGTGTTTGCTGCCCTCGAGTGTTGTGCAGACCCAGGACCATCTCCTGGCTCACAAAAGCATAGAAACAATTGCCAACACGACAGGAAGGAAACACGAGGACATACCATAACTTGTCCTAAACCTGAGAAGACTCTATCTAAAGACATGCAGAAGGCATTTGCATTACCAGCAGAAGGGAAAAAAAAATCTCATGCGAACACTTTGGGTTTCTAATTTTCTAAAAGGATCTAGATGAAAGGTTACACAGTGCATTTTCCAGGCCTGCAGGCAATTGCTTAGATATCGGAGTAAAGCTTATAATTGGGGATGGGGAGGATGAAAGGACAGAGTTAGGAACAAATTCAATTTATAACATGAAATGATTGTATAATAATCCTTTTGCATGAAATTAAATAGTAATAAATGTAGTCGAGACATGTGTTATCTGTATATCTATGCTTTTAATTATAATGTCATTTTTCTGTTGCCATATATTTAGTAGTCCTCTTGCTAAGGATGAATTTTGACTAACTAATTGTGTTTATGTAGCTTTCTATAAGAAGATGCAAATTTGGCATCTGGTGTTTGTAACTTGCTAGAAGGTCATTTTCCTTTAGAGAATATTTTACTTTGATTCCTAACCATATCTAAACCATTGCAAAGAGCTAAGCCTAAGCATAAGGTGTCCTTGAAAAAACAGATTTTTTAGTAACAGTTGAAGCATGGAGAGATTTTTTTTTTAAATGCCAGTGGTTTTCTGCACTAAAGCTTGATCTTGGTGATTATCAAGCAAAACTTGCATCAGTATTTTAGGAAACTTTTTTGGAGTCCAAACTTTGCTTCAGTTTTGGGGAAATTGAGCTCTGTAACCCTTCATGTGATGGTTGAGTGGATACAGAAAATGAAAGCCATTTCATACATAAAGTTGGTCCTGTAGAAACACATGCATACTCATGAAGAAAAATGTCTTAAAGTCTTTAAGTTATTTTTGCCCCTCCTGTAAAACCGGGCAAGCCAGATGTCTGCTTTGCTAGTTTGGTTCCTGTATAAGCACTAGGCAGAGTTATTTTTTGGGTACACATCATTGTCGTTGATACTGAGCTACACTGTTAGGTGGGATCCAGACATTTGTTTGTCAAAACTGATCTGGACTAAATGACCAAAAGTGTCTTTTGCAGAAGTGAAATTGAACTTGTCAGGAGTAATCAGGCAATTATTTCCTTGCCCTGTATGCTCAAGCACAGGGGCTGCATGCTCTATGGCCCTGTTCTCCAGAAATGGACTTCACTGAATCTTTGCTCAACATAAAGTATTTTGTGGAAAACTCTTCCAAAAAAGAATGGAAATGGGTTTTCCTCTCGATTTTCTCAAACATTTTCAGCTTTAAGTTCTACATGCTTGTGTGTGTCAGCAGGAAAGACTTACTTGGCAGATGACAGTGGTGTGATAATGTTGCAGGAGGAAGCTCCCTGCATGTAAGAGAAGTCTATCCCCGTTAGCTGTACTCAGTACACTGTTTGGAAATTTTTCCATGTACTTGCAGTTCTGTGCTGGATTAGTTCTAGACACACACAGACACATACACACCTACTTACTAACGTGTATGTTTAACTAGCTCTCAAAGTTGAACTTACAAACCTTATTGTTTTGAGTGAGAAATAAAGCTATCTAATATACCTAATCTTCTGAAGTCTATGAGTGGTCTGCACCAGAGCCCAGTCCTGCTTTTCTCAGGAGATGAAAATGAGTAACAGTGTTTGTTTTAGAGGGGTGGGAGCTGGTTAGTATGCTTTAACAAACTGGAGCTTTACAATTTTCATTTTTAATTGTGGTTTGATATAATTTTAAATTATTGCCTTTCCGTTAAACATTTGGCTATAAGTGCCTGAAGAAAGAAGGTGTTGGGTTGGTCAAATTCAGGGTGCTGTGAGGGTTGAGGGAGCTTATTAAGAAATTTTCATTTTGACTATAATCATCTCACTGTAGGGACAGCCCTACTAGATATAGGGACTCCAAAAACATCAGTTCTAAATAAAAGATACTTTGCGTTAGTTATGGTGATTCTTCATATGCAACACAACAGTGCATCATAAATCTGATCTGAATGGAGAGAAAAAAACCCCACTAATACGTCACACTGCTCAATGAATATTAGACAAGTAGAGCTTGGGTGCAAAGTGTTAGGTTGAATTACAGCAGGGATTTGTTCAGCACAGTTGCTTTCTGCTCATACTTTTGCATTTGGTCTTAGCTGGCTGCATCTGAATTAAAGTCAATGTATTCTCATGTTATAGGAGCAGCTTACTGCCAGTTCATGGACATGTTGTTCCCAGGGTGCATTAGCTTGAAGAAAGTAAAGTTTCAAGCAAAGCTGGAGCATGAATACATTCACAACTTCAAACTTCTGCAAGCATCATTTAAGAGAATGAATGTGGATAAGGTAGGCATTCTGTATTTGTATTTTAATCACTACAGATTTTAAAAGTTGTATAAATTGGATGAAGTCAATAAATTGGTGAAATAAACTTGAAAATAATTGAAGACCACGTTTTCAACTTACGGACTGAGAACTGGAGTTCAAGTTGTAGGTGAAGATGTTCTTGAACTTTCATTCCTGGAAAAGGTATTTAGGCATGAAGGAAGAGAATTGGAATGCTCCATTTCAGTAAAATGTGAAAATTGAGCCCATGTGTCCACTGAGGAATTCTGCTGCCTTACTCATTATATCTTGATATCAGAGACTCTTCAGATAAAACACCACATGTTGGAAATTCCCTACCATCAGTGACCCTTAATTTTAGGTACAGTAAAATTACTTGTGACCTGAATTTCCAACCAAAGAGCTTGGAAATATGCTGTTCTTGGAAGTATTCTGTATTTCTTGTCCAAAATGGAATTTAAAGTATTGGAGAGCTGGAATAGTTTATCAAATTGATATCTTGGCCAGCACGTGATCTTGTAAAGTTAAGAATGGAGAGCTTTTAGGAGATGGCTTGTTCTACCATGAGGTACTGTTTTATGCTTGAATGTGAAAATTTGACAAGATCACAAATATAAACTACTGTGTTGATAAAAATGAATAACAAAATATATGTTGTTATACTTCTAGTTTTACACAGATATACTGTCTGTATACCCTTCTAAGGCACTGCTCTGGCTTTTAGTGATACTTTATTCTGAAATTTAAATAGTCTTAATAGATAAGTCCTGCAAGACTTTTATTTTTAAAACTGTGAAAAACCCTCATTATTTTCTGAAAAGTTGTGGATCCTTCTATTTATGCTGTAACTTGCTGGTAAAACATTGGAAAGCCTAATAAAGTTAATATTGTCAATTTTTCTGTGAACAGGGAAAAAAGACCCAAAAAACTTACTATATTTTTGCAATGCAGAATTAAGATAAAAGAAAAACCTAAAAGGACATGCAAAATGCTACATCAATCCTTCTAGGAGTATTGTAGGCTTATAAAATGTTGCATAGTTGGCTTAACATTTAACCAAAAAAAGAAAGTTACAATAATTCTAAGTACTCTCTTTCCAGCTGAAAATTGAACACATTCAGGAGGCATTAGGGCCTTTAATCAGCTGTATGAATTAAGCAAGGCATGACCCTCCTTCAGCAGCATTCCCTTCATAGTTGCTATTGGCTCACAGCGTCTGGGAAGGTTTAACCTCCTGCAGAGCTATGTTGAACTACCTCCTTACTCTAATGTTGGCCCAAGGCAGCTTTAGGAAGCTCCGTTTAACAGGATATGGATATGAAGTCATCCTCATGGCCTTTCTTGTTTTACTGAAATTTTGTAGGCATTTTAGTAAACTTCTGCATGTCCCATGTCTATGTATAGCTTTATGTGGAATGGAAAAAAAATTATAAGGTTAGAGCTTCAGGGTTAGCGCATATGATAAACACTACCAAAATGTAGGTTGGTTTGAACTCCAGTATGTCTTGGAAAAGCTGCTGAGTGTCTGTAGTTCAAACCATAGGGCACAGAGCAAGAAACTCCTGTCCCAGACCTTCTGAAGAATGTTCATTTTTAGTATGCCCAACTGTAGTGCATCCATTAAAACCAGAAATCCCTAGTTAGTTGAATATAGTGTTACTCCCAGAACAGCTTCATTCATCATGTCTGTCATTGCTATAAGTAAGGAGTAACCGTAGAAGAGCAGTTATAAAGGCATACACACACCTACTTTATAGCCACTTCAAAGGCTGGGTCTTCGGGTTTTAGTTTATTTCTTATGAGCACTTCTAATCCACTGTGATTTCCTTTCTTTTAGAAAGAATGCAATGGTTGAGGAATATATGCTGATATAGTTAGAAGGGTTTTTTTCAAATTAGTGTGTATATATGATTTTTATATTTAATAATGGCAATGATAGATTATTGTAACCTTTATTCTACCTTTCAGGTAATTCCTGTGGAAAAACTGGTCAAAGGGCGCTTCCAAGACAACTTAGATTTCATTCAGTGGTTTAAGAAGTTCTTCGATGCAAACTATGATGGGAAGGAGTATGATCCTGTGGAAGCTCGACAAGGCCAAGATGCTATTCCCCCACCAGATCCTGGTGAACAGATCTTCAACCTGCCCAAAAAGTCTCACCATGCAAACTCTCCGACTGCAGGTATTTTGTGTCTTAAGGAATTCCACTTCTGTCTCTGAAGACAATTATAAACTGTGATAAATTTTACATGTATAGTAGGTAAAACATATTTCCTTATGCAGGTGGACCATTCTTTTTGCCTTGTCATAGGCTTATCATCCGAGAATTTAACTTGTTGTGTGCTCTAGTTTGGCTCAGCCCTATTGGACCTGGGGTGTCCCCCACTGAACCCTTGATGTAAATTAATGTGGATTCTAGTGGTGTCTGATGGTGGAGACAAAGGAGTATTATCTTCTCGTCAAAGAATGTTGTGTGTATAAGTGTATTCAAGAACATTAAATGGAGTGTGGACACCTAACCCCACCTGACCAAAGTGATATTCTGCACCATATGACATTATGGGAATTACGATATTTGTCCCATGTAACTGTTACATGTGTTGGAGCCCTGTTTTCCCAGAGATGGCCAATGGGAAGTAATGAATTAATTTCTTGGTTTGCTTTGCTTGCATGAGTGGCTGTTTTTTAGGCATGAAACTGTCTTTATCTTGACCTGTGAACTTTGTCTTTTGCCTTTCTGATTCTGTCCCCCAGCCCATTGCTGGGGAGTGAGTGAGTGGCTGGGCAGGGGCTCAGCTGCCTAGTGGGCTTAAACTGCAACAGTGTTTCTGGAAAACAGGCAAAGGACTAAACCTAATCTTCCATATTTAGGTAGTATAGGCATGTTAGGTCACTAAGCAGTTGTCATTTTTTGATAAGAGTTAAGTGAGCAGGAGTGCAGCTAATTATTTAAATAAATAAAAAAAGAATTTGAAAAAAACCCAACCAAACAAAAACCACCACCACGATAAACCCCAGATTAGTAAATAGATGCTACTAGGATTGACTTTTTTGTAGATATGTAGGTTTGTCCATACAGAAATACACATGCACACACTGATCTGTCCTGGTCTACCATGTTCATCCTAACCCAGTACTCAAAGAATGATTTTCATTTGGCTTAATTCTGATCTGTCTTCTCATGCACACAGTGTTGAAAAAGGGGAGGGCCAGGTATGAGGCACCCTCTGTTTTAGGCTGGCTTACTCTCTGGAATCAAACCCAGATTTCAGCGTTTTGCTCTGATCACTTCTGATGTCAACGTGGGGCATACTTGGCCAGCTGCCTTCAGCTTATTAGTGTTTCCAGGAAATGGAGCACTAATAGCAGGCCAGTGTTGCTCTGAGCTTTTAAAGCTTCTTTACGTCTTTGTTTTACACCATCACATGTCTGAACTCTTCAATTTCAGGGCCTGGTAAGCTATAATTTCCTGTGTGATGTTTTGCACTTGCTTTGAAAATGAAAAAATCCAAGTGCTAATGCTAGGGTGTTGTCCAATTGAGAAATTGGAAAATACATTTCTATTGAATACAGACTTCACCATGGTCATTAATTCTTCTTGCAGATGGTCTTTTTTTACCAAAGTCACAAATGTGTCATCCAAATTAAAGCTGTGGAGTTGACAATCCTAGAGAAATAGAATAGCTGCTGGAGTGGGACCAGCCATCTAATATGTGTTGCTGGTTGCATGAAGAGCAACCCTGTGTCTTCCCAGCCCTGTATGAGACAGGAGAACTGAAATATAGTGTGATGTGTTTTGGTAAAATTCTATGGCTGTGAGAATTAGCTTCTTCATGGAGGAACTTCCTTCATTATTAATTTAAATATTGTCCAGGCAGGATGCTAGTTTAATTTCTACTGAGCTGGGAAGGGTGGTACAGATGTTACCTGATGCTAGTGAAATAAGATTTTTAGCTGTTATTGACACTTGTGTTTTAGAACAGGATTATTTCAGCTAGGTGTCAATCATTCTTAGGATTATTCATTTTCTGGATGAGCACATTTTCATTTCACTGATGTGATGTGCCTTTGTGCCCCACCACACCACGTCATGTTGACTGGTGGCTTTAAAGGGTGGGAGCTCTTACGGGGTGCCTCTCAATAGAGAATACTCTGGAAGGAGTGCTGTATGTATCTGCAAGCATGTATGTGCCTCGTCTCCTGCTGTTTGGGAGTGAATTGGGATAATAGAAGGTGTCCTGTGTGACTGGGAAGTTGCCATGAAAGATGTAACTCTCTACCTCTGTCTTGTGCTCGTGCACACCTGGCTGGAAATGAAGGAGCACCGATTGTGGTTGTTATGGAAACAATAATATGCCCATCTGAGCAAAACAAATTAAGCTGTTCATATGAAAAAGACAAAAAGGTACATACTTATGAGTTCTCCTGCAGCAGGTTAAGAATTTCCCACCCTATCCAGAACTCAAAGAGGAAATATATGTACATGAGTTAAATACAACATCATAGTTTAAACTGCTATCTATGATTTTTATGTTGATTATTATATATCCTGAGTCTTCAGTGAAATGGTTGAGGTTTTGGGCACATCATTACTTCCACTGACTTTGTTGCGGAAACAGTGAGCATTGTGGGCTGTTTGATACAATAATCTTTTACACCAGCGTGGCAAGGATTTTCCAGCATCTGTAGCAGTTTGACCCAGTAGCTTGCCTCTTTTTTTTTTGGTACATTTTGGGTTTTTTGTCATTCTTTGTGTGTTTTGCTCTGTGTTAACACTGAGGCTTTGAAACCTTAGCACTGACTTGTTTTGGTTCATTAACGAAACAAGAAGAAGCAATAGTGAGGAAAGAATAAAGAATCCAGAAGATCTTTCAGCATAATCTAAAAGCTTTTCAACAGTGCAGTAGGCATACCTAAGTGTATGCAGGAACAAGCAGATGTATGGGCAAGCATTCACACTGTATTTTTGGTTTTGTCAGACCTTTCAGTATGCCTATTCTGAACTGATCAAACACATGTATTTGGAGAGTAATAACATTATTTACTAGTAATTTCATATGTGTTTCAGATGATTCCTGGTGTGCTGATCTCTAATTATTCCTAACTACTTTATAATGCTCTGTTATAACATTATTTGCAGAGGTGGACTTAAAATGTATCTTTCAAGTAACAAAGAAACCTATCAAATTCCTGAAGCCTGCCCCTGAAAGTTTACCAGCAAAGGTGCTGGCATGAGTTAGAATTATTTTTGGTATTTTAGTCTGACACTAAAGCTTGACAAGACCCATGGTATCAGGGTAGTTACTTTTTGTACCTATACATAGCTGTTACCCGTATCTCTGCAAATAATGAGCATGGTAATTATTTAATTTTAAAAAGTGCTTTTAAAACAATCCAAAACTTGTGAAACCTGCAAATGCACCAGGTTTTGTGTTAATTGGGGAGCAGGAGTCGTTGCAGGTCAAGGGTAATGTAGCTTGGAAATGGAAGCATAAATAGGTCCCTACAACTAATCTGCTGTGCCACCCTCGCATTGCCTCATCCCTTTCTTGAGAGGTAGAGCCGATTTGTTGCTGTGTTGATGAGCGTGCGGAGTGAATGGGTTTGGTAACAGGTGTAAAAGGCTCATTCTAGACAAATGTGGGAGCAGTAAGGATTTGCCAGGTAAATGCAGCTCCCTGCTGTGGGAACAAGTATGTTTTCATCCTTTGCGGAGTGGAACCAGCAGCACAGACCACCACTGCAGGCTCTCTGCCAACAGCACCACAGCTGCTTTTCGATATAATACCATCTGCCAGTCCTGAGCTGACTTTCGATCTCCTACAGCCTCCACTCTCCCCTGATGCAGTGGTAAACAGCCTACAGATGTAGAGTGAAAATTATGGTAAGGGATTAAAATATTAGGGCGTTGTTGTTTGTGCCAGTGCTAATACTTCCTGTGGAAAGCAGCAGAAAAATCTTCATCTGATCAAATTGAAAACGGTGATCAGGCTGTCAGGGTTTTAGCTTAGTGCCTTATGTAAGTATTCCCGTGAGTCAGAGCAAATCTCCACGCAGCACTGTTTTGTGTATAGGTGTAGGGTGTCAAAAATACACAGATAAAAAACAGCTTAATAAAATTAATTATTTACATATAAGGTAAAAATGTGAGAGGTTCTTAGATTTTTAAGGCTGTTAGACATTTTAGTGTGAAGTATTCCGTGAGAGCAGGATGACTAAAGCAGCACTGGAAAATACTGGAGGATCACATGAGGGCTAAAAATACTCCTGCTATGACAGGGAAAATAACCAGGGCAGAATGAACTGTTTGTGCACGAATGCTTTATATATAATGTTTGTGTCATCGAAAAGCCAATCAAGCAAGAAAAATACTGATTTTCTTTAGGGAGATGGCACAATCTAACTGTGGCAGATGTGCTGTAAATTAATTTTGCGGGATAAAAATATTCAACAAATCCAGTCCTTATTTTATCAGCTGGTGATGCGATTAGGACTTCTGGGGGTCTAGAGAACTCCTAATGTTTTTGGTTGGGTTTTTTTTTTGCTGGCTTTCAATGAAAACATGCCACCTTTTTCCTTAGGTGGCAGGCAGTTGGTATTGGCAGTGACAACCTCTGCTCACTGTGATGCAGTGTTGCAGGACAGCACAGCAGAGCTAGAGATGAGAAGAGCTGCGGGGTGACAAACTGAAAATGCTTTTGTGTCTAGTTCATACGAGGCCAAGTAATTGCACTAGCCCATGGGAACAGCATGTGCAGTGACAGTGCTGGCCCTGGAGGTAGAGAGGAAAGTGGTTCAGTCTTAATACAGACACAGTCCCTCTGCCAGCATGAGTAGAATTTAAATTTAAAACCCACCGTGCCTAAGAATTTGGACTACAAAACGCTGCTGCTTGCAATGCAGGAGCCAGGGCCTTTTTTCTAGAATGAAAATTGTGTTTGAAATAATAGTGGTGAAAATTCCTGTCTTAATTTTCAGTGTATTATGGATATGGCTTCAATGCCTTTAAATTTTTACATGATCTTTTGCATTTCAGTACATTTTTTCATGTATTTTCTTTCACATTTTAACTTTTGGGATTGCTTTTTACTTATAACTAAACAGATGGTTGAATTTTATATAATGCAACCTTTAAAGAGTATTTCAGATTTTAAATTGTTAGTTGTTAAATTTTTAAACTGGTAAGCCTATGTGGAATAGTTTCAAATGTTGAAGATGAATGCTTGCATGCTTGAAGATGTTTCTATAGAAAATACGGCTTTTGGTTGAGAAAAAAATTAGTGGTTGCCATTAAAATGTTAGTTATTTCAAATCTAAAGAAAACTTCCATTATATGATAGGGGAGAAATATCTGTGGTTAGTTCCCATCTACCAAATCTCATTTATTAAAGATTAGCTGAGGGAGCAGTGCCATCAGGAAAACATTTTCATCTGACAAGTTGATTACATTGCGTGTTCTTGCTTGGATCGCTCTGAAATTTGTAAAAGATGCTTCAGTTCAAGTATTTGTACCCACTTCTCTCTGCCAACTCTCTGGCAGTGGCGATCAATGTAGAGCCCATTAGACTAGACTGCACTGTAGCCAGCACAGTGGAGGTGTGGAGAGCTGAGAGGATAGAGGAGTCCTTCCACCCCAGGGAAGTTCGTACCACAAAATTATTAGACAACTGTACAGCAGCAAGTTTGAATGCTGAAAGTAGAGTCATGTTTTGTCTGAGATCATTTCATTCCCATTAAGCATCATTTGTCATCACTTATACCATTAGGCATTCCTAAATTCAGCTGTTTCTAACATCCCAGTGTAACTGCAAAACTAAGCATGTATGAATATTCATTTGCTCTTTTCACTCATTTGTTTTAAGGGGATAGAGAGTTCTTCTTTAGCTTGTTAAGAAATTGCTGTTTCTCTGGCCTCTCGGTGTGTTTGTTTTCTCTTCTGTGGCATGACTCAGGAATATTCCGTTTATGCAGTCCTTTAATGTGGCTGAAGATATACTGCAAGTGATTCCCAGATTCCACTGAAGCAAAGGTCATAAGGGCTTAGCCAAGTCTTCTGCTTGCTTATTGCTTCCATTGCTTTCCACTCCATGTTCACGCACGTCCACATTGTATTCATGCACGTGCTTCCTTGGAATTTTACATAAATATTTAACAGGATACTAATTACTCATATAGCTTCAAGGAAGATTTCTCTTTAAGCATTAAATAGGTCTCTTGTCTGCAAGATTCTGCTTGTGGTGTTAAGGGACTTGGAATTGCCAGCCTAGCTTTGCTGTACCCAAAACCTGCACGGTGCCAACACCCACTATTTTATATTTCAGAAGCGTACATCTCTGTGTAAAACATATGTCTTTTGTAAAAAAAATACCAAAACTGAAACTGGAGGGGATATATTTAATTATGATGGAACTGATTATAATTGTTCCTGGAGCACCACAGATAGAAAACTGTAATGCATTTCAAAGCTGATTAATCTAACTCATTTCAGTACAGGAAGAAAATTTTTTTCAACTAGGAATTTATTTTTCCCATTTCTGCTGGTGTGATGAGTAGGTACAAAAAGTTAACCAGGTGCTGATTGAAGCAGCTGTGTGGTACTGTTTTAAAAAAACCAACCCCCCTCCATTTGGACCCTGTATTGACTGAAAATCAAAGCATGCTGTAATAGAAGTTCTCACGGAACGGTGAGATTACGAAAGCACCTGTGAGATTGTCCAACCCCTCTCCTCAAACCACAGTCACCTAAACTGTTTGCCCAGGACCCATGTCCATTCAGGTGTTGAATATCTCCAAGGATGGAGACTTCCAACATCTCTGGGCAAGTTGTTCCAATATTTGAATACCCTCATTGTAAAGAATTTTTTCTTCTACTTAAGTGGAATTCCTTCCATTTCAGTTTGTGCCTGCTGCCTCTTGTCTTTTGACTGGGCAGCGCTGAAAATAGCCTAGCTCTCTTGGTTTTGCACTCTGTCTTCAAGATCCCCCTGAGCTTTCTCTTATCCAAGCTGAACAGTCGCAGCTCTCTCAACTCTTCATCACGAGAGCTGCTCCAGTTCCTCAGTCATCTTTGTGGCCCTTTGTTGGATTTTGCAGTATATCTATGTCTCTCTCTCTATTGTATTTGGGAGCCCAGAACCGGCCCCAGCACTCCAGATGTGCCTCACCAGTGCTGAGTAAAGGAGGAGAGGATCACCTCCCTCAATCTGGTGGCAACTCTCTTCCCAGTGCAGCCCAGGAGGCTGTTGGCCTCCCTTCCTGTGGGGAAGCTGGCTCATGCAGAGCTTTGTGTCCACCAGGATCCCCAAGTCCTTTTCTGCCATGATGCTTTCCAGACTGTTGACTGCCAGTATGTACTGAGTCACAGGGCAAGCACTTCTTTTGAGCATATACAATAAGCTTGAAAAGGAATTGGTACTGGGTAACAATCATGGCACCGATTACAATGTAGTTCTTTCAAAGGTCAGTGAGAAAGGTTGGTTATCAAATATTTTGTATATAAAATATTTGTATAGTATTTTGTGCTTTCTGAGTATTTAAATGGTTTATATATAAATATTTTCATAGAAGATATGATGTTGGACAGAATTTAAATTACTCAGATTATATAGCCCCTCTGAGTAATGTATTAGGAGTTGCTCCAAATTTTCCTTAATTGACTGCAAAGCCATTGTGGTGCTCAGTAGCAAAGTCATTATGTCTACCAAGATCTTTTTTCTCCATTTAAGTATCTGTCTGTCTCAATTACTTTGCACTACTCTGCCTATCTAGCATCCTTGATTTCTTGTATGAAATTAAGCTTTTGTTAGAAAGGGAGACTTACCTCTGAGCTAATTCTAAAAGCACCAATGTTTCAGAATAAATGTACAGAAAAGCTTTCTCTTTTTTTTTTTTTCTTCCAAGAAATTTTAAATTGGAAATCCCTAGGAATTCTCTGTTGCAAGTTAATTTTATCTAGCTGTTGCTGATACAGTCTGAAACACTCAGGTTATTTAGCTGTTTATCTGTATGGCTAAAATTAGAATATTGTGTTCATTTAAGAACTGATCCTGAGCAGTGGAGCAGAAGTCAATTTCTTTTGATTTGTCTAGATTTCATTAAGCTTATAACACTTTGCTGTAGAAAATCAAAAGGCTTTATTGCTTTCAAAGGAGAGCAGATTATAATGCAGTGCATTGGTACCGTACAGCCCTCTCTGTGGACAGTGGTGTTGTGAGCTTGCTCCCCTCTGAGAGGGCGCCTCAGCTGCAAATTAGAGAGAATACCTGGGGATTAAATGTTTGTGCTTGCTCTGCCTTTAACTCTCTCTGCAGGTTAAACAGAGGTATGTATTTAATGATTCGACTTTCTGTGATCACTATCCTAATCTACAAAGAACTAGGTCGCTTTGCAGGGCTGTTGAGCATGAAAGGGAGTGATATACTGTGGCTGCACGTGCCTTGCTTAGGTCTTGCATCATGAACCCCCAGAAGAAATGGTGAGGAACTGATAGGCCAGGGCATGCTGTCCTAGAAAAGCTGAGCAGCTTCTCCTGTGCTGGTGTGCAGGTGCTTGCTGCCTAGAGAAAATCTAGTGCTGCCTTCAAGTTATTGGTGGAGTGAGGAGCTGCATCAACCAGACAGTGTTTCACATCTGAAGGTCCATAGCTTGTTTTGTGGCATTTAATTTTTAGTTGATATCCTGAACTGCTTCTTGCAGGTGTACAATGCGATAAGAAATAAACATTGATACCTTGGTTTAGCATGGATCTGTTACATTAAGTTTTGTATGGGTAACTTTTTCAGTTTCATGTGATATAAGTATTCATTAAGTAACTTCAGGCCCAACTAGAATGCTGCAGGGAAAGTGATTATTTTGTGAGTGTTTATCTTGTGTATTTCAACACCGGTTTTTTTTTTTTTTCTCTTCATCTACTAATACAAATGAAAATTGTTCTTCTGGCTTTGAGAGCACCTTAACAATCCTCTGCTGGAGTAGTTTGTTTTTAGTTAGTTGAAATGTGGACTCAGCCTGGGAAATTCATAATGAAGGCAGGATGGTAAAGTTTATGAAATTGCCTGAAAAAAGAAATAGTAGTGAAAGATCTTGGCATTTTTAATATTTTGCCACAAAGTATTTGTTCTTTGATGTAACTATGATGGGGAAAAGGTATAATTTCAGACATTTCCATGACATTGAATTTTCCCAACTTTAGCAAGTCTGTGTACTGTATCTGAAATCTGCCAGAGGCAAGCTCGTGTCTTTAAGGATTCAGAGATGGAAGTTGTTGGACTAGTATCACCAATTCCTAAAGAAAAGAAATTATTTGTCTTTTAAGGAACATGGAAAAGGAGGGTGGGCATCTTATACTGAAATTTTTACAGAAGGCTGAATTATCATGTTGTTTACTTATGTTCTGTTGGCATTCAATGATCCAGTTAATACAGTTATCCTTGGAGGCAGGAGATGGTCATTACAGAGGGAGGCCTGTGCCTAAATGGGTAAAGGCTGAGCTAGCTTGATTAAATAACCCCTTGCTACTCTCCTTTCCCGTTGCTTTTCGGCTCTACCAAGGACCTTTCCCATCACTTTTCAGCCCTTCCAAGGAGCCACTATACACAGTTCTAGATCAGTAAGACTGTGAGCTTGGTTTGGTCATATGGGCAGGCTCACAAGTAGTCTTTCTTCTTCTGCCTTTCCCCTCCTCCTTGTGGTTTCATCCTAGCAACGCCTTTGTAAAACACTTGGTTTACAGGGAGTTGCTTTAATAAAGTGTTGGCTGGCACTGGGGATACATTATGGAAATGACAACTTTGAACAAATTTGTACTGTGCCATAAATGGAATAAACTTATGGGAGGAGGAGCTGGGGAGATATGGGGTTGAAGGCGGCTGCTAAGAAAGTTGGGGCAAATTCATCCAGAATTAGTGAACTGCTAGCTCAGAGCTCAGATTGGGAGCCAAGTGCTTGCTGAATTTGGGCTTTTTCCATCTCCCTGTGTGTCCCAGGCTTCAGAACCAACAGCATTTAGTGGTGGAGAATCGTCATGGAGCCCATCCACATGTCCGGACAGCTCTGTTTTGTTCTTTGTAAGCAGTAGTGATAAATGTAGGTGCTGCAGAACTGGACTTCTGATTCATATGCCTCCTTAATAAAGCAAATAAAGTATGTTGGAGAGAGGGCTAGGTTTCTGTTCTGTCTTCTTATCCCAGGCAGTTTTTGTACCAGATGTATGTTGACTGCATTAAAGTGAATTCCTAGTCAGAAGGGCAATAAGGAAATAGGTGTGAGGGAATAAGGAAAAGGGTGTGAGTCAGAGTCCAGTGGTGATGGGAGCTGAGGCAAAGTGGACTTCCATGAACCAGGCACTCGTTTGCTGGGGCTGAGCAACTGAATCAAACAACCAGCAACAAGGAGAGAAAAGGTGGAGAGGCAGAGCAAGATGTGAGGAGCTGGGTGTGAGGTTTGTGTGAACACAGATGTTCTTCAGCTTGGGTGTTTGTGTGCCACACGTCGTGTGAGAGAGTACCTGTGTGCACAGGGTACTTGCCAGTTTTTGCTGGTAAAAATGTTGTTCTGCATTCTGGCAGATTTACAGTGCAAGTAATTAAAAACAAACAGAAAAACCTACTCAGATCAAAACTCATCTCTTGGTCACCATAGCAACTGTGAGTTCATGGATGGATTTAATTCTGTGTGCACCGCCTGAATTTTAACGCCCTTGTCTCAAGAATGGTTTACAACTGAGAACTGGGAAAGCACAGTTTAGCTGAGTTTTTCAAGTCTGTCTTCCTCCAGGGGAATTTAAGATAGATAATTACACTAACTATTGGGCTGGGGGAATGTTCAGTTAACAGTGTCTTTTTTTAAAGATTGAGGTTGCTGACGGCTAAGGAAACTTTACACTGTTAGTTTGATGTTTGTTTATTTTGATTTCAGAGGTACTTCATTTTGAGTAGTAAATCCAAAGTAAAACTAATGGAAAATATGGCTTTTTCTTTCCCAAGGTAAAACAGCACTGGAACTTCTTCTATTGCCATCTTGAAGTAAGAGAGAGTGGCTGTCTGCAAAATAAACACTTTATTTTCCTTATCAGGTTAATAGTAATGTATTTATCATGGGGATAAGTCTTTATTATTATTTATTTATTCTGCTTTTCAGGTGCTGCTAAATCCAGTCCAGCTTCTAAACCAGGATCAACACCTTCTCGCCCATCTTCAGCAAAAAAAGCTGCACCAAGCAGCTCAGCATCCAAATCAGATAAAGATTTGGAAACTCAAGTCATACAGCTCAGTGAACAGGTAAATTTGCTTTAGGCATGAAATTAGATGCATTCATTGTCACGGACAAGCATGAAATCTAATATTACCCTCTGCTGAGTGATGCCCTCCAGAATTATGAAGGGACAAAAGATTGAAATACCACAACTGGTTAAAAAAAAAAAAAAAAAAAAAAAAACAAACAACAAAAAACAACACAAACGTGATTTAATGTTAAAAATCATATCTGACACAACTGACGTTTGCCAGTGCTTTTAAGAAGTGATCATAGGAATGACAGGTAAGTATGATAATTTAATTAGGTTTTGAAATGTATCTTTTATTTAACCTTGAATAGTGTCTTTGCTCTTGTGTATTACAAATTTGAAATAGAAATAGATAATTTTAATGGGCCATTGTGGAGAAGCTTGTTTGTAATACCAAGATGTTAGAGATTCGCAGCTGAATTGCACTCTGCTTTCTGAAAGGAGAGCATTAAGAAGTAATAGGCCCTTTTAATTTAGAATGTAGTCTGCCTTTGTGAGAATACTGTTATGTTGCAAATAAAGTTCTGCAATATAAGTAATAAATTTTCAGACTTTCTGTAAGGTTAGGAATGTAAGGGCTTAATTTTCATTTGTGCTACGGAGCTTTACACCTCTCTGTTATTCCTGAACATGAAAATGTCTGCACCAGACCTGACTAAGTGTCTGCATCTGACTTAAGACTCTGCTACCAGGAAGGTATAAATGCCAGTAGTATAAATGAGGCTTGATATCTGTATTTGTACTGAACGAGGGCAAATGGAAAGGAAAACACCTCATATTTTAGAGTCTGAACTGCCTGGCAGCTGTATTTAGGAAGAAGGTGTTATTCTGGGTCAAGTATAATCTTCCACAATTAAGGCCATTTCAATTTCAGACTTACATTGACCTGAACAACACAGATTTCAGTTTGTTGGGGCACTAGTTGCTGATTTTTGGTTACTGTTACACACTTCCAAGTGATAGATGGATAATGACATCCCAAACATGGTGTACTGTGTATTCAGGATATAATTCTGAGCAGCAGAGAGCACAACAGGGTCCATCAGCCTTCTCAGTTGGCGTTTGATTGTTGCTGTAACAGAAAAGTTTTTAAATGTTGCACAAGGGTTGGATGTATATATATTTCATGGAATGTTTGGGTGGGGTTTTTTTGTGAGAGTGGAAGAGTGGAGTCCAAATGTCAGCTTAATGCAACTTAAACTATGACATTTGTCCTCAAAAGTCAGAACGTGTAAACTTCAAGAGGAAGAGTGGGTTGGGATCTAAGCAACATGAAAATATTTGATCTTTACTAAAATAGGCAGACACTATCACATCTACAGCTAATGTATTCCTAGCAAGCTCCATGTGTGAAAACCTTAAGCTTTTTATACAAATATCCCTGAGGGAAAACTGATGATTTCCCCCATCACCAATAAGGAGAAGAAATATTGAGGATTTGGAAAGCTGGCATTTCAGTAGCTAGTTTTTGAGACCTCTTCTAGCTAGAATGATCTGGAAAGATTTATTTATAATGCTAGCATCGTTTGGTATTTCAGTTCCCACTAATGGTTAGTTGTGCACTCTGGGCATATAACACAAGCCAAAAAAATCTATCCTGTAAGCAGCTGTTAGCCATTTTTTTTCTGACCCCCAGTCTGAACATGCTGGAAGTTCCAAATTGCCCAAGTTTTGCCACTCTCCAGCAAACTAGGACAGGAAAGCAGCAGCCACTTACTCCTTTGCTGTCTTGAATTTGAGTAGGAAATATTGGATGGTATCTGTGTATAATTCTTATGTGGCTGCAACAGATTTCTTTTTATTTTTTTTTTTTTTTAGCGCTTTCATATGGGTGTCAGCTAAGGGAAATTGAAACGTCTGAACTTCCATACAATTTGTAGTATTAAAAATTAAGTAGTGGGGCTACCCATACACTATATTTTACCACAGGGTTATTTAATGAGCTATTTGCAATAATTGTAAACCATCCACAACATTTTCTAGTTTAACAACTCCCAACAATCTTAAAGTTTCTCTTAAAATGGTCTTAGCTATTGCCTTGGTCTGTGCTAGTGTATTAAACGCTTCCAAGGAATGTCACTTTGCACTGGAATTTGATTGCCTATAGCATTAAAATGCTGAAGTGGTCCCTGCTGTGGTTTTGGTCTTTGCCAGCTAGTACTCTTTCAAACAGTGAGTGCAGCTAAGGAGACCACACAGACCAGGGACCATTACGTATGGAGAAAGGACCTTTACATATGCCGAATGACCCCAGAACCATTAACTATGCGCTAGCATACACACAGTTTCTGAAAACAGCACCAGCTTGGCTGTCTCTCTCCAATATGTATTTAATCACCATTCTGGTTCTGCAGTCCTGTGAGTATTCATACTACCAGTAAGTACTGTCAGAGTCAAAAACAGTTAGTAGGAACAGTTGCCTTTGCACCCATTAACTGGATTGCAGAGGGGTATTTCTGGTCTAGAAATAGAGCATTGGAGTTGATGAACATGCACTCTTTCTTATAGAGGATTAGCCTTTTGCATGTAAATAGAAGGAAAAAGTAGCATGTGGATGTACTAATTACCTGAAGAAAAATAAATGAATACGTCAGAGGCAAGTAGCTGATAGGTAACTGAAAAGTGTATAATGATGTTTAATGTATACTGTAGTAAATTAACTGTGAGCATATATGCATAGTTGAGTGTTTCGGTTTCTTAAAATGGAGTGAATGTGTAGAATGAAAACAGGAGAATGCCTTCACAGTAAAGAGGTCAGAAGGGGAGACAGTGAGCTATTAGCTAGCAGTGTTTAAGCTGAAGTTTGTTGTTTCCCCAAGCTCTAGCAAGCACAGAACAAGAGATCTGGAAGCAGTTACGTTCTTGTTCTGTCAAGATGCATGCATTGCTCTCAAGGAATATGCTGCTGCAGATCCAGAAGACACGTCTTAAATGTGAGATCTTTATTGACAGACCAAAATGTTGTAAACTCTTTTGTTATTCCTACTTTCATGAATAAATAGTTAATTTTAAGGTGACTGGTTACCATATCAGATTCAAACTGGAAAGGGAAGACTTGGGTGTTACACTCAGGCAGCTGGTCAGAAATGGGTTAGTACATGAATGAGATGTTCTGAGGTCCTGCCCCAGTAACAGGTCAGTTCTGCTGTCTGACACCTCTGAGAGTGCACTTAAAGGTCAGCAAAAGGTATTGCTAGCTCAGCAGTGTTGGAAAAATGAACTGATAGGATATAGTAGGCTGTCAAAGCATTGTTAGAACTCTGCTGGTGTTTTTACTAGTGAAGGAAATAAATTAGCTTGCAGTCGAACTGACCACACCAAAATTTATATTGTAGCAGTTCACTGAAATGTAGTTTGATCTCATTTAATTTATTTAGCATATTTTAGTTAAAAAATAATTTTATAATTGCCGGCCTTAAAATGTGGATGCTACTTTGGCTGTAATTTGGGTACGATCAGGGTCACAGAATCACAGTCAGTATGCTTACTGTAGACAGCTTTATCTGTGATTATTTCTGTTGTTTATCACACTGCTGTCCTCCAAATTTGAGAGATACTTACACATTTTCCTGATTATGTATACCCCATTGGGCAGTAGTTTATCTGTTATGGTCCTACAAAATTATTCTTTTTAAAATATATATGTATGAATATATCTATAGAAATATATTGCAACATCTGTCATGATTTATATGAAGCCTAATCATTAACTACTGTACCACCCATAAATGGCTTGCAGCAGTCCTAATGATGAAATTGACAGTGCAGCTTGAAGATTCTTCAGAACAAGGTTACAAAGAGAAAGATACTTGGCATTTGAGAGAATTTGTTGATAGAAACAACACATCAGTCAGAGCAGCAAGTCTGTGGTACAGGCAGTCATGGCATCAGACTCTCTGACACACAGATCTTTTAATGTATGGTAAGTGGGGAGGCAGAAAAGGAGAGGTAAAAAAAAAGCACAGCAGTACTTGTATTTGTGACTAGAGTATGTTTTAATTTCCTAACTAGACCCTTTCCCTTCGTGAGGGAAGGAGGTATTCTAGGTTTCCCAAAACTACTCATTAATCCAGGCAAAATAGAATCATAGAATATCCCAAATTGGAAGGGACCCACAAAGATCATCAAGTCCAACTCCTGTCCCTGCATAGGACAACTCCAGCATTCTCACCATGTGTCTAAGGACATTGTCCAAATGCTTTTTGAATGTGTCAGGATTAGTGTCATTATTACTTCCCTGGGTAGCCTGTTCCAGTGCTCCATCACCCTCTGGGAGAAGAATCTTTTCCTAATATTCAGTCTCAATGTCCCCTGCCACGTCCTCAGGTCCTGCCATAGGTCACCAGAGAGAAGAGATCAGCGTCCGCTCTTTCTCCTCCCCTTGTGAGGAAGCAGTAGACCTCGATGAGGTCTCCCCTCAGTCTCTTCTCCTCCAGGCGGAACAGACGAAGTGACTTCAGCTGCTTTGCTTTTCCTCTAAACCTTTCGCTAACTTTGTGGCCTTCTTCTGGACACTCTCCAGTAGCTTTATATCCTTTTTATACTGTGGTGACCAAAACTGTACATAGTACTCAAGGTGGGGCTGCACCAGTGAGCAACAGAACAGGACAGTCACCTCCCTCGACTGGCTAGCAGTGCACCCCTGGACACGGCTGCCCCACTTGGCTGCCAGACCGCGCTGTTGGCTCCTGTCCAACTTGCCACTGACCAGAACCCCCAGATCCCTTTCCAGCCTCTCACTCCCCAGTCTGTATGTATATCCGGGGTTGCCACATCCACAGGTGCAAAATCCAGAGCAAATAATGCAAGTACTGAGATGAAAGTTTCATTAATTACCATTACATGACACTTCTGGCAGCTTTGTTAGGAGACAAGTTTTAAACACCCTTGATTACTGAACTGCTGCTTTGGGTTTCAGGATGAAAGAGCTCTGAGAAAATTGACCATTTAGTTGGGGAGTCCAATTTACTGTTCTCTACTGTGTAAGGTTCAATCTGGCACTTCAGAAAAAGAAGTGGAATTCACTTTTAAGCTATAAAATTTAATATATATTTAAGATTGCTTAGCATGCATAATTGTAGGCTGAGGTTTTTTGTCTGTAGTGCACCTCAACTGATGTATCGTGTCTTCATTTTTATGCAGGTACATTCATTAAAACTTGCACTTGAAGGCGTGGAGAAGGAAAGGGATTTCTACTTTGGCAAATTAAGGGAGATTGAACTTCTCTGCCAAGAACATGGGGGAGAGAATAATGACCTTGTCAATCGGCTAATGGAAGTCCTCTATGCTTCAGAAGAACATGTAAGTTCAAGTTTAGTGTCTTTTATTTAGACAATACCACTTAATTTCCTAAAAAATTATTGGCATAGTATATGGTCATATCCTATACTTAGGTCGGCAGAATTGTAGCAGCTAGGATTCCATGACTCTTCCCCACAGAAGGAAGCTTGCAAACAACAAACTTTTCAACTTTGAGAAGGGATTCACGGGGCTGGTTGGTTTTCACTGCCTTGTAGCTTTTGTATTCTAGATTTGCTGATCTGAAATGGGAGGATGTGTGTCACAATTTGAAGTTTATCTCATATGGATGTGAGCCCTAGTTTGGGGGTTTTTTTTCTGTCTTCTGCCATTCTGCATTAAGGCTTTTACTCATGTTCTTTAATGTTTTGACAATCACAGAAATTCTGACAGAGGTGCTATTCAAAGTCTACAGCTGTGAAACTTCTCTAGTCCGTGTGGCAGTGTTGCAATATGTACAGTGCAGGTTGCCAAATACATAATTATATCTACAAAGATAATGTTCTTTAGCATTTTTTTATCACATTGCTATAGGCAAAATTCTTCCTTGTGCAAACCTAATAATGCTTCATTACCAAAATTTCAGAAATGTATTGTTTGCAGGATTAAACAAGAATCTCATTGCTGTAGACAGTGAACAAAGCAAGAAGCTGCAAAGGTTGATGGTTAAATTCCTGAGATATATTCAGGGATAATGATTCAGTGGAGATTTAGCTGAACTACTCCCATTCATGTTAACTAAATCTCTATATGCACTGTACTGACAATTGACCCTTCAGTCTTCAGCGGATGATGGCTTTGGCTCTGAAGCGTATAAGCATCAACTTAATCTCTCAGCATCACTGTGGTATGGTCTGATGTCGTATAGCTGTTCCCAGAAAGCTTTTGTAGCACCTTTTTTTAATTAAAAATAGTGAAAAAAGCATCTACTAATTCACATATTTTTCTAAAAAAGACTAGTAGACCCTAAATGAAAGTTAGGTGCAAGAGTGAGATGAGCTTGTTGCTGACAGGGGCCGCTGCTCAGATGAGAAGTGACAGGGGAAAGAGGATTTGTACAGTGGTGCAGGGTGAGTGCTAGAGAGGAAAAGGAGGAGGAAATCATTATTTTCACAGGAATAAACAATAAGACAAATATGTCAGGCACATGATAATGGGCTAAAAGAATTACATGCAGATATGTATAAAGCAAAGCCAGAAAAATCCCTCTATTCCCTGTATCCCTATCACATCTATCTATTTGCTTTAATACCAAGTGATTCCAGGCCAAAGAATGCATTTGTTGCTTTTCTTCTTGCAGTTTTCCTTACTGGCAGAATACATTACAAAATATTCTGCTTCAGTCCACATCCCAGTGTTTTCTGATCAAACCCCTCAAAGCCTTTCTCTGTTGAAAGCATCATCTGTGCCTGCTCATGAACTACATACAATGACTGTGCCTTTATCTGAAATGTGTTTGCAGTTGGAGGCTGAGTATGTCACCTCAGCAGGAGAATGCTGCTCCCTCAAAGAAGAATCAGAGACCATTCCCCATGTAATTTTTTTTTTTGTATCTTTTAATAGAATACTTCATCTCCGCTTCTACCTTGGTGTATTTCTTCCTCAACTTAGCAGATAGACTGTTATTTGCTGAGGAAAGACCCCAGTGCCTCAGCACTAAACCGAAAGACTGTGATTCCCATGCTGATGCCGTCTACTTCTCATTTTCAGACTTCACTGTCTCATTGCCCTGCTTTGCCCTTCAGTTCTGTTTTTTACGTCCCCGTAATGAATTTGTCCCAAGTAAATTTTATATCTCACACCATTTTGCAGATTAATCCCTCAGTAACAGCAGTTTGGCTTTCCCAGTCCCCAGATGGGAAATAGCCCCAATTCCCAAACACAGGCAAGTCCAGCGTTCCTGGTTTTTTGCTAATGAATTCATCGTAAATCCAGCTTAGTTGTTTTTGGGTTTTTTTATATCTGTTTCAGAGTGTCTCAAATATACAGAGGCAAAGAGGAAAAAAAGGATTACATTAATTTTCAGGATTTGTGACATTTTAAATAGTACAGTGGCCGTGAGGCTTTTCTTTTTTTCTTTTTCTTTTTCTTTTTGCTTAGTGATGCAGCTCGCACATACTGCACAAGTTATCCCTGACCAAAGCCTTGTGCTTTAATATTGTGACTAACTTACATATGTTTTCTGTTCATACTTGCAGTAACTGATAGCAGCTTCAAACTCTTCCTTCCTAACTGTAATGTGACAGGCGTGGCGTCTACTGTATTCAGCACAGCATAGAGATTATGTCCTATTTTTCATGCCAACTGTTCTTATTCAGTTGGGACAAGACTCCCTTTATACTTACGTTTCTCTTAGTCTTAATCCTCCTAAAAGAAAATACAAGGGAAGAAGTCTGAAGAGCAATTTAAGTGGTCAAATCTCCCAGTAAGTCACAGGTCATCCGTCAGCATTGTAGGATCAGGTGAATTTTGTGTAGAACAATTCAAAAGGCATTCTCCATTGATCTGATTATCACAGTATTGCACTGAATAGATTTTTAGCAGGTTCATATCATGGTATGTGTATGTTAATTACTTTTGTTTAATTCCAAGTTCTAATGTAGTTCCAACCATGTAACTTCATAAGCTTCTGTTTTATTTCTAAGTTTTTAAGGCTGTTCTCTTTATCACTATTATTTTTGGTCTTGATGTTTGTGAGTTTTGGAGTCTTACAGCAGAAATATCAATTCACCTTGGTTTCTTGTTTCTGGAGGCTCCCTTTTCTCTTCTCTGTTATGGTTCTATTTTAAACCTCAACATTACATGCGTCATGGTTATGCAAGAAGGATGTTGTATCTGCTGGTGCCATCTCATGTTTGGCTGATTAGTTTGTAATACTTCATAATTTTTAATTACAATTGCTTACCTATAATCCTTCTTCAACAAAACCATCAAAGCTGACAGAGAACAGTGTTTAAAAAGGATACATTTGGGTGGTGGAGAGAACTGGCTCCTAGCTATGACTGCTATATACAGCATTGAGTCCTTGGGTATTTAGTTACATGGTCTTGCTGTGGAAGAGATTCAGACTGATGAATTGGAAGCTTTTACATTCCTAGATTGGCTGTTTTGGTTCAGTTCATGGAGATGGTGAGTGCATTGCTGCTGTTTGTTCTATCAGTTGCTCAGCTCAAGTTTCTAGCACTTGCTAGAAATGTAGTTGGTTTTGTATCTTTCTACTCTAACACTTACTACATGTGCTGCTGCTTTTGCTAAAGGTACGCACCCCTCAGCAGCTGGTTTTCATAAAGTCTAGCTCTTCAGTCTACGGGCACACCTGCATAGTTTGAGGCGGATGGATAGAAGGGTCAGAAGAGAGCACCTCCTATGGGAGAGAGAGATGACCTTGGTCGTGTGATCCAAGCCAGGAATGAATGCTCTAAACAGATCTTCCACTGCTTTCCTTATTAGGAGATGCTATTCAAGGAGATTCCACAGTCCCAAAGTAATTGGACATAGTGACTCTTGTCT
Organism: Coccyzus lansbergi; assembly: GCA_033558105.1. Lineage (NCBI taxonomy): Eukaryota > Metazoa > Chordata > Aves > Cuculiformes > Coccyzidae > Coccyzus > Coccyzus lansbergi. Next base: position 99,905 of record JAUMJK010000239.1, read on the forward strand.
TTCCCATTTCATATATTTATACAAGCTGTGCATACAGAGAAGCACGTGTCCAAATCTCAACAGTTTCTGAGGTAGTCGCATAAGATTTACCACTTCCATCAAAGGTAAGCCTGGCAAGAGTGGAGCCACCACTCTTCAGAGCTGCGGAGTAAGTTTCCAAGCCCCTCCCAGTGGTTAGAGGCTTTTCCTATTTTATGCATGAAAGGATAGCATGTACGTGACCTATAAAATCTGCATGGGTGGGTTTTGTAGGAGTCGTGTCTGATAAATGCTGCATACATAAAGCCTATGTGGAAGAGGTGCATTCCAGAGCAGGTTGCCTTAATACATAAGGATGGTCAACATAGATTGGGATTAAGGGAACAGAGTTTACTGTGGCTAAAAGAGCTTCAGTTTTCCCACCCCATAAGGCAGAGTCACATTCTTACAGCTGTCAGCTTCTCTCTGTGAAACTCCTGTTCTTTGCAAGTCTTGCAACCCATCATGGAAGTTGTGATGATACTGAGCAAGAAGCAGTTTTGACATCCTGCACCAACTGCATGTAGCAAGGGCATCACTTCTTCCAAGGCACTGTAAGGTTCTATGCTGCACTTGCTTGACTGACATGTGTAGCTTCTACCTGAAAATATCACCTGAGTGATAGAAAGCTTGCTTTCAATTGGAATTTGGCTGTTGCTGTATGGGGTAAACAACTGAGTATTTTGTTATATGAGCAAATATTAGGAACCTTATTCTCATGTTCCTGCCCTTCAGAAATATGAATATTTTATTGCCAGAAGGGGAATATTTTCTTATTGCATGAGCTGTTCTGAACTATTCTGGGAAAACTCAAATGCTAGTCTCCCGTTTATTTTAAAATTTGCCTCAGATTTGAAATCTTAGTAGTATCAGTTTGTTAAAGTCACTCACTTCCAATGAAAATTGCCAGGAGTCAGGCAAGTTCTGCAGAGGTACGAGGTTAAGGACGCTGCATATTGGATGGCAGACTTGGAAAAGTGTTTCCTTTTGGAGCGGCCTACAGCGGAATGCTACTAACGCAGGGCAGAGAGTAGATGCGTAGAATCTTTTCAGTGAACCATGATGTGAATAGATGGAAGCCACTTGAGGAAAAAAAAAAACCAAACACAACTGTAAATGCAGCTGTGCTTAATGGGAACACAGAAGTAATGCCCTAATTGTCAGCTAGCCTTTCTGAGCTATCCAGGCCAACTCAACGTATTAGGTCTATTGTCTCTCAACTGCAAATTGAAACTGGTATCATCTGCAGTGAGGATCCAGTCTTCCTTTTGGTCAGGGAATTCTTCTCACAATAGCAAGGCATATCATAGAATGATTTGAGTTGAAAGGGACCTTAAAGATCATCCAGTTCAAACCCCCCTGCCATGGACAGGGACACCCACTAGATCAGGATACTCAAATCCCCTTCCAGCCTGGCCTTGAAGACTCTCAGAGAGGGTGGGCATTGACAGTTTCCTCAGGCAACCTGTTCCAGTGCCTCAGCACCCTCATCATGAAGATTTTCTTCCTAAGGTCTAGTCTAAATATTCCCCTCTCCAATTTAAAACCATCCCCCTTTATCCTATCACTACATGCCCTTATAAGGAGTCCCTACTCAGCTTTCTTGTAGCCACCCTTCAGGTACTGGTAGGCTACTGTAAGGTCTCCTCAGAACCTTGTCTTCTCCAGATTGAACAACCAGAACTCTCTCAGCCTGTTGTATATATGCAGAGAGACAGCTCTGGAAAACACTGTGTATGAGAACTGATTGCAAAAGGGAAGTGTTTATTAGTAATTCATGCTTTTAACAGTACCTCTGTGAAACAGTGAATACTGGGCTCAATTTTTTTTTTTTTTTTTTTTGAAAGAAAATGTGTGTGAAAGTCTTTGGCCATATTTTCTGGATACTGCTAGAAGTCACTGTTCTGGTAACCTTTGAACTATGGTCTAGCATCAGGACAACGTTTAGGAAAGTAGTGTAACTGACCTCAAAAGAGGCTGAGTTTAATTTTTAAAGCAGGTGATAGCAAAAGTGTCTTGTCCATTTAGTGAGAGTGAGGATTGTGTGAAAACTGTAGCAGACAGGTTCAGAAGTGCTTGGAAAAAGTGCAAATGGGACGATGTCAGGATGCTGTGTTACACCATCTAACTGTTGAAAATCTTTGTGTCAAGATATTCAAAATGGTTATTTATCAGAACAGTTAACACTTGGTGATGATGAAAACTGATGCATTTTCTGGAGAAGCATTGGTGTTGTGTATGCGTTGGTTAAAAACAAAGTAAATACATTTTATTGTAATATCACCACATGCTGTTTTTCTCAGGTTGCAGCTCATTTTGTGCTTACGTGCATGAAAATTAGAAGTTATGCTTTAGGCTACAGCAAGCACTGTGAGGTGGCAAGATCACATGAGAAAGGCTTTCTGCTGAGAAATATTTTGGGCTTTCTTTCTCCCTGCAGGAGAGCCACACAGAAGAGCATGAAGGTGAAGAGCAAGTCCATGAACAGCCCCAGCAGCAGGAGGAGTACTGACTCACCCAGCGTCTCTGACAATTTTCATTTTGTGTGAGAACTTTCTTCTGGAGAATGGAACATGTGTGGCCTCAAACTTGAAATCGGTTCACTCCCAGTCTGCCATTAACATTTATGTACCATAGTGAGTGCCAGCCAACCACTGCATTCTGTACCCATACTTTGCCAAGATGCATTTGCAGACGTCTTCTTTCAGTGTATCTTCCCAAGAGGTTGTAGGGCTACATCACCTACTGTACATCACTGCAACTTCACCACTTGGCTGCTTGAGATTTGTTCTGCTCTTTAAGAAATATATATATTTATTTTTTTTCTTTTTCATCTTAAATATGATACACTTGTAACTTGTTCTGACATATTTATATTGGCATTTTGTGTGGCAAGAAGTACCGTACCACTAGCTGTGTCTCTCACTTTGTGGTGCTTTTGCATTTTCTAGTACATCTGCATTGGGGAAATAAGTTTGATCAAACAATTGGAACAAAGGGATACAGTGGAAGTCATACTCAAGCCATAACGATGAGGTGTGTGTTGGAGGAAAATGCTTATGTTGCTCACGGTTATTCCTTTCCTGCCTTCACAAAATGGAAGGCAAGAGCATCTGTTTCACTAGGAGAGATTTCAATCCCTGTGTTAGAAAGCTTGTTAGAAAGCTGCATGGTATGTTTTTTGGCTTGTTTCTGGAGGAACAGACATCCACTTAAGTTTTTTGAAAACTCTCCCAGTTTCCTGACTAGTCAATAGACATTTCCCAGCTTTTCTTCCTTCCTGAGGAATCCAGTCCCAGCCTCCAGCTGCAGCTCTGCCTCCGCAGAGCTCAGTGCTGATGGAGGAGAGAAATGTCCTTGACATGAGCATTGCTGCAGGACATGATCTCTGCTGTCACACTTGGCTTCTCACCCCTCAGAAGAGGGCAAAGTAGGCCAGCCATTTCTTTTCACTCTCCTTCCCCCGACCTCTGCTACCTTGGCCATACAAGCATGGAAGACAGAAAATTTCCTCACTAGTGCAAAGCATGGGGCAAAAAACCAGCAACAGTGCTAGCCCTGAACCCCCCCATGAACTCCCTTTGAGTGAGTGGTGGACAACTCATGGGTATTGAAGCTGCTTCCAAAGCATGTACAGGCAGTGAGGAGGCCTTCTGGAGACGGAGCACGCGTTACAGGGGGACCAGGTGACTGAGGAGCACAAAGCCGGTTCTGCACTTGGCTGACCTTCCTCTGGTGAGACTAGCATGGTGCAGAGTGACGTCTGGCTTGGAGATGTCTGCAGTGAAACTGTTCCCTTCCAGTGTGGTCCCATTACCCTGTTATAAATGATGGTATTTTATAAATAGAGGTATCTTGAAGGGTGTAAAGCATTCCTTATTTTTCTCATAAAACTGCACACTGTGGTCTCTCTGAATATTTTTAATGCTTGGTATTGTTCTCTCACTTGATTTTCTTAATTGTGCATGTTATGCTGGTTTAGCAGGTACATGGAAGTCCTATCACAATCAGCAGTCATGGAAAAACTCAGAAGCCTTTTGAACAGCTAGATCATCTTGGACCCTTATGGACTCCTAAAGCATAAGTTCCCTGCTTATGTTTCCATAGAAGGGTTTTCAATTAACCAGCCCCCTGGCACACACAGACATTAACATGCAGTTTTCTGTTCCTAATCAGTCTTCTGCAGCTAAGTGGCTCTTAGTTAAATGCGAGATCCCTGCTGTTGTGTTGCACCACAGACAACATATAAAATACTGTTAAGCATTAGAACTGGTATTTCCATCCAGTTCCTTGGTCACTCCCCCTACTCAGCAAAAGTTTCTTTTACTGCGGGCTGAAGGTTTTCCTTTTCTACCTCCAGCATTGACATCACTTCTTACTTGATGCTGAGGTGAAAGTGCTGCAAGCTCCAGGCTAGCACCTTCCAGTTTCCATTGGTTACAAATAAGATCTGGCTTATGAAACTGTGTATATTCCAAAATGAGTATTTCTGAGAATCACCACAAATGGGGGAATTGTCATTTTTCTTGTATTTGTGTTTATTAGAACATATGTACTTATTACAATTGTCATTGTAATAAACAGTAGTTCTTCATAATACTGTTGAACTGAAGAGCAGTTACTAATTTTCTCCAGTCTCCAGAACGTCCTTTAACCTGTCTGGGATTTCTGATGGGGTAAGGAGTTTGGGATCACGCTGTAAACTTAATTTCTTCAGCACCAGTTTCTCTGCTTACTGCAGTTTATTCTGCTTATGCTCAAGGAGATGCATGGAGAGCACTTAGGGAGAATATGTTTTTTTAAAGGTGCAAATGGTTGGGTTGCTGATCTTCCAGGAGGGTTCCTAGCCAGGCTGTTGCAGTTCTCTCCTTCTCTCTCTTTGATGCGCATGTGGAAAAAAAATTACAAAAAGCTGAATTTCATTTCTTGAAAATTCCTTATCCCATTTCTGGTTGAAAAACTGTAGCCCTCTCACTGCTCGTACCAAGGGGGAAGTGACTGATGTAGGGAGTCGAGGCAGGAAGGTACCTGTGGGGCACTGGAAATTTGGCTGTACTGAGGGGAGAGCAGTGCTCTGAAAGGGAAAGAGTTGTCCTTCTCCCCCTTGACCCCTGTGAGTAACCCATTCTTCCATTATGGTTTTAATATGAGTTTGTAATTACCTTTACTAAATAGCACACCATAAAGCTTTGGTTATATATTAAATGTAAACTGAAAGGAATGTAAACATATGTATTGTTAATTATAAATAGATAAGTAATGACATAATAGATACAAAAAGTCTTATTCAGATGTATCAGTCATTTTACATTATCCACAAATTGTCGCATGGTAGAGTAGATTTTTGTCTGAACATGTGAATAACTTGACTTGCGTTTATCTTTTTACATATTTAATAAAAAAAATATGTTAAAATCTGCCTAGCTCTAGAGACTATTCAAAACACTCTAGAATAATGCTTTACATCTTTCTGTTTCATTAGTGACTGCATATGGGATCAGGAAGAAAAAAGCAGCTGCTTTTAAAAAACAGTTCACTTATTCTGCATGCATAGGGAGTATTTGTTTCCCCAAGAGCTCATCAACTGGTATCCCTTTCTACAAGTCAAAAAAGTACATGCATGTACATGTAAAAAGAACATTCTTCTTTATGGTAAATGCTTTCCAATCTCAGAGTACTAAATCTCTTCTATATCAGTTTTGGTAGCAAAAGCAAAACTCACAGCAGGCAGGATGTGAAGGAGAGAACAATAGCAAAGGCACTGAAGGTCCCAGTGGACTTTTATTGCAGTGGCCAAGTATTCAGGGCTGAATTTTTAGTGCAGTACCTAAAAGCCACCCACGTTTTAGATGAAAATACTAGTTTTTTTAGAAGGAAAAGTGGAAACTTCATTATAATTGCCTCTGCTCTTATCTTCTGCAGCATGAGTGATGTTGCTGCAGTAGTTGCTGCTAAATCTCCAGAGATTTGAGCCTTGGGTCAAGACCTGTTTCTGCAATGGCTTGAAGCTACCTGGTTGTGTTGCCACCACTAGAGAAATCAGCCCGAGCCCCCTTGCTGCCTTCAGGTATCCATGGGACCGAAGCTGAACCATTGCCCCACTTAAGGAAGGTTTCTGGTAGAAGGGGAAGGATGAAACTAGAACCAGAGGAGCCCATTTCCAACCCAGGCACTGACACCTGAGAGAGCAGCACTAGTCTAGCTAGTAAGACTTTTTGTAAGACTTAAGGGGGGAGGTATGTCTTTGGGTAAGTGCAAATGCTCAACAACATAAAAAAGAAGTATAATATTTTCCGTTTCAAATAGTCGAAAACTTTCTGCCACAATGTTATGACCAGAAATAAAACTTAAGTCATCTTCATACCACTATCTGACCAGAAAATAAATCTGCTATCCTACCACCCTATAAACAAAACATTTTTATTCCCATTCATTGAACCAGTTACCATCTAAGATGGCTAACAATTCAATGTATACTCTCTGCAATACATAATCCATTTTTATCCTTGTCTTTATAGAGATTGTAGTGACAAGTTCCTTTAGAAAGGAAAATGAAGACAATTTACCACGTCTTCAAGTAGAACGTGAAAAAGCCGTTACGAGCTTAATTTCCTTTAAAAGTGATACTATATCTGTCTTTAGAAAGGTACGAGTGCAGGCAGGTTGTGGCAGTTCAAGTTTTATAATTTAATTTAATGAAATATTTCATAATACTCCATTACAGTGCATCAAATTGTGCTGCTTCTGTGACTCTTATTTCTAATTATTTCATAACTAAGTGCAAGACAGAGAGAGAAGGAAGCTTGTCCACATAGTTCCTCCAGCAGTACAACCACATCCAATCCAGAGGTATTTTTGTTTATTTTATTCTGATTTTTTCTCATCAAGTCTTTGTCCAGGTAATTTTGATGGACAGGTTAAATACAAACTGCTGAAATAGGTGAGAGTTTTGTGGCAGTGTATCTGGTGTTGGATGTAATACAGTGTTGAACAGTGGGACTGCAGGGTGCATGCCTACATCAAACTTGTTATTTCCCTTCAATGAGAAATGCCTTTTTTAGCATCTCTCATGAAATAAATAGCCCCAAGAAGCAGACTCCTCGGGCTGTCAGGGAGCACCTCAGTGGAGACCCCACATTTCTCGGGCACCATGCAGGGAAGGGGCATGGCCACCTTACCCATGGAGAGGAAGTATGGGAGATGGCTCTTGTTGATCCAGCTGCAGTCCTGGAACTGGACCACAGCAGTGCCAGAGGGTATGGGAGCCTCCCTTCCCTGCCCCAAGTCTGCAGGGCTCAGCAAAGTCTCCAAACAGGATTAACAGGATGACCCGTGTCCTCTGCTGAACCCGCACCTTCAGCTGCTTGAACTGTAGTTCTACACACTACTGACTGTAGCGTGAGGTTCATTTGGGGGCGGGTCCCTTAGTATGCCTGTTTGGTAAGTAAAACAAATTTATCAAACCATAAGATACTGTATGGCTTCAAATTGGAGGGTGGAAGATTTACACTAGACATTAGGAAGAAATTTTTCACAATGAGGCTGGTGAGACAGTGAAACATGTTGCCCAGGGAAGTAGTGGCTGCCCCATCCGTGGAGGTGTTCAAGACCAGGTTGGATGGGGCTTTGAGCAGCCTGGGCTGGTGGGAGGTGTCCCTACCCAGGGCAGGGGGGCTGGAACTGGATGATCTTTAAGGTCTCTTCCAACCCAAACCATTCTATGATTTGTAAGTTGATATGGTATTTTTGCTTTGTGAAGAGAAAAAGCTGGTGTGCAGGCTTGTCTCCTGGTATGCACAGTAAGGGAAATCAGCTCTACTGATGTTGTGGTAGGTCAACTACTGTAACAGGCCCTGCAAACTTAAATTGAAGCTGTTCTTGAAGATGTGATGAACTGATTCTCAGCTGAAAATATTAGTAGGAATTTCTGATGTAGGGGTAAGTTAACCATGGAAAAAACGATCAGGCCAGTGATAAAGCCAGAGAATAGTCTAAGAACTGGTAAGGGTCAACTTAAGGCTCAGCAACCCCAGAACTACGCTTCTGTCCTGCTTCTGGCAAGCAAGAGAGTTAACTAGTTAATAAACGTTCCAGTTGGTCAGTCTCATCCCTCTGTGCAAGAAATGCAATATAGAGCTCACCAGCTCACCTTGGGGAAAGCAGACAGATTGTTTCATTAGTGCTTCAAGGCCACAAAGCCCCTCTGGCTAAGGCAGCACATGAAAAGAGATGCAACTCAAATTCTTACACCTTCCTTTGAGGCATGCAGAAAACTTACATATATTATAGATGAAGTGAGCAGTTTACATCCACATGCAAACGTGTAATGTCTAAAAAAAGCTTTTCTTGTCTCAATTTTTTTTATCATTATCTAAAACCACAAGACTTTGTTTCAAACACACAGGCAAATAATTATTTGCTTAGCATTTCACACTTACAGATGATATTTGACTGACTAGTTTTGCAATGAAATAAGAGAATCTTTAAAGGTTTATTGGCCAAATTTATTCTCAGCTGCTTACCTTTGTGGGGTATATTGTGTTTTGCTACTGAAATATCACCCACACACTTGTTACTGAATAGAAAATATGTATAAAGGCCAACTGCTGCTGTATGGAGCCTACATTTCTGACAGATACAGGTTAGCTGAGACTTAATGCTGGGGGAAAAAAAATCATATGTTTCAAAAACACTTTACTGTACCCATTGCTATCTGAGCTCATTCTCTTTTCTTCATGCATTCATTTGAGATGAGGAAAACAGTGAATGTGCGTAAGCCCTTCAGGAAACTGTAAGGAAGAAATGAGTTGTGAGAAAATAAATATGGAAAGTGGAGCAGGCACAGATGTCTGGGAGGGGAAGGTGGATGTACAGGGTGGGTTTGCCTTGCAGGGTTCCCACTGGTAACTAGGCTGGGCGAAGCCAGTGCTGGTTATAAGCCACCAAGGACATCACTTAACCTGCCATGGATTTAACCAGGACTTTGGACACAGTGGCAAAGAGAAGGAAGACAAAACCTTCAGAGAAAGTAGTAATAGCATTAGTGAGGAGAATAAATATTAGCAGCAGAATGACTTGGGAAACACTTATCTGCTGGATGAGAATCTTCCTCTGAGATGAAGCATCTTACTGCATAGCTCATTGTCAAAGTGATTCATTTATCTGAACTATTCTACTCTTTGGTTATTTTAATCAGACTAATTCCAACTATTTATCACATCAGAAGAGTTGCAAATCTCTGCATCAGGTGTTACAGTCTGATTATAGCGCAGGTGTTCATTCTTGGACACGTTTCTTCAGGGAAAAGATGTAAATGTTCAAGTACTCACTCAGCTGCCTGCCCTAAAGAGAAAGCACAGAGATTAGCAAACAGTTTTGTTCGTGCTTCACAATTCACCATCTCTTTTCTCTTGCTCAGAAGGGGGAGGACCCAACCATAGTCCTTGTGTATTTAAGGTACATGGTGGTCTTTACATTCCTCTTGCAGCACACTGATGGGAAGTTAAGTCACTAAAGACCAGATGATGATACATAAAAAGGATGATACAAACTATGACAGACCTGCGTCCCTGCAGTCAATAGAGAATTTTGACCAGGTGTTTCCATTCTAGCCCATATCAGTGCTGGTATAAAATGTGCTGGTGTAAAATATACTACGATACCAATATCTGCTGACAAAAGGTCTCTGTCAAAGGCAGGAAGAAACATCCTTACATCTCAATGGAGTGTCTTAAATAAAAGAATGCTAAGCAAATCCCTGTGAAATGAGATGTTTCCCATGCAAGATGTTTTACTTGAAAGCAAACCCCTATTAAAACACTTTTCTAAGTATTACTTGACAGTGCTCTTTAGAAACAAAAGGGCATTAACTGAGGAAAAATTAAGTTAAGCAGTAATTCAGATGACAATAAATGCCAAAACAGATATTTAGCAGACACCAAAAATGTGCTGGCAAGACTGAATGAACTGGAAAACCATTCACGTCTCCAGCTAGAAACATGCTAACAGGGTGCCAAGAAAAGATTAGAAAGTGGGACAGCTATTTCGCTTGCAGATTCAAAGCAAAGTTAACCTTATTTTATGAATCCTATTAATTTTACTTTGCATTTTACCTTCCTATTTTTTCAGTCTCGAAACCTCTTAACCTCAGGAAAAGGAAAGGGAAAAGGGGTGGGAGAATTATTGCCATGTGGGTCAGCTGATACATACAATTAATTCATAAATATTCTGATTGTGATGGATTTAAAGATGAAACCAGTCAGCAACATTGGAATCATTAAAGTCACTGCATGTGCAAAAAGGCACTGCCTGCAGTAAACTGACTTGTTTTTAACTTTCGCCTAAATAAAGCAATATATAGAAAGAACACCGTAACTGAACGTTGAGACTCACGGACACTGCCTCAACTCGACGTGTAGAAAGCATGACCAGACCCCACCTTCCTCCCCCAGCCCTGCACAGCTCTCCACTTTGGAAGTGCCAGCTCACCACGCAGACCCCATAGTGCAGGTGGGCAGCTGTGATCACCGTGGTGAACACAGTGAGCACCACTTCTTCTGTCCAGCCCAGGAACCCGGAGATGGCTGCATAGACCACCAGCGCCAGCGGGAAGAGGAACCAGTGGAAAAGCTCCGGCTGGGTGCTGCTCATCTGGCAGATGATCACCTTGCACTGTTGGAGAAAAAGGCACCAGGTGAGAAGCACTGGGTCAGCTTGGCAGGTCTGAGCAAAAGTACATCCATTTTCTCTGTGATTTGCTTTTGATGAGGGGAAAACAAGGTTTAAATTCAAAATGAAGCTTGTTTCTGTTGAGAAGGCTGCTATAGATACACCTTTGTGCCTTATTGTCTGACAGTCTTAAAGGACTTTATTACAAGTAATTTAAAATACACACTTCTTTTCTGGCGACAGTGTTTTGACATGCTCCACTTTATGAGCTGAAGCACATCTTCACAAAAGGGGAGGCTTTTTGGCACCTCATGCTTTCACACCAGCTCATAAAGATGTGATCCCAAATCAAATGTGCCACCACTTAATTACTGGGAGAGCCTACTGGTGTTTTAATCACATGGCCTGACAGAAATATATTCTGATTCATTGTATAGAAAGAAGATAAGTTAACATAGGCCACTTTTAAATCCTCTCTTTCTTTTCTAGCACTCCTTCAAGTACTAAAACAGCATTTTCTGGGCTCAGTTATGGCAGGGGACTCCCTGGAGATGTAGCTAGGGGCCCAAGGAAAGGGATCCCACTCAGAATGGTAGGAAAAATGAATATATGGTGCATTGTTTAACTGAAAGCAATTAGCTCAATTTTACTGAGCTCTTGAAACACAATGAGTAGAAGTTCAGGTTTTTTAAAACTAGTTATGTATGCTTGTTTTACCTCCCTTATACTCCTTAATATATGTCTCATATACGCTATTCTCTTTTTATAAAAAAAAATGAATTTCAGCACAGCTGAATTTTTTTTTATTTAAGTCTCTATCAAAATTTAAGTGTGGTTAAAAATAGCTTTTATGTATCTGAAAACAGTAGAAGAATGAAAAATTCATTCCCTGTGCAGTGCCTTAAATCCTATGACAGCAGCAGGAGTCTGACCATCAGAAAAAATACTGGCTTTACTGTTGGTGCTGTGGAAGCTGACAAATGCTAAAATAAACTATGAAAAAGTAATTTAATGTTCAGTATTGCAAGAAGTAAGCAATTATATGTAATGTAAATATTTTTGCTTACAATGCATTATCAGTATTGATTATGATTTTTTTTAAAATAACACTAGTTCTGTGAGTCTTTTGGGAATCGGTCCAAGGGGTATCAGAAATTGCTAAAGCAATCATACGCTATAATTTTTCTACATGAATAATTGCACCTGCCCAGAGGTTTGCTTTCACATTGTATTAAACCATTATTATACCATGTTAAGTACAGTACTTGATTTTTCATAAAGATTGCTCATTACTATTTGGAGCAATTCACCTTCAGTGTATCAAAGGACTGCAAAATGGGCTGTGCTTTGTACTCCTACCTCAATTCCTTATTCCCCCTGGTCCTGAAAAACTGACTCACAAGTGAGGCAGAAACAGCATTAAGAGATGAAAGCACTGGAGTCTGGAGAGGCACACTGGAAAGAAAATGTAATGCTACGTGATTATGCCCTGTGTTTTTCCATCCTCCTTGGCCTACACCTTGCAAGGCTACCTTGCCCCTCCTGAATTTAAACCTCTCTGGTAGCTGTTGTCCATACCCCAAGGCAGGTCCTCAGTGTCCTCTCTTATAGTTTCCTCTGGGAGGTCCCTCATGAAGCATCTCCTGAGTTTAAGCTGCCTGTGCTCATCTGCTGGCCACCACACTGGATGCGGTGAGCCCACTATGATGATGGCTGAAGGTTCTTTCTGCCAGACCTGAACCATGTACTCAAACACGTGCCTTTGAGGGCTTCCTAAATGGGAGCTATGACTGTTGTGCTCTGTGGTGATTTACTCAGACCTAGATATTTCTGAGAGTTGCCCTATGACCAAATCATAAGGTAAAGTCTGAGCTTCTTGGCAAGAAGTGTGGGCAACCTGTAGGCAGTCCCATTCATGGCAGTGAGGACTGGGGAAAGAAGTTCTCCTCTCATAGATAAGCAACTTTTATTTTTTAGGTCTTGAAGGACTTTTTTTCCTTAGTTTGGCAAAATAATGTTGGAAATGGCCAATCTTTCTGCCTACTCCCAGGAAGCCATTGCCTTCCCTACTCATCCTGACATTGCACGTCTATGAGGCCAGATCTGAGATCAGGCAACTAGCCTAAGGGATCTGCTGGGCAACTAAATGTGTTATGAAAGGCATGAGAAATTCAAGATACTGGTACGCAGAGAAACGTGGGCTGCAGTTTGTGGTTTACAGAACATAATGGAAACCCAGTATATAAGACTATCATGGAGAAGAAGAGCATTGCCATGACAAGTCTTACTCTGGTGTTGGAGGAAATGTGTGTATAAGGGACCAGAGTAGCTGAAAGGAAATGGAAGCTTGGCCTCGGCTTTTAAAATGTTATGAATTCCAACTAACACCCATACATTTTTAATGCTTGCTTTTAAAATGTTAAAAATTTCAACTAACATGCATACTTTTAAAATTCACACAAACCTCTAACACTGCAGCAGCAGTTTTGGTAAAAGAAAAACCAAGGCCTGAAGAATATGCGTTGCATTCAATGTCTAATACAAATAGCATACAATGTCTAATACAATGTCTACAAAGAAGCTTCTGGTTTGCCAGACTATTTTAATTCTGCAAGCACTGTGCCAAAATTGCTCTCAGTTGGTCAAGACATACGTGCAGAACCTGCCAGCTGCCAAATTGGAAATTCTTCTCCCGACTGGTATGAAATAATTGTTTCTCCCATTTAGGAATCTATGATGTTCTCTTAAAAACAGGGGGTAGATTCAATAGTGAAAAGTAGATGCAATAAACCTTAGACACCTGAAAAAAACCTAACTTCTGTCAGTTTAAGTCCTTAATATGGAACTTAATATGTGATTTATGCCCCTTTGAATAGGCACAACAGCAGGGGGAAGCTACACTTCCCTTATACTTTCTAGTAAATCTATACCTATGTTGAGCTTTCATTTACTTTAAACAAGTCCTCAGTTCTGCCTGTGTGCTGCATAATTTCTCTTCTGTTTCTGGAAGTAAGACCTCCCCGGGGCAGTTCACAAAACCCTGGAAAAAAAAGATCCCTCATAAAAATGTTGTGCTGTGGTAGAGGAAGTATTTCAGTAAGTGTCCCTAGTCCAGACAGCTGCTGTGGTGTATTTTCGTTGGAGAGAGGGTAGCACAGAGGTAGAAGAGGACTGTGATTCTGCTTTTAACTACAGTTTCTGTTCCTTTGTTTATTCTCATAAAAATAGAAAACTGTCTTTAAATAACACCACCACCACAAACATACTTACAATAACGTTTGAGAAAGCAACCCCAACCATCCACAAAAACAACCTTGGTTGCTTTACTAATATGTTTCCTGGAGAAAAAAACACCCAGACTGTAAGAAGAATGAAGAGCAACAGAGGTGACACAAGAGGTAGGAGTCCTTCATACAAAGAATCATTCTTCAGCGTTTTCTTTATATGTGCTCTGTAAATAAATACAATGATTTTATGGAGCAAGAAAATTTATCCATTCTATTTCTGCACAGTAACTTCAAACTCTAGCCTAAACACAGCCCAAGAATTCATTTTGCAACACAGCTACCTGTGCAAATATGCCAGATACACAGACATTTTACAAGAAATTGTATATCCAAGTAACAGTTATTTCTGGGGTAAAATTATACTGCTTTATTCACATAGCTTCTGGTCAGCTTCACCTGTTCATCACTGACTGGCAATGAACCACTAGGTTTATGGAGAGAGCTACAGTGCTTTGTTGTAGTTGTCATCCAAACACAGAGTGTGCAGGTTTGCTATGACTTTGAAATGTGTATTTTTTAGAGGATGAAGCTTCCAACATGAGAATGAAATTATTTCAGCCAATACACCCCACATTTTCAGTGGCAACACAATCATGCCCATGGCTGGCAGGCGTTGCTGTTGTTCAGGTCTAGAGGTGATGCTGCTAGACAGCCCAACACTATTGCTAAAGTACAGCCTAAAGGAGGCGGGGGCCCTGCTAATTAGGAAAATTAATGAAGCATTGTGTTTTCTTGGATATTTTAAGCTGTCTTTTTAAAGTAGTACTATTATAGGGAGTAAATTACTGTTTTCTGTCAACTAGAAAAAAGGGAACTGTAAGATCAAGAGCTTTTGCATCTATCTTGCATCTTTCTCACTCAGACAAAACTCACTGAGAGGTTCTAGAAAGAGTCAGAGATTTAATTTACTGAATTTCACTATCATTTAATGATTTCTTCATAGCAATAGTTCAGAAGAGCCATTCTGTATTTGAAGCATACCGAGAAATGTCCTGTTTAAAATCTCTGATCATTTGTATTTATAGAAACAGCTGGACAAAAATCCAATAAATATGTTTTCCATTCCAAAACAAATATTCTTCTGGTAAAAGAAGTAGCAACTGAGAAAATGCGGCAGGATGAAGAAAGGGAGGTGATGACTGGGAAACTCAAATCCCTCATCACCAAACAGCTTGTGTGCGCATCCTTCCAAGCAGCCCTGACTGGATGATCAGTCTTCCATTGAAGAAAACCCACTGGAAGGCCTTCAAGAAACTATGTCAGATGCTGACTTGAAAGAGAAACACTAAACAAACTCCTGGCAGGAGCTGAACAACAGCCAAAAAAAATATTCCTTGGGGTAAAAGCTACTACAGCCAGCAACTGACATGCCCCAGGTGCTGAACTCCTCCTCTCTGTCTTCCCTGAGCTGGAATCCCTTGCACCACTGGTCCCCACCTGGTTCCTGCCACTGCTCCCAGCACCCTGTCCCAAGGCTCAGCCTTTCTGTGGTTCCTCAGCCTTTCCTGCCCCACATCTCCCAACTCTCCAGGCTTCCTGCCCCAAACTTGGGGCTATTCATGCTTTTATTAACTACACTGAGTACTGCACCATAAAAAGAGCTGTGTAGGAGCAACGCGTTATTGTCTTGTAGTCTCTCTAAAATTTAAAAGTTTAATATTAATTTCCACTAATTCCTGAAGACAGGCAGTGACAGCCTCTCCTCAAGGATATTTAGGACCTGAGAGACCTGATCATAGAATAACCAGGTTGGAAGAGACCCACCGGATCATTGAGTCCAACCATTCCTATCAAACACTAAACCATGCCCCTCTGCACTTCGTCTACCCGTGCCTCAAACACCTCCTGGGAAGGTGACTCAACCACCTCCCTGGGTAGCCTGTTCCAGTGCCCAATGACCCTTTCTGTGAAAATTTTTTTCCTAATGTCTAGCCTAGATCTCCCCTGGCAGAGCTTGAGGCCATTTCCTCTTGTCCTGATGTGACATATGAGTGAATTGAGCTACCAAATACTAGAGGAAGGCAGGCAGAATTAGTAAAAATAGGCCATCGGAGTAAAAACCAACTACATATAAAATTCCTAGGGGCAGCAAGCCAATTCTTAGGTGTAATTACAACTTGCCACCTGCCTAGCCTCTATCTGATGACAATTATCTGCCGACTTCATGCAGAGAAAAGTTTCACAGAAGGATCAGGAAGACAATAAAGGATTTCATGGAGTGCAGGATGATCAGCTATGGAATTTTATATAGCACAAGTAGAAGTTACATCTCACATCTGACTGCAAATAAAATGCAGTGTTTATAACTACAGAGCTTTTGTCAGTTTACTGTGCAGGACCAATATGAGACTGCCTGGAGAATAGCAAGTGAAAGGAAAAGGAAAAGAGTTATAAATATGGAAAAGAAACCAGTCACATTCTCAAAACTGATCAGAAAAACTTTTTACTACAATATCAGGACAGCATCTGGCTGAAAGAAGTGAGGCTACTTCAAGCATTACATTTATTTCTCAAGTGAAGAAACCATTAAACACAGAGAATTAAACAGAGGGGGACAGAACTTATTTAAAGTTAATTAACTTACCTGTGAATGTTGTATAGTGTTTGTGGTAATGAAAGGAATAAACTGAAGCCTGGAAAAGAAAAAGAGTCCTATGTAATGATTTACAGTCCTACTACACTGATGACATCAGAGTTTTCTCAATATGATAATAGATCTAGTGTGCTATTTTAAAAATGACTCAGTACTCATTAAAGAATACAAACTGAGTCTGGAGGCTTCAGGCAACAATAAAGTCTTCCTTATTTTACCAAAAGTTAGCTGCCAAAAATAGCTACTGATACAGATTTTCTTATGTAATGAGTGACAAGACCAGGAAGATTTTTAAATATCCTGATGTGGCTGGTAGGTGGGATAGTCATTTGTCATACAGGTTCTTCTGCTGCACCCAAGAAAGATCAAAGCCCTGTTTTATATGAGCTGCTCTCTTTGTGTAGAAAAGAACTCCAAATCTGACACCAAAAGCTGTCCAATGGCATACAGACAACCTCAAACAGTGCTGCTCACATTACTGAGGAAATGATAGGTTTATAGTTCAATATACTAAGGTTCAACTAATGATCTGCTTTGCTGATACAATTTATTTTCAAAGTATGGCCATCCTTAGAACAAGTGAGCTTTTTACTGCTTTTTTTAATATACAACTGTGACCTTGCTGGAGCTCAGCTTTAACCCACAAAGTACAAAGCATGTGCCTTCACTAGCACTGTGTCTATCTGCATCACTGTTGATGTTACCAACACAGCAACTAGCAATGCAAGAGCTGCCTGAAGACCCAGTCGTACCCTAACACCCACCTCCAAAATACGTTGGTCCACCCAACAGTCACAGAATACCTCCAGCAAGAAATGGAAGTTCGAGGTTTAAACAAAAAAGCCACATTATCAGTCAGCCTAACTGGGTGAAAATATATATAATAATATTTTAATCTGTCACACACTTTATTTATGTGTTTCCCTACAGAGCAATTTGGTTTTGGTTTGGTGTTTTCCCCCACTTTCTGTCTATTATTTCTTTTTCCTCTGGTCTTTTTTCTGCTTGGAGATCACTCAAGATAGCACATTTCTGCCTGGCTTTTATATTACAATATAAGGCATGAGGACTGGCTTTGGTGCACTAAATTAATACATAAATCCTATTTTGCTACGTGCAATAAAAGCACTCTGAAGTAAACTTTCGGGTTAAAAAAAAAAATCTCATATAGGAAACACAGTATATTGTTAGTATATAAAAGTAGCAAAGTTTAATCTCATTATTAGAAATAAGGAAAAGTAAGAAGGAAGAGAAGAAAGAACTGATTTCAGATTACTTTCTGCTAATGTGGTATACCTCTGGAGGTATGTCAGTGTTTATTATTCAGTCCTCATCAAAAACATACCCAAGTGTCCATCACACTCTGGCCAGAGTGTCAACTCAAGAGAAGGAAAGTTAAAAACCCAAAAATATGGAGCTTCAGATCGTCGGAAAATTGGAGGAGTAAAAAAGGGATGCAATGGATAATCTATTTCTCCAGAATTTTTGGTTCCCTTTTAAAGAAACAAAGAATTGGAAAAAAAACCCCCAATATTCAGCTTGTAAGTAATTTGAGGTACAGCATTTTTATATATTTACTTCTTTGTTTTGCTTTTTAAATGAAGTAAAATAAATAGCTCTGATGCTTTACCACAACAGGAACTCTGTACGAAAGAGCTGAAGGATATGCAATTGAAGCAATATCCCAAGTACTCTTTAAATAGATTTCTAAAATTCACAAGCTTAGTGCTTCCAGAGTGATCTGCGTTTAACACTTCAGTTAGCTGTGTTTTCTATTAGGCAGAGAGGGCTAGTTCAATAAAATGTTGAGTTATGTACAGCAGTTCCAACATCTGTATCACATTAGAGCAGACATGAGACAAAACATTGACTCTTGAGGTTAAATCTAAATTTCCTGCTGCAATCCTGAAGTTTGATTTGTTAGGAGAAAAGCAACCGAGAGGAACAGAAATAGAGACTAGAACTAGAAATAGAATTCAAAGAGCAATGGTTGCCAACAATTTGTTATTTTTATGAAGTGCCATTTTAGTTAGAAATAACACACTGACCACAAACAATCCCCCAGCTAGCTAAAAAGCACTTTTGGGCTGGGGCAGTTACACCAGCTACTCCTCTGTGTTTTCATACAACTTTCCTTTTAGCAGAGCAGGAACTGAAGGAAGATGCAGCAGGGAAAGCAAAGCATGTTCCCCTGTTTCTTATGGGATTTTTTAAATTCCATCATTTCCTACAACACGTTGCTTTCCCATCTTTTTTTAGTAAGGAGGCCTGGCTTGGGGGCTGCTTTTGGTACTCATTAAGTCTGCTTTTTAATTGGCATTAAAGATCCCTTTGTGTCCAGGAGCTAAACTGCTGCTTCCGCATTGCTGCCATTCCCTGCTGTTCTGCGGAACAAAAGGTACAGCCTGGAAAGCAAACCCACTGCTGTCTCTGACACTCAGCCACCCAGGCATTGCCCAAGTGATGATGATGGAGCTTCTTTTACTGCCCTAAAAGCACAGATTTTATATTAAAATCATTAAAAAATAAGTTTAGTGTATTAGACATTTATAACACATTAGAGAAAACAGAGCTCAAGTGTTTCTTAGAAGTATTGCAGCTCTTCCAGTATATTTTTAATTTATCCTTTAATATTTTCCCCTGTTTTCCAGATGATTTAAATTCTGAGACCCAGCTGTAAGAACACAGGCAGAAATACTAAAGCACAGATGGGTGACACAGATAGAAACAGAATTCTTGTGTCATGCCAGGCTGAAGGTATCAAGCCCAAATCCTCGGATTTAGGTACAATCCTATGGTCAGTCCTCTGCCTTGCACTATGTTGACTCCCTTTTAAGAGAAATAAGCATTTGCAAAGCTCTTTATCAGGAATTATTCTGTCCATGCTGAAAAAAAACCCGCAAACAAAAGCAGACCAAAAGTAATAATGATAAAAAAGCATAAAATAAATATAATAAATAAAGGCATTGTCTTGTTTTCATATATATATATAAACATACATATACATACACTGACATATGTGCACATATATGTCTGTGTGTGTAAAGGGGATCAGAAAGATAATTTGCATCAATTCTAGTGACAACTTGAGATTTTATCTGTTGCTTTCAAATTAATTTCCAAATGGTAAAATGTTGTATATTGCTGAGACAATAAAAAAAAACCCCAAACCCAAAAAACTGGCATGTGATGGATACGATGGTAAATTAGTCCCCTATGTTAGTCTAGACTAACAACAGGCATGTATTTAAGTTTAATTACATGAGGGCATATTAAACCTTTTTGTAACTAAACTTAAGGACTGCTTAAGACCTGCAGACAGCCAGGCTGTGTTTCTGTGACATGCTGCAGTTACTTGGTGTGGCTGCTGCCGCTGAGTTAATTCAGAAACTTCTGCAAAATACAAACTTGATTATTGTACAGAAGGAGAGGGTACGGCCAGAATGGAATTGCTGATGCTACTGTCAGTTCTAGAAAATGCTGGTTCAGTGACTAACAGAAAAGCCCTGCGCCGGTCTTCAGCTAAAGCTAGGAAACCTACTGCAGGAAGCCAAGTTCCTGAATACACCAATCTTCAAATTTTACTGTTTCCAAGGAAGGGCAATGTTTATGTTAGCTATTCATCATCTTCTCCACACTTTTGTTATCCTAAATCATGTTTGGCATTAAGTTCCTGACAAGAGGAACATATTTGTTAAGAGTTGGTTCTTCCAATACTGGCTACAAGTTCAAAAATGAGGCAGTTGCAACACAGGAGTGTAATTTTAGGTGCTTACACTAGAAACTGCAGGACTTCATCCAGGAAAGTATTCTTCCTTGCACAGGCACTGCTCGAAAAAAAGACTCCTCAGCTCATCGCTTCAACCTGGGAGGCAGTCAAGGCATCTGTGCAGACCTTCTCTCAGGCATATTGCAGAAGCTGAGCTCAGTAAAAATCAGCTCTTTAACAGTAGCCAGTTGCAGTTGCATTTCAGCCTACAAAAGGAATACTACACCTTCCTCTCCTGTTCTTTAATTGCCCACTCCTCCACATGGCCAGCAGAACATTTGGACTTCCTATTCTCTGCGCTGATAATCAATGCTTCCTTTAAAGAAATGGCATGTTAAATACATTATCTATCTTTCTTAGCCACTAGAAAAAAAATAAGATTTAAAAATATTTAGGTCTCAATAGTAGCTTGGAAAAATATTTTAATACTTTCTCCATGTTTTTTTTCCAAATTTCTTCCGCATTTAGAGCAGCTAGATGCATGAAAATATCTTAACATGCTGAACGTTTAGCACACTGATCAGTGCCTGAAAGCAAGGTTCACCAAAAGGTGAACATTTAGAAGCCCTTGCAACTGGAATAGCAGCTTTTTTACGGAACAGTGTGATTTTCTCAGGCATGTCTTGAGAAGACAACTCTCTTAATTGGTTGTGCTAACAGATTAATGCACATTGAGCTGTCCGCTAACTATAAAATTGTGGTTTGTTATTATATAAAATGGCAAACCTAGAACCACTTAGTAATTGGGAAAAAAAATTAGAAAATGAGCATTTAATTTTCAGGCTTAATTGAGCCTGTGAAGTCTGAGTATATTAAGTAATTTAAAGACAGATGAACAATTCACCCAAACAGATCTACACGGTATGAAATGATTTTACAGGGATTAAGAGCACAATATAAACATGACCACTGTCCTCACACACAAAATTGATGTATGTTTCAGACATATAGCAGCGAAGATACTTCCTGAGTATAAAGATTGTAAAGGGATACATTTATCGTGCTTGTTGATTTTATAGCTTATTTTCAGTATCTAGGGAAGTACACAGTACATTTATTCCTCTTGAACTGAGCTGTAAACTAACAATTAGCATTTGTAGAGGTTTATTATAGACTGAGAAATTAGTTTATGTATGTAGATGCTTCTTTGATGTAGTCCTGTTCACACAGCATGTCCACATAATTCTCTTTTTTGGGGCACAGCATGAACTGAGCATTGGAGAAATGACGCCTTTATTTGAAAAGCCTAGGGTGGCTTTCAGAAGGACTTCACTGGGTGAGCTCCTTTGACTTCCTTCTAGGGCTCCCACTGCCCACAGAATGACTCCTCACAGCTAACACCACTGAACCCACTCCCACTTAAAATTAGCACCCTGTGACACTGCTCTGCCTCTGGCTTTCAGCACTCTGGTTTTCTGGTTTATTGTTCTGACTGGTTCGGATGAGTTACTCCAAACGTGAACTCAGCTGTTTCTTATATGTATCTCAAGTGACAGGTGAGTATTTCACACCCTTTACTTCAATGAAGTCTTGTACAATCTGTCACAACAATAGTTTAATAAATGTTAAACTGGTGACAGACATGTAGAAGCCAACTCACGTTAACCACACTTCTCAAACAAGGCTAGTCAAGGCCTGTTGGAGTGATAAAATTTTGAAAACATATCACTAAACATTTCATCATTCAACTGCCCATCAGTAAGGCAGAGCGACAGGGGCTTTGCAATGGAAACTATAGGAAATCATTACAAAATGATTTATCTGTATGAGGCAGAAATTATTTATATGTAATATATGTAAATAGAAAAAAAAAAGGAAAACCCCCTTCCACTGTCAGAAATGAACCTAGGCTGACTTTGTGATGATGGCTGCTTTGAATTGATTTTAAAAAACCCTGAGACCTTGCTATGGAAGTTCACAGGGTCACAAGTTTTCCAAGAATGATATGAGAGTGCAGGCTGCCTCATGCAGCAGCAGCTCCCTGAAGCTGAGGGGAATGCTCCAGCCAAAAGAAATGTGCCTGCTTGCTATGATACAGATATGCTGAATAGATTTATAGGACATAACTGTCCTGTTAAGCATTTGACTTAAGGACTTCCAGAGATATTCAAACAAATAAATTTATGGTTACATTTCTACTTTAACACGAATAGGGGCAAACCCCCACCTCCAACATTCTAATCCAAAGAAATGTGAGTGCCTAACTCTGCCTGTTTGACTGTGGCCTTCCAAAAAATTTCTGACACCAAAAAAAGGGCAGACTGTTGTATAATTACCCATCACCTGGACCATATCCTCCTTTGATAGTTAAAATAGAGGACAAAGTTTAAGGACAAGGCAGTTTTAGGTGAATAACTGTGCTTTCCCAGGGTGACAGAATGCAACTACTTGAATGCATATTTCAAATGTTGTGGCTTGGTCTCATTATTAGTTTTTTGCTGCTATTATGTTTTAATTTGTGTATCCATTCCCTCTTTTATATACTTCAGTAGCTCAAAGAGTCAACTTCAAGGAACACACACACTGCAAAAATCAGCACAGAGCCCAATCCAATACACATCATAGGAAAAAATTCTGAATGCTTTGGCCCTGTCTTGAAATGGAAGTACAAGTTTCAGATCTCTGACAGATGCTACTTCTCCATTCACATTTCATGTTCAAACCTTCACTTTGAAAATTTCTCTCAGCCTTGCCAGAGCCTCGAGTACCCAGATCAGGGCATTGCTGACCAGGTAGGGTGGACTCAAACATGCCACCTTGTCTGGATTGCAGAACTGTCTGCCCACCTGTCTCACACACCGATGAAGTGCAACATATCCACTCCTTGCTATGGTGATCCTTCAACAACAAAGCGTGTTCTTGTGGGTGCAATTAACTATGAGGAGAAATTCCTGGAATCCAGGAATCATTTTTTCCAACCTGGCTTCCTAAGAAATGAAGCTGATGTTTGTAACGCTTTCCTTCTTTGTATGTGTCCCACCATAACTTCTGAGTCCTCTGGCCAATTCTGAATAAATTGAATAGACTGAAAGAAATTTCCAGTAAGTTGCATTCATATGTAAAATCAGGTAGAGGAAAACAGACACATAAATGTCTCCAGTGAGGAGACAACTGCATCCTGAACTCAAATTCTGTTAGACATTAGACATATCAGAAAGACTAAGTATGAATGTCCCAAGCATGGGAAAAGCTTCCTTCCGAACATGCAGCTATTACAGGTCATTTTGTTACGATGTGAGCCAGAAACTATCATCAATTAGTAATGCGGCTCTCTGAACTACTGATACTTTTACCTATCAGTGAAAATCTTCTTATGAAGTCTGTACTATCATTTGTAGTACCAGACTTTATGTGAGGAATTCACTGTTTTAAAATGTTTTCTACTGCTCTCAACCTGATAGCACAGTGACAGGGAATGCTAGACATTCAGGGTACCCTGGAGGGGTTAAAATAAATGACAGCTTTCAGCCCTGTGCTGCCTTTTGAAGGGTCCCTAGTTAGCCAGATAATGCTATGGGACAATTGTGGTTAAATCCCAAGAGAGCTTTCAGTGTGTCATCCACGGGAGCCTTACTGAGAGCTTGAGAAATTAGTTCCAGATGAGCACACAAACACATAATTTTAGAAAGGTCTGGCTACTTTCATATTAGGAGAGAAAAGGTGTTTCTGTCTAGAAGCCAGGACAAAATACTCTGAAAAGAGAAGAATGCCCTTGTTCATTTGTTTGGTGTTCAGCTAGGTGTGTGTTTCAGAGATGCAGGATGGAATTGTATTCACTGCATGTGAAAATTACAGGTTTCTGTTCACTGTCTGGCTGAAAAAATTCCATGAAATATTATGCAGAAGTTTCTCTGCTTCACAGCTGAGTCCTCTGAAGTAAGGGTTCAGCAGTCTGAGACTTGGCCTTCCTACAGATATTCAGTGTGCTACAGTTCCCAGGGACATATGTAAAGCTCTCTCTTGGGAGGCCTTCCTAAAACATCTAATCTAAACACCGGTATTGCTGCACTTTTATGTATATCTTTGTGTGTTCTGGCACCTGATAAAAATTCCATTATTTTTCAGTAAGTGACTGTCACCTGGTGACACCACAGCTTCCTCTGAGGAGGTGCTTTTGCAGAGTTCATTTTTAGGTTATATGTGGACTATTCTTTCATATACTCCAGAAAAGACATCTGAAAACCTCCACTTTAGTGCATCCCATTTGGATTTCTTCCCACTACAGAAAGACCTAGTTAAAGCCCAGCTGTTCTCGGAGAAGTACATCTGAACTCCTGGTGTGCACAGAACAGTAAAAGCACAAAACGACATGCAAAACCTCTGCCAAGTATTGATGGAGCAGCTACAGGTTCATTGTTAGAAGGACCACTAGTGACTACTAAATGCCATGTGATGGTTAAGGATAGCTAGTTACGGTTTAATGGCTCCCCTTGGGGTCCTGGGAAACTAACTCGTAAAAAACATCAGAGGCCCACTACATCACTTTGGTTTCTTAACTAGCCACAAAGGCATTCAACTGAGTGTACCAGAGAGTGGGTTTTCTGATACACTGATATAAATAGGTCTGGCTGACCAAGACATAACTGCTGCAGCCTCTTTAGAGGAGAGAATATTTAAATCTTCCTTTCTGCTCAGCCCTTAGTGTAGGTTAGGCCCACACTTCTTCTGTAGTCACAGTGGAGTCCCAGAATTTACTGCAAGGTTTTAAAAACTTTATGTATCCATATTTACTGCACAGTTTATCCAATGATAACCACCTTGATCACTGTTACTGAGATGAGATTCAAATCTGTGGTGAAATGACACTGCTTTCTGGATGAGTACGATCCTCAGTGGAAGAATTCTGCTTCTTTAATATTTATATTTAGAGTCTGTTTCTAAGAGATTTACTAAATATTGTGACACTTTTGTAGTATGGAGTAAACCAAAATATTTTCTTACACACTTTAGATCCATATTTAACTATAATTAAGCTGCAAATGTCGCCCTGTTAATGGCATTGTAGATAATATGCGAGATATGTTTTTAAAGAAACATTTGGGCTCTTACTTACGCCTGCTCTGCTTGGGACAATAATGGAATACTCAATTCTCTGCTCATAGATGCATTCATGCAAGCGTACCACAGCAGATAGAAGCAGTATGTCTTCCTAATGCTAACGGAACAGTCCATCAAACCTTGCTTTGCAGTTGGTTTTGGTAGAGTATGAGAAAGGATGCTTGCTTCTGCAGATTTGATTACACTAACACCCTTCCCTACCACACACTTGCTTGATATGTTGAACAGTTTGAATTAAAACTTCATCTACGGCTTCCCAAGCACAAGAGAAGCCATCAATATATTCTCTGAACAGGCTGTCATGTGCCTTGGTAACAGGAACAAAAGCATTGGTGTGCATAGCACAGAACGAGTCTGTTCAATGGACTAGTCCATTCTCATTAAACCTAACACCAACTCAGGTCTAACTTGCCACTTCTGAGAGAGCTGCCATCAGTCTTCTTTAGGACTTGTGTTGCACCCTGTCTCGAAGTGCCCTGCAAGGCATCAGAGGGCATGGTATAGCTACATCTCTGTCAAGCTGAGAAATTTTGTTGACTACTGAAAACGTGGTGGTGGGGGGGTCCCTTCCTTTCTTCCTTTTCCTCAGAGCACTCAAAACAGGCCTGACCAAAAAAAAAGACCATACAGTCTTGGTCACACACTGTCAGTTTTATACTCTGGGCAAAGTACAAAAGACTGTAAAAATACATGTTCTTGAACAAGCTGTTCACAGAAAGCACAGTCTGAACACAGGGTCCTTTCCAGGCTGGGAATTTGGGGAAGCACCACTGAGGTTGAAGGCAGTACCTGCTGAAGCCCTCACCACACAAAAGGGTGGTGAGAGTACATGTCAATGCAGTGGATTCAAAAGTCATCTCAGGAAATGCTGAGAAAGTTCCTAGTTAGCATCAGCATTAGGTGAACACCTGTAACATAGCCTTGCATTTGACTCAAGGTCTGAGGCTGTTTCTTGGGATGTAAGCCTAGGCTAGCTTTCTTTTTGGTGTCACCTTCTCATTATTTGTGCATTCATATAAAAACTTCTCAAATTTCTATACTAATTTCTTCACCTTCCAAGCAACACATCAAAGCCATTTTGCATATGTGCATTTTTAGCAAAGACTGCCATGTTTTTAACTCATTAAAATGCAATTTCTCTTGTTCTCAGTCTAGCAACAGCAGTTGAAAAATGTTTGATGCTTACTTCAAAATACACTGACACTATCAAATGATGAGCAGATAGGCTATTGCTTTGTAAACAACATGCATCACTTCTATTCAACAAGTAATTCCAAAGAAGAGCCTAGAAAGCAACCAGGTCTTTTTCAGAGTTACAGTTGTGCCTCCTAAAATTATTTAACAAAACATTAAACTTACAATAGATGAGGTCCAACACAAAAAAATGAGACCGTGCCTGTAACTCTTTTTGTTTAACAAATTAAGAAAGTCAACTAGAATCGCTTTCCAAACAGTTCCCTTCTGATTTGACACACAGCTGCATACAATGCTGACAACATTCAAAGCATTTGAACATCCATCATTTTTCCTTTCACATCTTCTACCAATAAAAAATGGGTTCCCTTGGCCTTTGGGAACAGAGAGCCAGGTCTGGTGAATAGTTTGGGTGCTCAAGCACAGTGATGTTGTTATTAGCTAAAAACTTCTTCACAGACAAAGCACTGTGGGCTGTTACATACCGATATTTTCTGACCGAGGGTAAGACCACATCTGTATTTGAACACACATCCACTTGCACAAAGCGAAGTCACCGAATTGAGCCTTGTCTCACTGTGACAGGTTAGAAGATCTTCTATAATCATCTCTTCGTCTCTCCACTCCCACTCTTGGTTCCCAAACGATACAGTTAATTTCACTTTTTGAGTCAGTCCTTGTATGTAAACATGAGTGATCCTTGACTGAAGAAATACAAGTAGCCCTTCAGACTTTTAAAGACAGCCAGCTGGGCAGCTCACAGCACTGAACTCCATGTGCAGATAAAGAACATTTTCTGTATTATTGGTGGGCAACAGATATTAATTCAGTGTGGAAAAATGTTTCCAAAATTATCTACTTTTTTTTAAAGGTTTCCACTATTATCCTTTCTATCAACTCTATTCATGTATTTTTTTGGCTGCCCAACACTTACAAAGGAAAAAAAAAGAAAAGAAGGAAATACAAGAAATATCTAATCAAGATAACTACAAACAAAAGAACAATTTCCCATGGATCTGGACACTTACCTATAAGCATGATTACTAATGCATCTGTGATGTAGTAATCAAACAGGTAAGGCTTCTGCCAGACTTCCACACCAAAAACACCAGTGAGCAGATATGCTGCAACTAATACCTACAGGAAAAGGATAAAGTATTTTAATCCTTTACTTCTACAGGCACAGAATTTTGCTTGTCACCTTAGTACAAATGGTACTGGTATTGTTTTTACATAACGGGCTCTTCAAGATCACAGATTAGTATCAGAACTCCCTATTCCATGTAGATATCGCTATACTTAACTTCACTTACTTCCTTTATCTAAAAGATTTTTGCCTTATCCGTACATAACTTTTAAAGATATTTACTTGAATGGGACATTGCAGAACTGGGTGTTTGAATCGCCTCTGCAAGAACAAGGGACGCAACAGAACCACAATGAAGAACAGGCGCTAGTATGTTACATCTTGGGCCATCGAAGATAGTAATTCAAATTTTGGTCTAAATGAAGGACGTTTATAATGGGTTTCACAACTGACTACAGCAGAGCTAACATTTGGCTTGCTGAAAAAACTGCATTATATTATCCATAAGACATGATGGATGGACTCCTGGCCACATCAAAGTTGATGGCAAAATTCCAGCTGGCTTTGATGGAGCCTGAATTTACCCTCACACGTTGAATTTGGAACAGACATTTTTGGCAGATTATAAAAGAGGAACTTCAGTATTATGCGTTAATATAGACAGTGCTTTTGGCAGTGGAGTCATAAGTATCACTGTCAGATATCAGCACATCTCTAGGAACAGGAGCGTAGGTACAATGGACTCTCTTGGGGAAATCCCCTGCCCTGGGATTTTTGATGCAGCACTCACAGATTGAGACTGTCTCCTATTTAACAGATGCTGTTTTATAAGGACTCATAACTGAGATACTGGTATCACTGAAATCCATAAGAATAATTAGTTTGACTTCACTGAGGCAATCTCAAAAACCCCCTTCAGAAAGCTGGATGGATGAGAAATCAGCTGTCCCACTTGATCTAAGCTATCTTATCCAAAACTGAAGATTGTAAAAAACATTAGACAAAAGCTAAGTGTGTTAATCAGCTTTATACATCTATAATTGTTTTTAAAGGCACTCCTGGTAAAAAATAAACAGTTAAAATGTACAGCAGTGTTCCTCAGTGAATCATTATACTTAAGAAAAGACAGGCACCTTTCTTGTTCATCTCTCTGACATCAATCAGCTTTAGCACTTTTCAGATATAAATCTAACCTTCAGCAAGTAGAAATAATTACAACCTTCTGTAAAATGGTAGGTTCAAATTAAATAACACAAGTAAGGGTTGCATAGCAAGTTAGTGTCAGATGTATACAGTCTGGAATTCCAACTCATTGCAGCATCTGATGAGGCAAATTTTTGGCTTGCTAGCACCTTAT
The DNA here is from genome assembly GCA_033558105.1 of Coccyzus lansbergi. Classification (NCBI taxonomy): domain Eukaryota; kingdom Metazoa; phylum Chordata; class Aves; order Cuculiformes; family Coccyzidae; genus Coccyzus; species Coccyzus lansbergi. Next base: position 128,936 of record JAUMJK010000239.1, read on the forward strand.
CTATGAGGAGGCAATAGTCCTTAATGCATACAAGGATCCAGCACAGTGTTAATTTGTAGGCCTTTTGATATGGCAGCCGATGTAAGCAGAGGTATCACTACATCATATTAAGGAAAAATTAATATTTTGTTCCCCTACTATGAACTCAACAGCAGTGGCTTATGAAAAAACAACAGTGGGATTAGGGAAGTACTTCATTAGAGGAATATTATTTTTTTTAAACACAAATAGATTTTCAAACCTTCGAGAGAACATCTGTGAAAACATATGACAGGAAGCCTTTCTCAGAAAAGCTTTATCTTTTTTCTCCAAGAAACTTAATTTGTAGGTATTAACTTTTCTTGGTTGGACTTGTGACAAGATTTCTCACAGAACATAGCAAGGGTTTCTTTTCTTAGCCTTCTCTTCACAGCCTTCAGCCTATGAATTTTGGGGGTTTGTGCTGACTTGAAAGTGTATGAAAATGTCTAGATGCTACAGTGCAGAGAGGCTCCTCTGCATCCTCTTCTGCCCACTGAGAAGTCAGCAGATGGTTCATTGTGCTGGAGGGAGGAGAGACCGGAAGAGCTTTCACTGTTGTAGAGACCTCCTCCTTGATTCTGGATCCTCAAGCATAACAGTCCTCTGACCAAGTATCTCTCAGACACATTACAGCCATTTTTCAAGTTTACACACCACGGTTTCCTGTAAATGGCTGTCTGCAATCAAAGCTAATTGGAGTGCCAATTACAGCCCAGCCAGCATAATTATGTTACCAATTCTGATGAGTCATCAAGTCACAGAAAAATGTGATCTACATAAGTCCCACAAATTTCTGTATTTATAATGAGGTATTTTTTCATGAGGAACAGCAGCTCTTTTTACACCACAATTAACACGGAGCCAGTGAGTGAGCTGTCTGTGTTTATATACACTGGAGCTGACTCAGCAGCAGTGTCCTGGGAGCTACATGCCAATTAAGTTTTCATCAAGGTCAACATTTATCTGTTTACACACTTATATCAATTACTGTATTTCCTGAGCTTTGTGGGGATAATGAAGTCCAAAGTTCCTGGCTACCATCAATTTTAAAAGCAGAAGCAGGAGACTAGACCACCTGAATGTCTGACATGCCAATACAATAGCATCACACTGTTGGTGAAATTATTTAAGACAGAGCAGAGGCACATTTGCACAGCAATCCATCTGGGAATGCTACGGAGGAAATAGTGAACTAAACACCAGGAATCAGTCTCAGAGCAGCCTGCGAGTGCTTCTGCACTCTCTGCCTCTGAATGTGACTGTGAATCTGACGGAGAAGCTGTGGAGGAAAAAATCAGGAAGGGGAGCATTACCTTTCTTACTCAGCATCAGCCATTTGCTAATGTCCTCTGTATCTTCTCCTCCAAGTAGCTAGAGAGGACAGCTACCTTTAATAACGTACCCATCATGCAGAATTGCTGAATGGGTTCACCAAGCAAGAGTAAGGCAAAGTTTGTTGAAGAATTAAGAATCAACTAGACTAGCTAGTATGTCATGTACTTTCTGGAGTGCATGAAATGCATTTGGGGATAATGGAAAAAAATACTGCCTTGATCCACAATTCCTGTCTTATCTTTGTTCATAAGCAATCACAACTCCAAAAGTTATATTTACAGATGGAAAAATCAACATACAGACATTTCAATAGTGCAGTCTTCCACCACTGTTGATAATTGTGCTATATAGCATCAAAAAATCTTTGCATTTATATGCTTATCATTTTGACTGTAGGGAAATCATCACAGAAGTTACTAGAAAGTGAGCATACAGGACAGCAAGGCAGCATCAGAGGGTAACAGGAAACAGCACTTGTTAGCACCTTGCAACTGAATTAATCAAAGCAATTTACAAACTTCGCTGCAATTCAGCCTCACCACAAGTCTGTCAGTGAAACATTATTACTGTTCTTTCCCAGATGGGAAATCAGTCACAGAGGCATAGGTCACTAAATGCCTCTGACAGAGTTAAGAGTACTGCTCCACAAGTTGATACCCACTCTCATATTTAACCACTAATACAGTTTGGATGTTGTAGCAATGCAAATTAATTTTCTAAACATTCACATCTATATGTACAGTCATCATCTTAGCAACAAGTGACATTGGTTTGAACATAGCTATCCCTCTCCTGATGGAAAAGCTTCACTAAGAAGCCTTACATAGACATGACTGAAACTTGCAGACCAGCTGGCTGCCTAATGTCTTAGTCCTGAGCCAATTTCTTCTCCCTGAACCTGTTTTGTAGGGGACAAAACAGATGCACCACATCTGGACCACCATCTCTGAGTTGTTCTCAAACCACTGGATTCTGATTATGTTTACAGAAATACATCTGTAGCTATTATTTCAAATACGGTATTTCCATTAAAACATATATTTGAATATTTGTCAAACTTCTTTTCAATTATGTATATTTAGCTGCACCTTTCATCTAATTGCTGTGAAAACTCAGAACACTGGGTGTGCTCTTCAGGCTGCAAGAGCCTGGCTACCTAAGAAACAGATAAGCAAGAAATCCCAGCACTGGGCCCCTGGCAGTGCAATGAGCTTGTTACTGGTGCTACTCATCTGTGTACTGAGGCCACCCTTCCCCATGGCTCCCTGGGCATGTTTCTGATGAGGTCCATCTCAAGGTACAGCTGGATGTAAGCCAGCCAACAACTCAGCTGGAGACTGGCTGTGGACTGATACATAATTCACATTACTGAACACCATTCCAAGAGAAGAAACCTCTAATGGTATGACTTTGACTGTTTTCCAAGGATAAAACTCACTTCACAATAGTTAATGCTCACTGTATAGACACAATGCAATTTCCATTACCACATTTGATATAAAAGATGGTAGAATTCAGAAGGTCTGGTATTGTATACTGTATAATTACTATTAATAAACACTATTTTTACAAATTCATATAATGCCCCAGAAACTAGTGGTGGTGGGGAAATTGTTTATGGCTTGAGATAACGTAATAATTTTTGTTAATACCACAAAGCAAATGGAGTTAAATTATGTTCTCATGGGCACTATTTGACTGCTAGGCTTGCTGCAAGTGGTTTTCTTCCTGCAGGCAATGAATCTCTGATGCTGACAAATTGCTCAAGAGCATTCCTTCTTTGCAAATGCACGGAATATTTCTGAATTACTTTTAGGATTATGCTATTTCACATTCAAAATCTTGGTCAAATACATTTGCCTTGAACTCTATTTTTCTATTACTATAATATTATGAAAACACTAACATAGTTAAAAAAACCAAAACTAAAATAGGAATGATAAATACTTACCAATTGGCTTATATCGTATCCCCAAGGAAGAAAAAGAACTCCTGTGTTATATTTCTCCCAGTGTGAACACATAAAGTTAAACAAGACAATGCTTAGATACATATACATTCTGTATACAGAAACTCCAGACTTCCCATTGTCACGGGAAAAGAGAGAAAAAAAAGAAAGCACAAAAATGGAGGTAGCCCAACTATCCAGTCCATGGTCAAATAATTCTCCCAGAGGAGTACTAGACTTAGTCCTTCGAGCATGTTTCCCATCTATGGAGTCTAGAAGGATTGGGAAAGGAAAAGAAACAAAGAATTAGAGAACAACAAATAGATTCATTTTCTTCACATACACTTTACCACTGTATATATGACATATGGAAAAGATACGCCGATGACAGCCAGCTGAAGCACAACACTCTCTTCAATATCAACATGTTAGAATTCCTCACAAAATACTCACTTCAGTTATTAAGTAACTTTCTGTCCTTACCTCAGTTCTTAAAACTAAATGTCACCTTCCTTACAAGCTTTAGAAAGACATTGATAATTACTTGTTTCCAATGGTCTTCAACACTTTTATGTCAGTCCCTGCAAGCAGTTTCTCAATGAAAATGCCAAAAAGGGACCATAGGACTTCCCATCCCTCGATTGGTATTGTGGAACCTCTGAGACTTGAGACCACTTGCGGGAGTACATTCACTAAGGCAGTTAGGTTGCCTAATGCTAAATGCCTCAATGAATTAGCAGTTATGTGGCAGCCTCAAGGAGAAAATTGCACAAAACCTATTTGTGCCTGTGCCTACATAAGATATTTTAAAAGTCTTTTGGTTGATATCGTAAGATAAAAGTGCTGGCAGTGTGCCAGGAGGCCAAGATGGCCAACAGCATCCTGGCTTGTATCAGAAATAGTGTGGACAGTAAGAGTAGGGAAGTGATTGCTCCTCTGTACTCAGCACCTTGAACACTGTGTTCAGTGTTGGGCCCCTCACTACAACAACCATGAAGGTGCTGGAGTGTATCCAAAGAAGGGTAAGGAAGCTGGTGAAGGGTTTGGAGCATGAGTCTTACGACAAGTGGCAGAGGGAACTGGGACTGTTCAGCCTGGAGAAAGAGAGGCTGAGGGGAGACTTTATCACTCTTTTCAACTACTTGAAAGGAGGTTGTAGAGAGGTGGGTGTCAGTTTCTTCTCCCAGGTGATAGGATGAGAGGAAATGGCCTCCAGCTGTATGAGGGGAGGATATTAGGAGAAATTTCTTCACTGAAAGGGTTGTCAAGCATTGGATAGGCTGCCTAGGGAAGTGGGTGAGACACCATCCCTAGGAATATTTAAAAGATGTGTAGATGTGGCACTTAGGGATGTGTTTTAGTGGTGGACTTGGTGTTAGGTTAACAGTTGGACAATGACCTTAAAGATCTTTTCCAGTTAAATTATTCTTCAATTATATGAGTCTAGGAATACTTTACTGTTAAGGTCAGTTATATGTCAATCACTTTTAATACTTAAGTGTTTGGAATATGCCCAAACACTGTACTGGATCTCACTCTGAGATCCTCACTCTGAGGAGGGAGTTGTACAATATGATTTAAGTCGATCTGAGAACTCACTGTTGTTGACCTGCAGCCTGCTCAGACGGTAGAAAGACAGCAAACATTACATTTTCTTCTAGGTCACTGAAAAGAACTGGCCCTGTGAATGGTACAAAAAGCAATGGAAATGGCACAGGGGAGGGGCAGTGAATGAAGGGAGAGGAGGAATGGGGTCTAGCAGCTGTAACCTTTCTTGGTTGTATTGTCAAACCATACTGTTAGTCTTTTCTCTGAAACTGTGCCAGTGAAAAATAGAAATACTTCCTTCTTAAAGTGTAAATATGCAGAATGAACCTCTTAGGAAAAAGTACACAGAACAAACCTTACAGATTATTATCATTATCCTGAATCTCAAAAGAACATGGAGTTTTTTTTTCTTTCATACTACTTGGAAGGTGCTATAGCTAACAATTATTAGCTATGGACAGCATTAGCAGCCCAAAACAGACTAGAGATACAACTCCACAGAGTGAGACCAAAGATTCCACAGCTGCTATAGATCACATGCTACTTACTTCTCCAGATCATTTGGCAGTACTCTGAGTTTTGCTTAATGTAAATATACTTCAGGGACCTAAAGCCGGAAAACATGGGATTTGATTTTGTGCAGATTTTAGACTATTCCCCTATTATAACAACTAGAGAGCTGTGAGATATCCTTCAGTGGAATACAAACCTCTTGACACAGTTCTCGCAATTCTAAAAATTAAGAATCTCATAGAGGATTTAAAATATGTCTTGCCCCCCTCCAATGCCACATTCTCTATCAACATTGCCACTAAATCATCACATCTTATTAATAAGTACAGAAAGAAAACTGTGTTTATTTAACCAAGCTTGAGGTTACTTGAATAAAACTGTTACAAATGTAGAAATTCGTTATTCTATTTCAGTATTTCTGAAGCATAACTAGCAAATACGTATGTAAACATCCACAAACGGTGTATGGTCTTTCATATTGCAAGAACATCTATCCCAAATCAGAGAGAATTCAGTTATAGAGGTAGCACTTTCTTAATGAGAATGATAGATTAGTCTTTTCATAAACTATTTTACGTTGACACAAAAGAGTAATCACATTGGATACTAAAACATGTACATAAGTGAAAAGGTGGGTTTTGTTTTGCAGTAACATTTTACTAAAAAGATTTAGGTTTATAATGGGGTCATGAAATACAGTACTAGTAATTACAATGGGCATGAGGAAAAATATAGGAACTGTATAACATATACGTCAAATTGGATTTTCACAAATCCTTTCCCACATTTTCCATGTGGTCTCACTAACTATTTAAGAGATTGAAATATTTTCTGGTTTAGGTTTTAGTTTGAAACCATTCATGCCAACACTGGTGTATATTCAATAGTGGAAACACACTGTCCCACACTTCCACTGCTTTAGAATTATTAAATTATGATTCCGTCTCATGAAGGTTCATGAATCTCTAGTTCTACTAAAGTTTATATAACTTCTAAATAGTGAAATTCAAAATAACAGTAAAGAGCATTCCATATTATAGAAATGGAAATTATATAATGAGAGCGGGGGCAGGACCACTGTGCTAGGGAATCTGGAGACAGTAACGGTGTCGTTAAAAAAAAGCTAAGAGAGATTAGAGCTGCATATTTGGTAGGTTATTATGGCTCTCTGCAGTCTTCCAAAGGGAAAACTTTGGCCATGCAGAATTAAATCTGAGGCTAAGTATTTCACAAAGGGGCTTGGAAAGCAGACACAAAAATCTACATACAAATCAGTCCATTATAGCTTTGGTTGTCAACATCGTATTCCTTGTCTTCCAAGTATGAGGAGCTATAGGATTCACTGGCAAATAACATCTGCATTAAGAACCTCAGAAGCTGAATTTTCAGTAAGCTTTCTGGAGTGTCATACACTAACAGCTCCAATACACAATTCTTACTTACAAAACAATGGTCACTTCATTAAATTCCCTACAATCACATAAAGAACAGTTTTCACAAAAGAAACTGGTACTCCAGTTAATGATTATAGGAGCTGTTAGGGAAATCTGGCTGGTAGTCAGCTTCAAAGGATGATTGCCCCAATGATTAATTTAATGGTATAAATACAAAGAAATACTGGACAAAATAATTTTGGCACAAACTCGCCATCTGAACAGAAATGGCAAGGCATTCATAATGCAGGGGGAGATATCTGCACAAGAGGATACACCAGGTTAATCGAGATGGCTCTACATGCATGGGACTGACAGCAAAAGGGAGCAGCATCTTTGCACAATTCTGCAGTGTACATCTAGAACACATTTATATCTAGCCTTAGTATCTTAAGTATGACACACATATCTTAAGTATGGCTACATAAAAAAACATCACTTCCATAAGAGTCTCAGGCCTGTCACCACATTCATATCATAGTATTATACCATCTCTAGTGCCACAAGCCATAAGCACTGAAGTGCCAAACAGGTTAAACCACCATGATAGGTTCATTTTACTTTTTCACAGCTTTGCCCTTTACTTTCCCCATCTTTGAAAGCACCCACTGCTAATGCAAGCATCAGGGATCTTCTCGGAATGTCACTGACGGGGGACAAAGATTTTTAACCCAACAACAATGACTGATTTCCACAGTTTCTCAAAAAAGATCTGAACTTTCAAAAGAGAAATCAACAGTCACAGAACCTCTAATACATCACTAAAAAAGCTTTTTATTTAGCCTTATTTTTCCTGTTGACTTTGTTTGGTTTTTTTGTTTTTCTTCTGGAAAAAGATCAATAAGTTATGCACCATCCTCTTCATTTTGATAGTCCAGAGCACTAATGAACTAGTAGATAAAACTATATGAAGATGTCGGATATACAAATTATTTCGTTGTACTTTACCTAAAGCATAAGCACAAAAGGTGGTAAAAGCACTGAACAGCCACACCCAGGTGGGAACACGTCCAGGACTGGTACCTGAAATAAACAGGGTAGTGAGTCAAAGTAACAGTGGTTAATATCAAAGAAGTCCACTGATATAAGTATATATATATGAACAAGCTGTCAGTTATTAGTCCATGTGTTGATATGAGTTCCCTATTTTCAACCATCAGTAAGGATATGTTCTCTTCAACCTTCCTCTTCAGACTGATAGACCTGTAGAAGCCCTTCTTGTTGGTCTTCACTTCCCTTGCCAAGTTCAGCTCCAGCTGTGCCTTGGCCTTCCTGACTTCATCTCTACACAACCAGGCAGCATCCCTATACATGTCCCAGGTTCCCTGACTCTGTTTGCGCTGCTTGTGCAGTTCCCTCTTGTTCTTAAGTTAGACCAGCAGCTCTCGACTCAGCCCCTTATACTAGCACCCCCTTTTTTCCCCCTTGGGAAAAGAATGGAAAAGGAAGCTGAATTGGGCAGAACCCAGACTTCTGTTATTGCTCTGCTGAAAGTAACAACTCATAGTTATTGTTGCTATTTTAAAGAAATTGATCCTTTTTCCAAAATGTGTTCTATTAACTTAAACATAATCCAATAAGGACTACAAATGCATTAAACAAGGGTGTATGCAAAGCACTCTCAGTTTTCTGGCATCTGGCACCAAACACAGGGAATACTTGCATGCAGAAGTGTGTCCCTCCTGAATCAGGAGATGCCAGTACCTAAAACAATGCTGTCATCACCTTTCTCTCAATGCTTCATCTTGCCACTCAGAAAGATGTCAATTCCTGACTCCTAGATGCAAATTTTCATACTGTAGAATAAAAGCCAGCTGTCCAGTAAATTAGGTCTTTTATTTCTGATCCTTCATATGGGCTCAATACATGATACTCAAAAGGCTCATTAGGTCACATGAACATTTTCAATTAATTGAGAAATGATGGGCACTGTTCTCGTGTGAAATTGCACACAGAAATCTCAACTTTAACAGACTTAATCACGATTTCAAATGTCTTCAAGCTCAATGTGTACCTATTGGGAATGTGTCAAAATATAATCATCCAATTAAAAGACCTATCATGATCTTCTTTATTATAGAACTTAGCAAACATCAGTTGCATTGATAAAAACCCAGGTGTTTAAGCATGAGGCCAGATAATTACACAACATGCTGATCCCAAAAACTTACTGATCATTTTTTTTTAACCAAAACTGTTGTCAAACATCCTCCCTCCAGAACTGTTGTGATAAAAGTACAAACAGCTCATGTCACAGGGTGCCTCCTGGATCTAACCACAGGCATAAAAAAAATTATAGGCAGCAAAAAAAACCCCAAAACCTAAACATAATTGCTTCAGGAAATAAAAGTGTTAAGTCTTCTCAAATTTGTTTAAAGAAAACCAAAGCTGTTTATATATTAATCACCTGAGAGATGCTTCCTACTTATTGTAGCCTTCAATAGCTGCTCTGAGAAGTTCAGAACTGAATACGCCCTATGCTCAGAAGCAATCAGCTCCAAAAAGTTTTTTACTTGGTCTGCCATGAGGAGCAAATACAGACTTGGACTCTGAAAGCCATAAAATTTCAAGAGATATTTGTTTAGAAACTATTTCTTCTTTATCTTGAATGGGAGGGTATGGAATAATGAAAGGGGAATTAACTTGCTCAGGCATTGATTTAGGTATGAGAAAATGTGAAACCAATGAAAATTTTATGAAGAATATTAGGATGCGTTTTGACTGTGTATTTAAATCCTGGCATACACTTTAAATAAAATGAGATATTACCATAGACTTCAAGAAGCACATGCTGAAACCCATATTTAGGGATGAAAATAAATGAGGATTTCCAATAAAATTATCTAAATTTATAATGCCATGTGTGTGAGATCGGATCCTCCTATATGCACATGAAGCCTCATTAAGGGAATGAGTGGAAGATTCAAGTATCTGATACTCTCCTGTATTGTTCTGAATTATGACATAAACAGCTCACTAACTCTGAAAAATAGCAGACATTTACCTGAGGCAGTGTAGTCCCAGTCATAAAAAGATATTAGAAAATAAGTAACTAAAACCATGACAAATCCAGAGAATGTTAACAGGTTGGGAGCAATCCACAAAGGCACTATCTGTTATAAAAAGAGAAAGAAAAAAATCTAAGAAAAAATATATTTAAAACTCTAAGTCCTATTTTAACTAAATATTTTATGTTTTTACCAGGAAAGGAGACAGCTATGCATGACATAACCAGTGTTCACTTATGTGAACATTTTCCCACTTTCAAATTAAAATAGTGTCCATTTCTGAAATTTGTTTTCAAATGTAATACTTTTGCCTGATCCTTGTGATTGCAGTAAAAATATAATTGTAAAATGCTATATTTCCTATGTTACACACTATTTTCCCAGCCACTAAGTAAAGCTTCTACCGATTGTGTGTATCACAACCGAAAGAAGACTGCAGCACCCCAGTGTGGTAATTCAGCATCCACATAGCAGGTTTTATAAGTCTTCTGTTCCCACACCATAACAAGGAAACGTCCTCTTCTGAAATATCTTAATAATTTCCAACTAAAAAAAAAAAATCAGACAATTCAACAAAATGAGACATTTGAGTGAATTAGTTTTTAAGATCAAAACAAGCAGCTCCCTAGTTCTCTAGATAGTAATTTTCTGCAGTCTCTCTCTTCAGTCATAAACACTCCATTAATTCATTTGACTTTATAGATTGCTGAAAAGGAATCCCTGTCTTTGCCTATGCCTCTAAGTTTTGTACCATTAACTGTTCTCATCTCCTGAGTCTTACAGGTATTCCTTACACTCCAACACGCATCCTTTCCGATAACACTCTTCTCAAGCACCATTTCTCCAAAATATTTCTTGAAATAGCATACACAGTTTTCTATATGATTTTTAGAAAGAATACACTCTGTGCAAGCATGAAGCCATTATTTTAAACCCACTTTATGCTAACATCATGTATTTTAAGAAGGAAACCTTCAAAGGATGTTGTTACGCTTGCAATCCCTTTGGCTAGGAGACCCACCATGAAAAACAGTTACAGGAGGAAGATAGCCCCTCCTGCTGTTAAACCTCTAAACCTACTTTTTTGATCCTTGCCAAACCTAATCTGCCAAGGTATTTGGAAAGTATTCCACTTGAAAAATCCCTTTTGTTATACTTAACGCCTCTTATTTTTCTGGTTAGTGTTTTACTACCATCACCCTATTTCATAATTCAAAAAATACAGGATGCTAGAGGTTAACCTGTTAAACTTGATGCAAAAAAGCCAATCTGAATTTACTAGTATCCCATAGAAGGATACATTGCAATTTTTATTATCTAATTAACAGGCAGTCAAATTCTAATACATCAGTGCTCTACATGATGAATGCAACCAGAGATGCCACTGGGGAGAATCACATCTGCTGTCTGGCAAATACACTGTATACTTGAACCTTTTAAAATACTTTTAGTTCCACAAAGTACTAACTGATTTCTGTTTTAATGGGTCTACAGTCATTCATGCTAAAAGCCTTAATACAAACAGTACATGCTTTAATATAATCAACTGCCTATTTGAATAATAAACATTAAAGTACACATATTTATCTAAAGCTCTGTTCAAACTTGAAGTATTCATTAACTAAATCACTTAAGACCACTAAAATTCTACTCATGCCCAATTCTAGTGATAAAATCAAAGTTCATAAAGGCAATTCCCAGGGCGGGGGGGTTGGGGGAGAGCATAATTATTGACTTCAATGGGACTGGCATACACCTCAGTATCCCAGTGGGATTTCCTATTTTTCCTTTCATTGTCCTGCACAAATATGATTCCTCATGAATACAAATAAAGTAGGAAGAGGAATATTCAGTTTGCATAGCAGCTAAGTAATACTATTCATTATCTGTCATATGGCATGTGATCATGCTTTATTATAAAACACAAATCTTAATTAGAGGCAGAAGGACGAGCATTGAACCAATTCATTATTTAAGAAGAAATACCTATAGCTGCATAATCATAATAGTTTTAAATAACATGTAGAGGAAGTAAATTGTTACTCTACTGTTTCATACAGGTGTCACTATAGTTACATTCAAAGTGGAAAAGCTATCATGGACAGGAGTATTTCAAAGTACTTCAAACCCATTATAGAATCCAGGCATGAAACTATACCTTTCTATTTCAGCATTCAACACATTTCGGAAACACATACTTGCAAAAATCACACACAACTGACACAGGCAGCAGAGAATTACATCCTTGGAAGAGTAATGTACAAATTCTTTGCTTTCCTAATATCCCCACTACAGGTAAATGAGCTCAGCTATGGCAATATCCCAGCTCATAAATTACTGCATCTTCTCTAATAGGAAAAAATTTTGTTGAAATTAGGACTAAATTGACACATGAAAGGCCAGACTTAAATCACAAGCCTCAGTTCTCACAGGCTTTTTTTTTTTCCTTGATTGTCTCTGTGAATTATAGGTTGTTGGCGTTTTTATTAAGTCCTCTAGAATCTAGTATAAGTAGTCCCTGTGGAATGTTTATTTTCACCAAACTGGAAACTAAAAGAGAATTGGTTCATATCTGTCTGCCACCCTATGCAAATGGAGGTAATTGGATGTCTGAACTTGTTTCTCCCAGTCACTAAGAAACACACTTGTACAGCCCAATTTCAAATGAACATATTATATGCAATATTTCCTCTTAAAAGAAATTATCACAGCTTTACTCTATCTCCCTATTGCAAGGCAGAAAAACAGAAATAAGATGACATATTGTAAAATGCAAATTCAATATTATATGCTATATCACTGAATATTATACTTGAGTCTAGTTATAATGCTTACAAGCACAAGTTTAAAAAATCAATAAAGAATAAATGAATTAAAAGTTTCTTCTTCTAAAAGTAAGATTTTATCACATTTATTACAATACCACTATTTAAATTATACTCCAAGTGAAAAAGTATTTTTTGGTGAACAGATGAGCAGAATTTTCTTGGATTGAATTTGGGACAACAGTTACTGCCACACCTGGTTTCAGTACCTGACCAGGAACGCAAACATTCTGGCAGCTTTAAGTGCTACTACTATTTTACAGTCAGTTGAATTTCCACCAATAACTCTCTCAGCTTTGATTTTTAACTTCAGGAACAACCAAGAGGACTCTACTGCAACCTCCATTTCATATTGCCTTCCAGCCTGCAACTGCATTTCCAGTTCTTCTGTAGGACTCTGATTTGACTCAGCAGTATCTTTTAACATCAGAATGATTCCTTCTACAAAAGCTGAGAGCAATTTAATTCCTTCTGATGCATCACTGTGGCACTCTTGCACCAGAAGGCAGAGCAGAACATTCATTGCTCTACCTTCAGGGTTCAAACTGAACAAAATGCTGAAATACAGATACCACCTGCTCCAGTCGCTGGTTCTGTACTCCTACCTCCCAGTTCTGGGAACTGGTCCTGTGTTCTGCTTTGGGTTCTCATCCAGCACGAACTGAATAAGATCATACTCAGCTGAAATTTAAGGAGGTCTAAAAGACTGTTAATTTAAAAAATCATTAGGAAAAAAACCCATTAGAAGATCTCTAAAGGATGTTTTTCACTGACAACACTTTCCCTTCAGTCTCAAAAGAGATGAATATCCATGGATCTTATAAACCAAGTGCAAATGCATAGTAAAGCCTCTGCTCATCTCCCATGCTGGATGCCAGAGCGCTGGAGGGAATCTTTTCTATCTCCTCGGTTTCCCTGATATTGCGATGGAAAAGGAAAGGGAGTCTCTGAACGGAATTACTGAATTCAGGTTCAAATCTTTGAATTTCTTTTCTCTCATCATGTTCAGGTTGTTTTTCAGTTCTGAAGTTAGTCATAGAGACACTTTCATGAAATTATATTGTGGTTATGAGCAATGTATTATGATTTTCCTGCTGCATCAAGCATAAGTAACACCTGAGTTAAAGAACCCAAACATGGCAAATCCAATAGCACTCTGATCACATATATCCTTTTTAGTTTGCATAAAGCTTTGCTTTCAAGTCTACTCCTATTTCCTCTGAAGAGGCAGGTACAGAAGTTATTGCTTCCTTGGAGATCAATGAAGTTCATACTTATTTGAGATACAGCCTATTTTTTTGCCAACAGCAGCAAGGAAATTGTGAGTTTTATTTTTAAAAACTGCAAATGATAATGAATTAAAGAGAATGCATCTTTGAATCATTATCGGGATCATGGTAACCGCTCTCATTTTCAGCTTCTTAGAGAAACGGCTCGCTCCCTTGAGTAAGTGCCCTTGGGAGAAAAAGAGACAACACCTGCATAAAATCATGTGCAAAGCACAGAGATAAACCCATGTTGTTGTTAGGTAGCATATGCTGCACAAAAATAATTTGTACTAAGTAAATCTTTTGATGTCTGCTAAGTTGTTTAATGAAAGATGTAATAACAAAAGATGTAAAAATGAAACAGATGCTTTTTATGTAGCAATCAGACAAAAATAAATAAACCTTGTTTTTCTGAAAGACACCCCTCTTAAATATAGGTATAGATCATGTAACATTTTTCCTTTGTACAGACGTTTTAATTTCAGCTTTATTAGTCAACATATGTTTTAAAATTAAAATACATACTGTGTTTAAAAGGAATTCTTACATTAAGATGCAAAGCTTCTATTAAATAGAATTCTTACCTTAATAATTTTGTTCCAGATGGGTTGCATAATATACACAGATAAAGGATTGGTATCCACAGCATTGTACTGTGAAGAAAAAAGCAAACATGTTAAAGAAAGCACTGAACAACATATATTTTTCCATCACTGTATATCCCTTCAGCATCTAAGAACAATCACTCTGAGTGTGACTGATGTAAACTTATTTTTTTCTGATGACCATTAATACAGTTGTAATTTAATTTAAAAGCACTGGTCTGGTTTACAATAACCTTGATAGCAACTCTATTTTCTAACGCAAAAGTCCGGGCTGCTGAGTTGGCAAACAGTTCTGTGGTCACATTTTACTTGCAAATTCTTATTCGTTTTACAAGTTATCTTACAAGACTCTGTATTTCTACTATATTTTGTGTACTACCAGTAATGCATAGCCTGAGCAGCAGTTCATTGCTAGTGTGTAGAACAGATAGTGCATAGAGAATATGGTCATGAGTGGAATATTATATTGCAGAGATACACAGCTTTTGACATAGTCAAAACAGTCCCACTTGGACTATGCTAATTAATGCAAGGTAACGTTATAATAAAAAAAAGCTCTAAAATAGCAGAATTCAGTACCACAATAACATTTCCCTACTAGTAAGGCTTGTAAAACTATTATATGTCTTTTATAAATTCCAGTAAGTATACATTTGCAGTTCTTGCAAACAAAATATCTCAAAAAATCAAGCCCACCCTAAATTGCTGTTGCTTACTTTCTCCTCAGAGGACAGTATCAAGTTTTATCCCACCTTAAGATTTCAGGGCACAAATACTGAACAATCTGCAGAAGAATGATCTTACCTAGTAATACCAGTCACATGAACCTTGGTGGGTCCACAGAGGAAGAAGTTTGTCACCAGTGGGGTGGTACACATGATTCTATCAGAAATTACCAGACTATGAAAGTGCATATATGGCTTAAGTTTTGAAGTCATTAATCATCAAAGAAGCCTAGGCACTTGTCTTAGACTTAGGCACCTTTTAGGAGACTGAAGTCTGCCAAGATTAAGCTCAGTTTCAGTATTTCTATTCACCAAGCTTTTACACACACACTTAACCTGAAGATAGCTGAACTAAAAGCTTTCAGTGGCCAAGTGCAAGAGGGATAAAATAATAATGTAGCTTCCCTCAGGTTTTGAATGCACAGGGAATGACTTTTCACCTAATCTTTCTGAGGATATCAGGCTACAGAGTGCTTAAGAACCCCCTTTTTTTTTTATACAAATGATACATTTTTACTTCTTTCTGGCACTTGCTTTGTTATTTTCTAATTTGTGGTTAAGTTTTAATCACAGCTAATAAATGTAGTATACTCATAAAATTATTCACAAGTTGTGAATACAATGTTGGCAAATATCCAAGAAATCACCTATCAGCTGCTGGTCTGACTGCCTTTCCACAGGGAATAAAATGTATGGCTAGTGAAGTGTACATCACTGATTTTTTTTCTAGTACTGGAAGTGTTACTTTCAAACGCTGATTATTACAACTGATTGATCTTTTGATGGTCCAGCTTGCATGCAAATTAAACCAGCCTGAACTGTCTGTGGGCTTTGTTTATGTTTATGTCAAAAATAATACCAAGCCATACAATACCTATCCCTATGGAACAGTCAGCTAGGACTTAATTCACACGAGAACTACGGAAATCCTCTGAAAATGAAGAAAGTACAAGGCATCCATTAGTACTACTGTGTTTCCAGGTAACCAGGAATCTGCACAAAGTTTCTCTGTAGTTATTGCCAATTTCCTTATCTCAGCTGCTACTCAGAGACTAGTGATTTACTGACCAGCTAATTCAATTAATTCAGCCATACCTCGACAGAGAATGTACAAACATCAAAATACACGCTTTTCCCTCCTGCTTTGGCTTTTTCCTTCAACCCTGCATCCCAAGCCTTCAAAGTCATGAATAAAATCACAAAATCCTAGTTATAAAATAACAGAAAGATGAGACTTTCTACCCAAAGTACCAACTGACTGTCCAGAACTCTTCCTTACTTGCAGGAGGGGAAAAAAAGGAAAGTCAATCTAATCTCTTTAAAAATTATTTTCTTATGCATAAAACATAAGAGATTACATAGAGATCATATAATTCCTGTATTTTCTTAAATAAGAGATTATGTAGTTTCCCAAGATTTTTCTATATAATAGATATGAACATAACATACAGTCAGCTTTTTGATGCTTAATGGTTTCCAAACTCAATCACCAAAAATTGAAACAGTCCTTAACCAAACTAAATAAATAAATTAGAACCTGATTCTATCACCTAAAGACATTTCAAGACCCATCACACTTCATCCTGTTCATTCCTACGTCTGTGGCTAAACTTTGGTCCCCTGGGCAGGGAAGGAACATTCAGCAAATGTGCAGAAGAAATTTGCTCTTCCCTTGTCAGCAATCTGTTTTAGCCAGACCAAAGGAAACACCTATGGAAAAAGCATATTGTTAGCTCTCTGTCATGGCAAAAATAAAACTTGACAAATAAAATCTGCTAAACTGTTTAACACTCTGCTTTTCTCTGCTCCCAAGAAGCTACTAACCTCAAGGCCAAGAAATCCTCAAGATTTTAATGCTCGTGACTGATCAGAAAAGCAAAATTACTGAGTAACATCCTCACACTTGATCAATGAACAGTAGAGTGCACTGAACCTGATGTAAAAAAAGTACTGTCATTTGCTATGGCATAGTTCTGTCCCTTTCAGGGTACTTAAATCAAAAACAGAAGTGGGGGATAATTCTGTTGCAAGTTTTTTAGTGCAAGACAAGTGCTAACTACTCCCCAGCAAAATTTTTCTGCACTAGAAATGGAGTCTTGATTGTCCTTCAGTCAAGAAGTGCTTGGATTTATCTGAAAGCTCTGTCAATTATTTTCAGAAGAAGTAACAGTTAGGAGGGAATGGCAGTAGTGAGGGAATAGGAAAAATTACATTAATTGATTCCATCTTCTTCCCAAGTTCAAAAATACATCTCCTGGTATTTTTTTAAATAGCTTATATCTCCTCAGAAGCCATCTGCTTTCCCTCTCTGTTAATAACAGATTCTGGCTGAGCTAGAGGTGTGAATACAGACAGCAGACACATGGACACACATATACATTGACTCAGGTGGCATACCTAAAATGTCCTTTTACTCTGTTTCCTGCATCTTAATCTCCATCCAGCACAGCATCAAATCTGTACCGGTCAGCTGTGTTGGAGGGGGGAAGAAAGATGAGAGGGTTAAAGTGGAGCTGGGAAAAAGGTAAAAACAGTAAGACAAGTAAGAGTTAGGAATGAAAAGTTACTGGGAAAAAAAATACGAAGAAGCAGCCAAAAACAAACAAACAAACAAAACATGAAGAGAATGCAAAGCAAAGGTTTGTCTGGCTATACAGAAGTGAGATAAGTTTTCTGGAGTGGTAGAGCAGAGCCAACCCATTTGCAGAGCAAAAACACTCACAGTGACCAAGGTGTGCACTGATAAATACAAGACGAACGTATCTTCTGTTGCTCATCCACACAACTTAGACATACCTCCCCTCACTGCAAACTGGTCACATCCACACTTCACAGCACTTGATGGAGGGGGTTTGGTTCTCATTACCTGCCCCTGCACACCTAATATATGTTAGCATTGACGATGTTTCTGTTCAAAGTATCTAAAACAATATGGAGACTACATTGTAACCCAGCAATACCACATTTTCAGAGCAGGAGGGGGGAGAGTTGTGTGTTGTGCATATTCAGAGATCCAAATGCCCAATGTTGGGAGAGTGCTCGAAGGATGGCAAACGCCAAAATATGGTGTGCAATGCCTCCAGAACAGACCATTTCCAAAACAAAGCCTAGCTGCTGTCTTGGAAAGACCTTCTGGGAAAGATAAAACTAGGGAGTGAACTAACCATTAGCCAGAGCAAATGGATCTTCTCTGAGCTCTCTGGGCCTCCCCAGCCTCCCAGTGTGGAGGTATCCCAACAATAAAATTTTAGAGTGATTGCAATGAAGAGGAAAATATAAAGCAGGTCTACACAAGCTTCAAGAGTCAGGATAGAAACTGTAAGAAATGTAGCTGCATTTACTGCTGGGAGACGGTTATTTTAACTCAAGCTGGTCCTTATGCTAACAGACCTTTTCTATACTTAGAATTACTTTATTCTAGGTAGCATAAAACTGTGCCACACAGTCCTATCCATTCAGAAACAGAGTAAAATTGTTATGAATTGTTTACATTGATATCGTTGGCATCAAAATGACTTCATAGGTTTTAATTTCATATTAATAGCAACAAATGTGCAACACTTGTACATTCCTGCCCAGAAATGAGCAAATTTTACTTTTTCATTAACTTCATGAATCAGCACATGATTTATCAGCTCCATTGTATACACTTGAAGACTGAGGCACAGATGGGCTATGACTCACCCCAAGAGTATATAGCACAGGATACAGCCATGATATTATTAGTCGTGTCATATTTATATACATAATTCACATATAAGCAATACTAGTTTATTCAAATAAAGTCTGTCATGTTAGCTCAACTTTATACTTACATTCACTTTTACAAAAGGAAATAAAGAAGTCTATTAAAAATGTACAGGCTGAAAAGCCTCTTTTCCAGAAAAACTAATGTTTAAAGCAAGCATATATCATATAACAATCACAGTAAGTTGCAGTATATTGAATACCTGAGTCTATGATCCCTCCAATATTTCATGTGAAGTTAGATGCTTATGGAAGAATACGTTAGTGCCTCCCACATGGAAAACAAGGGAACTATCTAATGATGACATAAAGACTTAGGAGAAGAACATAAATACTGTGATAACTGAGCTTTCTCTGCAAGCAAACTCAGGCAGGCACAGAAGAGCCCCAGCTCTTTCCCTTCAAGCTTGGGAAATCTTGTAAATCAAGTATCCATTGTAGTTGTGTTATGTACGTAAAAAAAAAAAAAAACAACAAACTATTAGTGAGCAGTACCTGGTAAAAGATCAAATGATGGAAAAGAGTGAGAACATGTGAAGAAGTTACTGCAAGAAAAACAAATGTTTGCTTCACAATGCACAACAGCAAATATAACTGTTTACATCATTACCTCATGATGAGTATTTGATGAATTGAGGTAACCCTTGCCTAAATGTAAAAGGATAAGGTACTATTTTCTATGGGGGAAGCAATAAAATGAGAGCAGCTGAAATGCAGTAATTTCCCCCCCCACACAAAGAGTTATCAAAGTTTTAAATGAACTTTGAACCTGTAGTCATTTACATCTGCTCAAATGGTCTGAGAAGCACAGGGGACAACTCATCTTCTCCTCCTCCTAAATTATCTTTTCATTAAGACAGTAGAAGACAGCCTAAACCTGCTGATAATTAATCCATCAAAATCAAAATAAGCAAAATTACAGTCTTTAAGCAAGTGATCTATTGAAAATAGTAACTCCACAGAGTGCTTTCCTACAATCTTTGCATGATGACATACTTCCACAATGCCACTTGGACATCTACTGATCACTTCTCCGGCACACATAAACGTGAGCTTGTTGTCATTTGGCTTTTACATATATGCAGGAATCTACACCACAAATGGAAAATTTTGAGGGATCTGTTGATGGAAAAGGTTTGAAAATGGATGTTCCACAGCATATATTTGAAATAATAAAAAAAAATCTAAGCAAGCGATGAGGTTTTACTGTCTACCATATATGAACCAGCTGTCCCTCCCATGATCATTGCAGAGTGGGCAGCCCCTTCCTTGGGTGCCCTGGGCAGATGCCAAGCACAGCAGCCAGGTCCCAGCTCTGCTCCCTGAGAGCTTTTGCCTGCTCTGGGAGCTCTGCTAGTGGGACAGGATGGGCTACTAGGACCTGACCTGCTGTACCATCACAGCACCCTGACAGCTACCAACACCTTCCTGTGGCTTCTTTTATTACTTCTCCTCTTTTATCATGTAATTTCACAATACCTGTGTTTAGTAACTGATAGGAAAGGGAATGGGATGAATGAAGATGGACCAGGCAAGGAAAATTCTCTTTTATATTAGAGGAAGGGTTTTGTGGTTTTGAAGGCTGCAAAATGTCTCCTCCAGTTCAGGGCATCAGTCAATTGGTATGAGCCAGAACTTTCCCTTCTGGGCAAGTTGTTTCATACTTTCGCAACATGAACTTTCCTTCTGGGGTATCTTACACCTCTGGAACTACACAAAAATTAAAGAAAATACTAAACTACTGACTCACCTGGTAACAATTTTTCATTCACCTTTCAAATTCCTAGAATACAGTAAACACATGGGTTTTAATTCTACTGCATATACATTTTTATGGGTTTGCAGACATTATGGGACATAGTCTTGGGTTTTAACAAAAGCTTCACAAAGGGAAAGAAGAGAAGTATGCTATAAAACAACAGCAGAGCTATACAACGTTGTGGATGCCAAATGAATACCAAATGTTCAGCAGTTTAAAAATGCTGATGTATTCCAAAACACAATTGTGCTATTTCTAATAATAAAATTAGTTTAAGTTGCATCAACATTTCATTAATTATTCATAAACAATGGCTTGGATTTTATATTTCCTATTGCTTAAATAGTTCAGACTATCCTGCCTTTCCCCCCAATCACATATCTATACTTCTATTTAGTCATAGATACCAATATCCAGGAGCTGCAAGCTCCTAAAACATCTAGGTCTGAAACATATGGCATATGAGCAGAAACGGAAGCACAAGGTTTGTAATTTAGCCTGGAAAAGAGAAAGTGCTGGTGGTCATGTAATTGCATCCTCCAGTGCAAATGTTTGTCTCTGGGAGTGTAAGGTTGTACTGCCTACACCAGGGCTGGAGGTGGCTACACTATAAGGGAAGAGGCTGCTCAAGTCGGGTTCCTGAGCAGTTCTCTCTTCCCTGGCTTTGCTCCTTTCAGTTCCATTAGCCTGTGCATACCTACAGCTTGGAAATATGCTTACATTTCCCATGATCTTAAACTATTGCAAATAAAATACTCCAAACCTAATAACTGGACAACTCAACAATTTTGATTAGTATTACTAAGTTGCCAGGAAGCAGTTATTATGTAAATTGCTGCCCTGTCATTGTTTCTTTGTAGACAAACTCATCATTCAGACCTCCTCATTTTCAGGAAATCTGACACCTGCATTGGGCCACATGCAACATCCTGTCACTTATAGAAGACATGTATGAACTAATGTTCATGAGGTCATGGGGCACATGGAGCTGTGGGCTGAAATAGGTTGCTCTTAGGAAGCCACAACTGCTAGTGGCACATCCCCTTGCCTGCAGTGGAGTGTCACTGCCTCAAGACCCCAGAATCATGTGTTAGGATCACAGGATAATTCAGCTCAAAGGGACTGTAGCAGGTCTTTAGTCCTACTTCCTTCTCAAAGTAGGCTCAGCCATGAGCTCAAACCAGGTGCTTAGCGCTTTCTCCAGCCAGGTCTTGAAAATCTCCAAGGATGTTGACTGTTCAGCCTCTCTGGGCAGTCTGTGGCACTGCCTTACTGTGTTCACATGGAAAATTTTCGACTTATATCTAACATGAAGACATCTTGTGCCTGTTGTCTCTTGTCTTACCACCATGCACTGTTATAAGGAGCCTGGCTCCATCTTCTCAAGGACTTCCCCATAGATGTTGGGGCACTGTTGCTCGGTGCCCCTAAAGATATCTCATATCCAGGCCAAACAAGCCCCAGTACCTCAGCCTGTCCTGAAAGGACAAGTGCTCCATCCCCAATTACTTTGGTGGCCTGCACTGAAGCTGCCCCAGTTTGTCAATGTTTTTCTTGTACTGTAGACCCCAAATGGGACAGCGGCCAAATAAAAAGGGACAATTACTTCCCCCTTACTTAATAGCTGTGCTACTCTTAATATAACCCAGGACGCTGTTGACCTTCTTTGCTGCCAGGGTATGTTCAAGATTGGTGTTCAGCTTCCTGCCTATCACAATCTCATTTGCCAGGAGTAAGGGGCTGCTGGACTGCAGATCTGCTGGCTAGATATGCTTGAAATGTGGGATCTGTGAGAGATATCAGAGCCACATTACAGTTGGAAGAGAAGCACGTTTTGTGTAAAGAAGTCATAATGTGCTGGCCCCAGCAGTAAGGTTCTTACTGAGAGTCAGATAGATCTGACTCTTTACTGGGAGGACTGTAAGCACCTGAACCAGAGAGATTTGGAGAGGGGATAACACTGGAAGTAGCAATCATTTTTAATCAACAGGAGTTATGCTAAGGATGCTGCTTAACTTATCTTTGGGAAAAGGCTTTGTTTAGAGGGACATGTTCAATCACTCAAAAGTGAAGATGAAATGATGAAAAAGAATACAAAAAATAAAATATTGAGGAAGGCAGATTCCCATTTGTTGCTGTAATGGGACAAAGGTAGAGGATGGCCCAGAATGGCAAAAGTACAATAAAAACTCCTGAAAAAAAGCAAGACATGCACACTGTCAAGGAACTGCACAAAAAGATCCATAACCATCCCTATTCAAAGGATCTCCTGCATGGCAAAGAAGTTTATTACTATGTATGTTTTGTGTATGTTGATCTTCTGGCTGGCTGACAAACTAAAAGATGGTAGGATTCTGTGCCACATCTATTTGTGTGCATGTACAAACGTGTTTTTGAAGGTGCCAACAGCCCTTTAAAGATCAAACAGTAGACTGAATTCCCATGCAGCTGGAGCTCTGCCTGAGTATGTACCTAAATCTCTGGGGAACCCAAAGAAACTGCATGAGGCTCAAAGGAGCAGACACATTAAAAGTGGGTTACAGTTTTCCTAAAGGAAGGCTAAACAGGGATTGTGTACCAAATGGGCTAAACAGTCGTGTGATCTAGTATAGTGAGACATATGAGAGGAGACATTTCATAGGAAGACAGAAAAATCAAATTTCTTGTGGAGACATTTTACAGAGAAGAAAGCCTGGATGCTGTGGGACTGATCGATACTGAGCAATTCTAACAAGGCCTTGAAACAGAAAACTGAGAGATAAGCAAAGGCCAGCTGAAAGGAATACAAGAGCTAGTTTGGTGGGAATGAATACCAACTGAAAGAAAAACAATTAAAGAGAACTATGAACATAGTCAGTTTTAGTGTAACTTGGTTTTTTTAACATGCATGGTAGTTTAGCCAGTAATATGTTAGTAATAGCTTTATGGACAGTTACCTTTAGCCAATAATACACTGTAGATACCCTCATGGGCACCCAGTTATGTAACTAAAAAGGGTTTATAAAGAAACATCTAAGCTCAATAAAATGTCTTCGATCCATCAGGTTGAAGTCCATGTGATCAATCTCCTCAATTTCTCTCCCTACAAAACAATTCTTTTAAGAATATTTCCCCTAGATTTATAATAAATAATCTACATCCAAATCACAGATACATCTTTGCAATTTGTCTTCTATTAAAGCACAGATGAATGAACAAAATTAAATACATATGAATACATAAATATATGCATATCCTACCCATAAAAATCCAATAAGCATTTCAGAACATGAACGTCTCTCGATAAAGCAATAAAATGAAACTATGTGGTTGGTATTGGCACTTTTATGAGACTCAACACGGCATATAACTCTTTATATCCATGGTGTTTGTTCCAAAAGTGTCCTAATGAAGCTTTGCAAATTCATGGGCATAATGTGGCAGCCAAAAAACACATACAATTGTGTCATCATTGGGTAAAATGTCCCATGGTGAGTAATATCTAATGCAACATTCCTGTGGTGAGATTTCATCAAGTTGTTGGCTCATTAGCATACGATAAATGGAAGGAAGATAATGATCACTAAGCTCTTGAAATGTTACATTATGTCAGCTACCACTACAAAATGAGGAGTAAGAAATAGTGTGCACATGAAATTGGTCTTTCAGGATTCAGTTGGCCAATGGCTCTTCACACGAACACAATAACAGAAAATATAAGGGTACTGAATGATCTTTTTTATTTATTTCACACATGATTCAACAACTTTTAATTACACCTCCACTATTCCAATCCATCAAAGTAACATGAAGAAGACTGCAAGATTTTGTTTGCAGAACAGTGGACTGTTAACTCACTAGCTCTATGGAAGATGGAACGTGTTAGCTTTCACTGCCTCCAATATTCAAGGTCTTCACTAAACCCAAATGGTTTGAAAAAAACTAACTACATCAGATAAAACTGATGATAACTGCTTTTAAATACATTTGGAATTAAAATTTAGGAAAAAAAGTTTAAAATTCCATCTGCAAGAACACTATAAAACCATTGTATTCAACATGCAGTTTAAGGTTGGATTTGATGATAATGAAGATCTTTTCCAATGTAAATGATATTATAACTCAAATTGCCCATGCACAATCATAGAACAGTTTGGGTTGGAAGGAACCTTTAGAGATTATCTGGTCTAACCCCCCTGACATGAATAAGGATATCTTCAATTAGATCAGGTTGCTCAGAGCTCCATCCATCCTGACCTTGAATATTTCCAGGGATGGGGCACTTACCACCTCTCTGGGCAACCTGTTCCAGTGTTTCACCACTCTCATTGTGAAAAAATTCTTTCTCATATCTAATCTAAATCTACCCTCTTTTAAATTAAGACCATTACCTCTTGTCCTATCACAACAGGCCGTATTAAAAAGTCTGTCCCAAACTTTCTTATAAGCCTCCTTTAAGTACAGAAATACTGCAATAAGGTCTCCCCATAGTCTTCCCTTCTCTAGGCTGAACAACCCCAACTCTCTCAGTCTTTCCTCACAGAATAGGTGTTCCATCCCTCTGATCATTATTGTAGCCCTCCTCTGGACTCACTCCAACCGGTCCATGTTTTTCTTGTACTAAGGATGCCAGAGATGGACCTCCAGGTCATGTCTCACCAGAGTGGAGTAGAAGGGTAGAATCACTTCCAGGTAATTATGCAAATGAAAATCTCCTAACTCAGATTTTCAAAATCATGTAAAATGCTTGTTGTACTGGAGCTGAAAGCAAAACTCCTATCAGCTGATATGTTTCTAAATCTCATAGTTACACAGGTAGCCTTGGAAATGCATTGACTCCTAACAGATATTCCATCTTGTATTTTTCCACATGGACCAATCTTGAACTTCCACAAGGTAATTCACTAGATTATACTCAACACATTTTCCCCTTTTGGTATGAGTCACTATGAGAGAAACAATCAAGCCTTGAAACGTGATCATCATACATCTGATCTTGTTTCTCTAACCTAACAAAATAAAGGCTGTATGTAACTTAAGAGGTCCTCTAGCCCAGTGTATTCACTTAATGCAGTATCACATTTATCAGATGTTCTGGAAGCAGATCAAGTTCCCATGAGGTAACAAGCCACTGGCTTCCACTTGCTTGTGATAAAAAACACGTTGGTAGATGAAAACAGAACAGGTTATCCAAAGCTTTGCTAAAAAAAGGTTTAAGCAACAGCTTATTAATACTCGACAATAGATTTTAGATGCTCCCTGAGAGAAACCTAACCATTTCTTAAGACAGAATGATAGCACAATCCCCTCTTAGTACCTGTTCCAGTGCCTCAGTACCTTAATTGACACAAGGCTGCCATAGCATCTGCCTTGAATATCTCTTTGTGAAGCCAAAATTTACACGTTGTCTTTCTTTAAAAGGGCGTGCATGAAGATTAACTGGCTGCTATGCTCTTACCCCCCAAGTACTCAGACTGTTTCTCACAATTTGCCTTTTCTAAGCCTCTTAATATTCCTAATGCCATTTTGTGTATTGTAAACTGTGTGCCAAAGCAAGCAATTCATGTTATTATTCCATCTGATACCTGATCAGTACCTCAGTTACAGCAACGTATGCAACCTTTTGACACACCTCCGACGCTTCACACTTAAAAGCTTTTCTATTATTTTTTATTACAACAGCCACAACATTGCTGACATGCTGATCCCCAGGTATATTTTGCAGTCTACTGTCTCTTATTTTATGCACAAAATGTTGATTTTCTTTCCCATAAACACTATACTTTGTTTACTGATTTTCTTTGTATTGATTTCTGGCCATTACATCCCTTTGTAATGAACATTTTAAATCATAAGCCTATTCTTCAAAGTGCTTTAGCATCCTATGAAAACTTTACAAGACTTATCTGCCTTGTGCTAATTAATGAAAGTATTGAACAACAACTGAGCTAGGCCAGAGGGAGAGCTCTGTAGGCCACATTCCATTTGACAGAACCTCCTACATTTACAGAGAACTTAAAATTACTCTTTAGTGTAATGCATTTCCATTTTAGATTGATTTCATCTTACTTACCCTTACCCACTTTACTTACAAGAATGTAGGACAGCATCAGAAGTCTCACTGAAATGAAACAACATACACCTCATTTACTGCCCTCCCCTTCTCCACATAGGGAGTTACCCTCTACAAAACAGCTGAGAGAATAGAAACATACCAAGATGAAAATGTGGACTCCTAGACCTTAATTTTTAATGTTACCTCTGATTTTTAAAATTATATTTTCCAAGGCCTATTCTTTGAGTCAAACCTTTATAGTTAGTCCTCAGGTCTCCCTTATTCTGAAAGAAGTTAAAGGTTTCTGGCTTGGAAAACCTCAGCTCATAGATTCTGTAGAAAAGTTGATTCAAGGCAGATTTACAAGGGAAATCCTAAGATCACAGTGATGAGAGGAGGCAATGGCAACAAGAACTCATCATTAACATTATTGCATTCTTGTGAGAAGAGGAGGATAAAAATAAAGAACCAGATTTTGCTTTTCTTTGTACTCATCACCTGGTCATCTCTAAGCTGCTTGTTTCCACCAGAAACCCAAACAGGCAGAAAAAAGGCAGTTGTGCAATCCCACAGATGTTCCTTAAGAACTGCAAAATGCTGATAACAGAAACATAAAAGTAGGAATGACATGACCCAAGTCCTAAAATTGCAGTTTGTTGTAGCACTTTGTCTGTGTCAATCCAAATCCTAGGGAGCAGCACAAAATCCAAGTACTAGCTTCTGCTCTACAGTAGCTACAGTTGCTACAGTTGCAGCAAATCACCTGAGCACACAAATGTCCTGAAATCAGTACCTGCCCACCTGCCCCACAGGCAAGAAGACAGCAGAATTACCTATCAGTAATAGGAAGGGCTGCATCTGAACTGTCTTGTCGACACATCTCTTCCTGTTCTCCATGTGCTTTTGAATAGAAAAAGGGAAATTTAATCTCTGAATCCCCATTAAGATGCAGAATGAACAGGAATATATTTGTAAAGTGAAATAGCTAGCCCTAAGGATCCAGTGCTCATGCTATAAAGGCTTCAGGAGGTTTTACACTGAACTAGTTCCAGCATGATACCGTGGACTGAACGTATTTGGTGTATTTAAGTGTTCCTAGTACAGCTGGTTCAGGCTCACTCAATGGCAATACTATTTGTGTGCTCTGTGCTATAAACCAAAGCTTGGTAATTGGGCAAAACATACTTCAGAAGCATAACATACATGCACTTGATGATGCTAAAGGGTGCTGTAGTCCTTGCATTCATTAAGTTTGCCTTTCCCATTGCACAGAACTGCACTGGTTTTGTTGCCAAGGCCTTCCTCCAACCGCGAGCAGGAGACAGAAAGTGTCTGAGACATACAATTGTGGCATTCATGGCAATGGAATGAGTTCTGCTGTATGAAAATTATGAAAACAGAGCAGTATTTTTTTCAGGCAAAATTAACCTTCATGAAATGGAGTTGACAACTACACAAATTTGTCTTTTAAAATGCATTATGATCAGCTCCCAGTTATCTGTGGATAAATTGTGCAAAGTGCAGAGCATATTAAGCCACTGATAATGCTGCAATGTGATGCATAATGGGAGAGACAGATGCCTTTAGCTAGTCTCCTAGGCCCGGAATCAATACGTTGTTTTATTTCAACACTGAACATGTGCTAATAAATCCTTCCATAGATTTCATAAGGCCAGTCTGTGCATCCCTCCACTGTAGTCTAGAGCAGGGTCTACCAGGAAATACACTACAGAGATATCCAGGTGGCTGTAGAAAGAGGTAACTCACATCTACTGGGCACAGTATCTGAATTTAGCAACAGCCCTTTTAACTCAGCAGAAAAGTGACAGCAATCTCCTCAGTGGGGCTGGGAAGCTGGAGAAGCAGGGTGAGGTGAGGCCCTAGCTCAAAGGGAGAACACAGTAATAGCAGCCAGAGGGCAATAAGAAGTTGAAGAGCATGTTTCAGGCTTGGGAAACAGTGGGAATAAAGCTGTGGTTGTGGTTGCAGCCCTGGGTGTAGGAGGGTGAGGAAGAGATGTTGGTAGTGATTGGCGTCTCCTTAATGCACAGCTTTTGCATTTTTTGAGGACTTTAACCTGTTGTGAGCAGCACTTCAGGAATGGGCAGAGTTGCTATCACATGCCTTGCCCTTCAGCAGCCTGGAGCACCAGGAAGATGGTTCAGATGACCCACCAGTTCAGCAGCACTGACCTCATGTAGCTGTGTTGCTCTGGGTGTAACCTGTCTCATTTGGATTTATGTATTTATTTACTTCCAGTCCCTAGTCACCTCAGATAATACAGAACTAACTACTTGATTTCACCTTTCTAAAACCTGTACTTACTGTAGTTTTCCAAAACACAGTTCAACAGATACTTTTAAAGTGTGCTGGCCAAGTCCTACTCTAAGAAAACTACCTAACGTATTTCCTGGCCTTTGTGACGCTCCCAAAAAATCAAAGCAATTTTAATACACTCAACTTAAATGTTTTGATATGTTATTTTGTCTTCTGGTAACAATTTATCCTGTAATTAATAAGTAGTACACAATGATTGAAAGATTTTTAAAAAAACTTATTCTGATTATTCACCATCTGCATTTGTTTGTGGCTACTTTTGTTCAAGTACTAAGGAAGAGCACATTACAGGGATTCCTCGTATTTGTACTACAAACCCAAATATTTTAGGAAAGTTACTTAAATAATAGTGTCTGCTTATGCTAAAAATAGCTTTTCATTTTTCCTCTGGTGATGGCTGTAGCTCTACTGTTCAAGTACAGGCCTGTGTAACTTAATGCCCAGCAGCCAGACGCAGCTTGCAGCATGTTCTATCATACTTACACTAGAGACACACAAACAGGTTAGTACATTTTAAAATACTGCTTTGTGTAACAAGTTACTAGTAAGTGACCTGGAGAAGGCTGCTGAAACCACAGTTAGTCCACAATCACTGATTCTGCAGGCTGGTAGGAGCTGGGAGAAGACGGTTGGAGGCCAGGTTGGGAGGGACTGTGGTAAAAGCAAAAAGGCAAGAAGCATGGGAGCTCCAGGTAGGGGCTGCTTTGTGAAACTGAACATAAAATAAGAGGTTGCACATTGTGCTGGTGGAAGCTGGTGTGCTACCCATGCTTTTAACAGGCAGCAGGGTGAAGATGCGTGGTACAGCCCATCTCAGACACCTGCACTTCAAATCAGGCAGATTTCATAGAATCATAGAATAGTCTGGGTTGGAAGGGACCTTAAAGATCATCCAGTTCCAACCCCCCCTGTGATCACCAGGGACATCCCATTAGATCAGGCTGCCCAAGGCCCCATCCAACTTGGCCTTGAACTTCTCCAGGAATGGGGCATCCACAACTTCCCCAAGCAACATGTGCCAGAGCCTCACCACTCTCATGGTTAAGAAATTCTTCCTTATGTCTAGTCTAAATGTGCCCTTCTCCAGTTTATAGCCATAATTTGGATATTCCTCTGCAACACGGCTGCAATGTCCTGGGAACAAACTGAAGCAACTCACGAGTCTGCTAGCAAATCAAATTGTCTAATGATCCACCCATGCACTTGAATTGTGCAGGCTTGTTATTTACAAACACGAGGTTCCTTTCCAATTATTTAAATTAAGTTGGGTTTTTTTTCTGGCTTTCTTATTCACTTCTCAAAGCCAAAGCATTCCTATGTATAAAGAACTCGCAGACAAGGCTCAGCAATGCACACTTTCTTCCCCAAACACTGAATTACACCCAAGCCTGCGCTTCTTCCAAACGCACAGGGCTCACAAAGACGTTGCTACTCGCTCCAAGCCCAGCCAACTCCGCTCCCAGCACTTCGCCGACACCCGGTTCCCACCCTCCCCCTCCCGGCTCCGAGCCGGGCGCGGGGCGAGCGGGCGGGAGGGATGCTCGGACCCGGGTCGGGCGCTCATTCCCCCGCGGCTCTGCCCCGTTACCTTGTACCGGCGAAAGCCGTCCAGCTGCCTGTCGCTGACGTACCGCCAGGGCCGCATCGCCGCGCCGGGAGCCGCCGAGCCGGGCGGGCGGGGCGGGAGGCGGCGGGGCGGGCGCGGGGCGGCTCCTCCGCGCCCCGGGATGCCACCGCGCCGACACCTGCCAGCGGCGGCCTCCGCCTGTCCCGACCCCGCAGCGCGGAAACGACCTGCGAGGGAATCTGCCCCTCGGTACCGCTCGGCAGCGCGCCTACAATCGCAGAATCGGTAAGGTTGGGAAAGACCTCTCAGATTATCCACTGGGTACCACTCCTAGAATCAGAATCAAGGCTGGGAAAGACCTCAAAGATCATCCACTTGGTACCACTCGGTATCATTCCTAGAATCATAGAATCACGAAGGTTGGAAAGGACGTCTCAGATCATCCACTAGGCACCGCTTGGAATCACTCATAGAATTATAGAATCATCAAGACCGGAAAAGACCTCAAAAATCAACCACCCGGTACCACTCAGTATCACTCATGGAATTACAGAATCATCAAGACCAGAAAAGACCTCAAAAATCAACCACCCGGTACCACTCAGTATCACTCATGGAATTACAGAATCATCAAGACTGGAAAAGACCTCAAAAAATATCCACCTGGTACCACTCAATAACACTAATAGAATTATAGAATCATCAGGACTGGAAAAGACCTCTAAGATCATCCACTCGGTACCACTCCTAGAATCACAATCATCAAAGCTGGAAAAGACCTGTAAGGTCATCCACTCGGTACCACTCCTAGAATCAGAATCAAGGCCAGGAAAGACCTCAAAGATCATCCACTTGGTACCACTCCTAGAATCACTCCTAGAATCACAGAATCATTAAGGTTGGAAAGGATGTCTCAGATCATCCACTTGGCACCACTTGGAATCACTCATAGAATTATAAATCATCAAGACCAGAAAAGACCTCTAAGATCATCCACTTGGTACCACTCCTAGAATTGCAATCATCAAAGCTGGAAAAGACCTCTAAGGTCATCCACTCGGTACCACTCCTAGAATCAGAATCAAGGCTGGGAAAGACCTGTAAGATCATCCACCCGGTACCACTCAGTATCACTCATGGAATCATAGAATCATTAAGGTTGGAAAGGACATCTCAGATCATCCACTTGGCACCGCTTGGAATCACTCATAGAATTATAGAGTCATCAAGACTGGAAAAGACCTCTAAGATCATCCACTCGGTACCACTCCTAGAATCACAATCGTCAAAGCTGGAAAAGACCTCTAAGGTCATCCACTCGGTACCACTCCTAGAATCAGAATCAAGGCTGGGAAAGACCTCAAAGATCATCCACTTGGTACCACTCGGTATCATTCCTAGAATCATAGAATCATTAAGGTTGGAAAGGACGTCTCAGATCATCCACTTGACACCGCTTGGAATCACTCATAGAATTACAGAATTATCAAGACCGGAAAAGACCTCAAAAATCATCCACCTGGTACCACTCAGTATTAATCATAGAATTACAGAATCATCAAGACTGGAAAAGACCTCAAAACTCATCCACCTGGTACCAGTCAGTATCACTCATAGAATTATAGAACCATCAAGACTGGAAAAGACCTCTAAGATCATCCACTCGGTACTGCTCCTAGAATCACAATCATCAAGACTGGAAAAGACCTGTAAGGTCACCCACTCGGTACCATTCCTAGAACCAGAATCATCAAGACTGGAAAAGACCTCTAAGATCATCATTAAGTACCACTTTGTATCACTTCTAGAATCATAGAATCATTAAGGCTGGAAAAGTCCTCTAAGACCATCCACTCAGTATCACTCTGTATGACTCCTAAAATCATAGAATCATTAAGGCTGGAAAAGGCCTCTGAGATCATCCACTCAGCACCACTCCTAGAACCACTGAATTGCTAAGGTTGGAAAAGACCTCTCAGATCACCCACTCGGTATCACTCCTAGAATCATAGAATTGTTAAGGTTGGAAAAGACCTGTAAGGTCATTCACTTGGTGCCAATCCTAGAATCATAGAATCATTAAGGTCAGAAAAGGCCTCTAAGATCATCCACTTGGTTCCACTCCTAGAATCATAGTACCGTTAAGGTTGGAAATGACCTCTCAGATCATCTACTTGGTACCACTCCGTATCGCTTCTAGAATCATAGAATTGTTAAGGTTGGAATAGACCTGTAAGGTCATCCACTCAGTACCAGGATAGCCTACAGCAGACTTTCATGGTTTCAGCAAGCCCTGATCCAAGCAACATTGCAGCATCAGGCCCCCAAACTATTTCACTGTCAAATGAGTATTAAAGATGCCATGTTTATAGTATGTGGAAAGACAGGGCATATAGAAAATGTTATTTATGTAACATGTTTTAGAAATAGATGACACTAAGGATTAAAGACTTTCTTGGCATTTCTTTCCAGCAATAATCTGCATATTGCATCTCTTCATTAAAACGCCTGCACCAGAGCCCTTCATACCACATCAGCCTGCAATACATTCTGTACCTTCTCATTTCCACAGAAGCAAGACACTGGTGTAGGCAAAAGGCAAGAAAACATTGGGAGTAATGTTTCAGGTGCAAATGCATTTAAGCATATGCCATGACACCTTGTGTTATCTTTGCTGTACACTATTAAAAGGAGAGCTGAAATTATACACTGAGATCTTATTCACCAAATGGAATCTATCCAGAAAGAAAATCAATTAAAATCCATTACTTGCACCTCATGAGCTCTTCCAGGCACCTAATGCATCGTGAGAGCCAGTGTTATTTTACAAACAATGCACGTTTAATAGGAATTATATACAAGTTAAAATCGCTAAGTGCAAGTTGTGTACAATGGTTCTTGTTCTCTATTATTAATTACACATTAATCACTTGAAATGTGCTTACACCTACAGTCTGCTTCCAACAGCAGTATCTGAACTTCTGCTCTTGAAAATGATCCAGAACTGAGCACTCAGCTTCAGGTTACTGAATTAAAGTTCAGTTCCAGTTAGGAATGCTAAAGTATTTGGAGCTCCTATTTTTCAGGAGCCAATTCTACTTTTAAATAGTGCTTGTACTCTAGATTTTGATTTTGGATCCCCTTCACCTCTCATTGTTACTATTGTTCTTTTATTGAATTAACCTACAAGAACATCTAAGAAAAGGCTTGCAATTTCTACTGTACTCAGTGCAATTCTTTGTGCATGTTAGTTACTAAAACTGACCTATAGCTATCTATAACTATCTATAGTTATCACTTTCATTTCTTAACTCATGAGCCTCAAACACAAATGCAGAAATCTGGCAGAACAACTATTAGTAGCATGATGGACATTGGCAGAAAAGCCAGAAGGTCACTGTCAGAGTCTGTTCCAGCTGGGGCTTCTGCCTCAGACAGTTGCAATGGTGATAGCTGTTGGTTGCTGAGTGGAGAGGTGCACCAGGTGCCTGAAGCAGTGTTGCAGTTTGGTATGTCCCAACCACAGCTGCTGATGAATGAAGATTGTGGGTGTGTGGGTACCATTCCTCCACAGGGACTTGGCAAAGGGCAGGGGGTCTAAGTGAGTGAAGGGGCATGCACAAGCCTGGAGAGGGAAAGCACAAAGAGGAGACTGAGCATGCAAAGGGCCACCAACCCATTCCAGGTGCCCCCTGCCCAGAGCAACAAGAGAGCAACAAGAGAGCATGCACGAAAGAGAACTTTCCAGAACAACTCACAACGTATGCACAAGGTCCCTTCTCAATCACTGCCCCACAGGTGGGACAGGGCAAACCCTGGAACCCAGGAGGATATAAAAGACAGACTGGGACCTGTCACAATTTCCACTGACTGCCTTGAATGTTTGTGTCTACCAATCAAGACTTCGTGGCCTCCAAGAGAGATGGGAAAAGAAAAAAAAAATCTTACCTTTCCTATCTTTTCTCTGCTCTCTCTTTTACTTCTTTTCCTTCTCTTTTCTCTTTCCTCCTGTTCTCCATGCATCAGTCCCACACTGAACTCTCTTGTGGCTCTGAAGCAGGTTAAGGTGCCTCTTTGCTGAGTCGGTTTTCTGATTGTTGCCATTCTTTGTTGGGCTTTTAGTTGCTGGCAGTGCCTTGTGAAGTGTTAATAAAGCCGTTGTTGTCTCACTGGCTCCCTGTGTGGTCGCCTCATTCAGCCCTGGGCTGCATGCAGTTCCCTCCAGATCATTTAAGGAGTTTTCCTTTGTCCGCCTGGTTTCCCGAGTCAGCAGCAGAACATGTTCGCTCATTCTCGCAGAGTGGGTCCGGAGCAGGACATGGCCATCATAAAGTGTGTTTTCTTTTAGCAAGACTCTAAATTTATGTTAGAGGAAGGTCACAGAATCATAGAATGCTCTGTGTTGGAAGGGACCTTAGTGATCATCCAGTGCCAACCCCCCTGCAACAGGCAGGGACACCTCCCACCAGACCATGCTGCTCAGGACCCCATCCAACCTGGCCTTGAACACCTCCAGGGATGGGGCAGCCACAACTTCCCTGAGCAACCTGTGCCAGTGTCTCACCACCCTCGTCATGAAGAATTTCTTCCTAAGTCTAGTCTAAATCTTCCCCCCTCCAATTTAAAGCCATTCTGTCCCCTCCACCCCCTATCACTACATACTCTTGTAAACAGTTCCTCCCCAGCTTTCTTGTAGCCCCTTTGATTTAAGAAATTTCTTTGATTTTAGGCATCACACTGGATACAAATGGGTGACCCTTAAGATCAAGCATGCAAGCTGGCCAAGTCCAGCTGTAAGCAAAACCCACAGCCACATTTGCTGCTACACCTGATGTTCACACTTTCCATGCTCACCCCTGTGTGTGTGTAGGGATTTTCCTATGGTTATGTTTTTCTATCTAAAGTGTTTTAGACCTCTTTTCCAGGTAGTGGTCTGAGCTGTGATCCAAGTTGTCCTATATGCAGGACTGTGGGGAGAGCAGTGAAAGATGCATTAGTGCTGTAGCACATTCCCTTGTATCCTTCCTGGAAAATTAATGAGTATGAGTTGTAGCCTGAGTAAAAAGGAGCTCTAACTGGCACCAGCACATGGCTATTATAACCTGAACAAACTTCCATTTCATGAGCTTTAGTGTGGATGAAATGAGTGTTAAGATGAAAGTCCAAATCAGTGCACAGTTAACTTTCACTCTAGGAAAAGCTTAAGTTTTTTAAACAACTGTGGCTGGGATATTTGTGACAATTCAAACTCTACATCAATTACCCAAACATGGCTTATCTGCAGCTCAGAGGAAAATAATTCAAGGACACATTTGAATCTAGTGAACTCAGTAGGGGAATTCTCAGGTCTTCAGTGCTGTTTACTAATTATGCATAGTACTGAGAGGAAACCAATGATTTATTATTTCGAAAGAGCAGGCATATACATGCAAGAAAAAGTTAGAAAGAGTAATTGTTTCACAGATATGAATGGTATTAAAAAATAGAAAAAGGAAAAGAAACCAAACATCAACACGAGTCATATTTTTCATCCATCAAAACGGCAGGAAAGAAGATGAGGGCTCAGGATGGCTTAGAACGGGTCCATGACCTTCAGTTTTCACGCTCTGTTACAAGATATATTAATAAATTAATGATGGAGTTTCTTGCAGAGAGAAAACTGCCTAGTATGGCAACTTTGGCTTTTAATCATTTATGACTGTGTCTTGTTTATTTCCTAACTTAAAGCTGCCTGCTATGCAATAGCCTTTATCTAGGAGTCATCTAATATATAATATCAGTCATCTAATATATAATAGTATATCCCTGCCTATGTCAAGAAGATAAGAAAAAGCAGAGAGAAATGGTGCAGAGAGCAACCCCCAAATGATTAGCTGTCAATGCAGCTGAAGAAAGAGCTAAAATCCTGAGAGGAACTGGTAAAGATAAAGCAGTGTGGAATACCTTAGATTTCCCTAGAATGTGTAACATGTAGGACTTGGGCAGTGCTTCCTTCTCCATTGCTGCGTGGGCTCGCATAAATCTGTTGATATTCAGAGTGTCTATGCTGTAAAAGAAGAAAGCTTTTCTGAGGTGTCTATAATCAGTTTAGAGGCTAAACATCCTTGAGGGTCTCTCTAAGTTTATCTTCATCTGTTGACCCGGTTTGTAAGTCATGGCTGTTTAACCTAGTATTGGCACTGAATGCTAGAAAATGATCACAGCTTTCCTCAGAAATTGCTTTATCTGTTCTGAAGCCAGTTGTCCATTTGCAGCTTTAGTTTGCCCATGGGCAGACAAGCTACATGAAGATAGACTCCTACTGGGAGTTCACTAAGGGATCTTAAAGATGACCTGAAATTTTGTTTGAATGAGAGCTACTTTTACTATATCAACAAAAGTATCAAAACCCATTTTGTGAATTTCAGAATATAGCTAGAAAAAACCCCAAAATTGTTAAGTAGTGTAACCTGGGTACAATTTGCTAACTCAACAAGGCTCGCAAACCATGCAAATGCAGTGAGCCACTGCTGTGGACCATGGTCCTTTCTCTGCCTTTGTTCTAGAGCTCAACTGGTGTGCTGGGCCTTGCACTAGGCAAATAGGCACTATGTCAGTAGGCACTCCTTGGTGAGACACGTAGGATTCTGCAGATGCATGATGTGTGGCCTGGCCTGGTTTTCACAGTTTGTGTTCTTTGTGATGCTGGAGTTAATTAAAAGCCATGGATATTATGGTGTGGAGTATCACACAGTTGTGCTGGATGTACCCGGCTGCCACCCTACAGTAAAGAGACAGGTGATTCTGGGCAGGCACAGGCTCCCATGTTCCCAGCAGAGTCAGTTTGTTTGGAAACTTGCAGAATGCCTACCCAGTTTCTCTCTGGAAAGGAAAAGTCATAGACTCATAGAATGGTTTGTGTTGGAAGGGACCTTAAAGATCTTCATCCAGTTTCAACCATGTCCCTGCCACCCCCCACCAGACCAGGCTGCTCCAGGCCTCATCCAGCCTGGCCTTGAACACCTCCAGGGACAGGGCAGCCTCAACTTCCCTGGAAAACCTGTTCCATTGCCTCACCACAATCATCATGAAGAATTTCTACCTAATGTCTAGTCTAAATCTTCCCCCCTCCAATTTAAAGCCATTCCCCATCATCCTATCACTACATGCGCTTGTAAACAGTCTCTTTCCAGCTTTCTTGTAGCCCCTTTGGATACTGGAAGGCTGCTATAAGCTCTCCTTGGAGCCTTCTCTTCTCCAGGCTGAACAACCCCAGTTGTCTCAGCTTATCCTCATATGGAAAGTGCTCCAGCCCTCTGATCATCCTTGTAGCCCTCCTCTGGACCCCTTCGAACAGTTCTATATCCTTCATATGTTTGGGATTCCAGAACCGAACACAATACTCCAGGTGGGGTCCCACAAGAGCAGAGTAGAGGGCAGAATCACCTCCCCTGACCTGCTGGCCAAGCTTCTGATGCAGTGCAGGATACAATTGGCCTCCTGGGCTGCGAGCACACACTGCCGGCTCATGTCAAGCTTCTCATCAACCAGCACCCCCAAGTCCTTCTCTGCAGGGCAGTGCTCAACATCTACATGTCTTTTAAATACCTCCTGGGATGGTGATGTGAATCCATGCCACCGGCCTTTCCTTCAGAAGTACAGATATGCTAGGCTTAAGTGGTGCTTAAGATGAACTTTTTAAACTGAAAAGATCTTCTTTACTGTAGACAGCCAGCATGCCCTATCCATTTTTCAATGCATTCTTCTTCTTTAGGCATGGCATTGCTTACGGTTTTTCAAGAACAACCTTTGCAAATTCTTCAACAGAAGGGTATGCCATAGTCAAGGTTAAACCAATTACACTAAAGTAGTAGTACTGGACCTAAAAAAGGAAATTCAGATTCTGAAGTTAATAAAATATTATAAAGCCCAGCATTATCAGTACCTCAGTAATTTTAATATCTTGTTTAATTAAACTAGCAGGAAGAACTTTGGGACTGGTCTAATGCCTGAAGTTTAAAAAAGGCCACTTTTTTCCAGCTCTAATTTTTTTTTCTCCAGTTAGAGACAAAACAGAGTACTTTAATAAATGTTCAGTTTCAGCTTGGAAAATCTTATTTTATTCCCTTTTATCTCATTACACTCCAGAGACATCTTATAAAAAGTAGGCAAACATGCTTACCAAATGTTACTGTCTGTTTGAAAGTTATGTATTCATATTTTGTTTATAGTGCAGAATATAAAGAAATAGCAGGAGAAGACATAAAAACGTCAATGATTTTTAAGATGCCATAGGCAGTGTTTGCTGGTGGGATGATGAGATGACTTGGCTTGGGCTGACTGCACAGCTAGCTGGCAGACAGGAAGCCCCTGAGGCTGGAGACCCTCATGGTGTTATGGCCTGGGGCAAGGGCTGGTAAAAAGATGCCTCCTGGGTATGTTGATTCATTTAAAACCTATTTTTGCTTTTGATTCTTAAACGATCAGCTATGAATTTTTAATTTGCATGAATGTAAGAACTTGACTCCACTTGCTTTACTGAAATCTGGCATCCCCTGAGGGTATTTTTCCTTTTTTTCTCCACACTTCTACAGCTTGCCTCAGCATAGCCACTTATCGTACTGTGAAATGGTACAATTTAATTTACAGCATAACTGACAGTGCAGCTTTGGAGTTAAGAAGTCTGAAGTGTTTCATGTTGTTTCCTAGGAAACCTTAGAAAACGAGGAGTCATCAAACTGTAACATGGCCTGCAATAGAAAATGTTATTTGGGATCTAGCCTTGGCCTTGGGATCACCTCTTGCCTGATAGTTTCATAAAAATCCAGCTGAAAGACAGATTTTCTGATTAGATTCTAAACTATTTCATGGGGTTTTTTTTCTTCTCTATCTCATGCCAATTAAGTAGCTGGGATGTTTATGACTTTTATTAAAGAAGTAACTCAAACCAAAAAGCCTTTCTCTATATTTGAATTTTATATTGTCTGTCCCAGGCTTTATATGCTGGAAAGCTTTTAAAGCTGAAATTTAATGCTCTGTGAGAGGAAATGAATACACGAGCTCATGTTAGAGTGAAGGACAGGCACATTTAATCAATATGAACAAGTCCTCCAAACTTCAGTATTTTATCTTTTGTTTCATTTGTATAAAATACATTCTGTTTTCTGAGTTCTTCCTACACATGGATTGAGAAACAACAATGCAATCAATAGCAGTACTGACAAATAAATGCTCTTTTTTCTTAACTTCACTAAAGAAATGAAATTTTACTGTTAACAGGAATTTTATATTTTTCATAGATTTTTCATGGAAAAAATACAGAAAGTATAATATTTCTTAACGTTCCTTGAGCAGCAGTAAACTTAGAGCACAAAGACAGGTGATCAGCTCATCAGATAAAGCATGAGACTCAAACTGTTATTGAAGTCTGTGAGAACATAGACACGCTTTTTTTCATAGGTAGATGAAAAAAAATCTTCAAAAATTATTTAGCCAATTGCATTATGACTTCCAAGAGTATAAAACATAGAAATTTTTAATAGACTTAAAGAATAATGTATTTGCATTAAGAAACATAAATTTTTGTCAAGAATATCAGCGTCTATTACTAATTCTCCACAGAAACATTATTTTAAACAACAATCACAGCTATATTTTAATTCCTAATACATAGGGTGATTTCCAGACCCATTTCCTCTGTTTCCATGTCAGTACTTTGTGAATAACATGAAAACAAATATGGGAAGTCTACTGATCAAGCCACCTGCTTGGGATTCTACAAAAATAAGTTCCTCCCAAGTGTGAGCATCTTGGAATCATCAGGAATTCATAGAATCATAGAATGGTTTGGGTTGGAAGGGACCTTAGGGATCATCTAGTTCCAACCCCCTGCCATGGGCAGGGACACCTTCCACTAGATCAGGTTGTTCAAAGCCTCATCCAACCTGACCTTGAAGACTTCTAGGGATGGGGCACCCATGACTTCTCTAGACAAGCTGTTCTAGTGACTCACCATTCTCACAAGAATTGTTTTTTTCCAAATATCTAACAGAAATTCACCTTCTTTCAGTTTAAAACCATTATACCTCATCCTATCAACTACACTCCCTGATAAAGAGCCCCTCCCCAGTTTTCCTGTAGGCCCTCCATAAGCACTGGAAGGCTGCTGTAAGGTCTCCCCAGAGCCTTCTTTTCTCTAGGCTGAACAACCCCAACTCTCTCAGCCTGTCCTCATATGGAAGATGCTCCAGCCCTCTGATCATCTTTGTGGCCCTCCTCTGGACTTACTGTAACAGAACCCTGTCCTTCTGCTGTGGGCTCCAGAACTGGACACAATACTCCAGTTGAGGTCTCACCAGAGCAAAATATAAAGGTGAAATTACCTCACTTGGCCTACTAATCACATTTCTTTTGATGCAGCCCAGGATACAGTTGGCTTTTTGGACTGCAAGCACACATTGAGTTGCTCATCCACCAGCACCCCAAATGCTGCTCTCAATCCATTCTCCGCCCAGCCTTTATTTGTGCTTGAGATTGCCTTGATCCTGATGCTGAACCTGGCATTTTGCTTTGTTCAACTTCATGAGGTTACTGCAGGTCCACTTCTTGAGCCAACGTCCACTGGATGGCAACCCTTCCCTCCAGCATGTCACCTCTGCCACAGAGTTTGGTGTTGTTCGCAAACTTGCTGAGGGTGCCTTCAATCCCACTGTCCCTGTGAGTGACAAAGATGTGAAACAACACTCATCCCAATACCAACCCCTGATGAAAGACACTTCTAACTGATCTTCACTTGAACACTGAGCTGTTGACCACAGCTTTTTGGTTGTGACCATCCAGCAAACTCCTTATCCCCAGAGTGGTCTGTCCATCAAATTCATATCTCTCCAACTTATTGACGAGAATGTTGGAGAGAATTGTTTATGTACAGAAAAAAATAACACAGTCACTA
This sequence comes from Coccyzus lansbergi, assembly GCA_033558105.1. Classification (NCBI taxonomy): domain Eukaryota; kingdom Metazoa; phylum Chordata; class Aves; order Cuculiformes; family Coccyzidae; genus Coccyzus; species Coccyzus lansbergi. Next base: position 170,539 of record JAUMJK010000239.1, read on the forward strand.
AGCACACTAGACTCCCGTCTGGTCCACTTATTTCTCTGTGATTTAGTTCTAACATAGACTATTTAACTGAACAGTGCAATAACATACTTCAAATATCAAAGAAAACCACTGTGATGATATATGATAGAATTCATTTGTCAGTCTGGTAATTTCAGGAGAAATATTGCACATTTTTGGAAGGATGAGAACACAGCGGTTTTAACTCTGTTTTGAACACAACAATCAAAGGCAGTATGGGGTTTGGATGATGATGCTCCTGGCTTTCCTCTTCCTGAAAAATCCGCTCTAATTACTGGCAGCTTTGTAGAGGGAATGTGACCTGGGGATTGGCCACAGGGTGCCTTGATAAAAATACAAACTGTAAACTATAGACATGGATGTATGCAATTAGGTTTTAATAATTGCAGTCATACAGTACCTTCTATCAAAATGTAAGTGCTTTACAAATTCTAATTAAACTATGTGATAAAATTATCTTGATTTACAGAGAGTGTTATTCTTAACCGCTTAACAGCAGCACTGACAGCCTAAGTGAACTTCTAAAGAACATACAAAATACAATTAAAAATAACTGATCTCTGTCCCTTTACTGCCAGTGTTTCTACTTGTATCAGGAGAATATTCTCAAAGGTCATCAGCCTTTATTTCTCTCACATAACCACTAAACCATGTCCCTAAGCACCACATCTCCGCATCTTTTAAATACTTCAAGGGATGAGGACTCAAACACTTCCCTAGGCAGCCTTTTCCAATGCTTTATAATCCTTTTGGGGTCATCAACACTGACAATTCCCACTTTTTGTCTGTAAATTTATCAGTTTATTTCTTGTTTAGGGAGGTAAAAGTCTTAAGTTAATGGCTTAACAGCAAACATTTTTTTCCTAGTGTTCTGTCTTGTGTTTATACATTACTAGCTTAGATATCTAGACAGTGCTTACATCCCAGTTTCTGTGTGGAAAAGCATCATTATGAAGAGCTGTTCATTTGAGGTTTATTTCTGAGTGAACTTGGATGTCATGAAGGACGTGGAGGCAAAACACAGGCTGGAGAACTTTCCTTCCACAACAAACCCAGCTTGGACACAGCTGTCCACACTGCCCTTTGGACACCAGGGGTGCCAACCCTGGCAGTGCAAGGATATGGAGGACCCTGGCAGCAGCATCCCTCTCCCTCCAACCCCCTCAGCTCGGCCTGGGCTGGCAATGACATTGTGCTGGCTCTTGGTCCCTTCCCTGGGTAGCAGGGAGAGGGTGCTTAGGTGAGTATGAAATTTGCAATTTTTGGTCAGTAATAGAAAAACTATTAACTATGTGGCTGTGGCCCTGAACTCAAAATCTTGGCATAGTGACAAATGTTCTGCTACTATGAGGAGTGGCTGAGGGAACTGGGGTTGTTCAGTCTGGATAAAAAGAAGGTGAGGGGAGACTACATTGCTCTATGCAGCTCCCTGAAAGGAGGTTTTAGCAGGTGGGTGTTGGTCTCTTCTCCCATGGAACAAGTGACAGGACAAGAGGAAATGGTTGGAAGGGACTTTAAAGATCATCCAGTACCAACTCCTCTGCCATGGCTAGGGACATGTCCCACAAGACTGGACTGCCTAAGGCCCCATCCAACCTGGTCTTGAACTCCTCCAGAGATGAGGCAGCCACAACCTTCATGAGAAACCTCTACCAGTGCCTCACCACCCTCATCATGAAGAAATTCCTCCTTATGTCTAGTTTAAATCTGCCCCTCTCCAATTTGCATCCATTGCCCCAAGTCCTATCAGTACAAGCCTTTGTAAAAAGTCCCTCCCCAGCTTTCCCGTAGCCCGTTCAGGTATTAGAAGGCTGCCTTAAGATCTTCTTGGAGCCTTTTCGTCTCCAGGCTGAACAAATCCAACTTTCTCAGCCTGTCCTCAAACAAGAGCTGTTCCAGCCCTGTGATCATCCTTGTAGCCCTTCTCTGGACCCATTCCAACAGCCCCATGTCCTTCTTATGCTGAGGATCCCACAACTGGACACAGTTTTCCAGATGAGGTCTCACAAGTGAGATGTAGAGGGGTAGAATCCCCTCCCTCGCCCTGCTGGCCACGTTGCTTTCGATACAGCCCAGGATAGGACTGGCCTTCTGTGCTGCGAGCGCACACTGCCGGCTCATGTCGAGCCTCTCATCAATCGGCATCCCCAAGTCCATCTCTGCAGGGCAGCTCTCAATCACATCATCCTCCACCTTTCACTGAAATCGGGGACTGCCCCGACACCGGTGCAGGACCTCGCCCTTGGCCCCGTCGCCCCTCACGTCATTCTCACAGCACCGCTTGCCCGCTTCCCTCCGGCGGCCCCGCTGCCCCCGCGCTCCGCCCAACCCGCTCCCGCGGCGGGAGGGCCGGGAGGGCCGGGAGGGGCGGTGCGCGCCGGCGCGCAGGGCGGGCGGGGCGGGGGCCGCGAGTTCCCGTTGGCCGCGCCTCCCGGCGGTTCCCGCGCTGCCGCGTTGCTGGGGGCGTGATGCCTGGTCGGAAGGTGGGTGCGAGGCGGGAGAGGGGAGAGCTGCGTGCGAGCCGCGTTTGCGGTGGGAAGGAGAAGTTCTTCAGCCTGTGTTTCGCCTTCGGGAAGCGGCCCGGCGGCGCCTGCTGCTGGGCTTGGCCGCGCCGGGGCCCCGCGGGAGGAGGAGGGGTCGCCCCGGCTGATTCCCCGCTGGAGCGGCGAGGGACAGGGTCCTTCACGGCCGCCGTGGTGTTCTCGAGTGTGCTGCATTGACCTTTTCTGTATGAGCACAGAGTCCTGGAATGGTTTGGGTTGGAAGGGACGTTAAAGATTATACAGTTCCAACCCCCCTGGCATGGGCAGTGACACCTCCCCCTAGATCAGGCTCCTCGTCCAACCTGGCCTTGAACACCTCCAGGGATGGGGCAGCCACAGCTTCCCTGGGCAACCTGTGCGGCTGCCTCACCACTCTCTTCCTAAAGGCATTCCCCCTTATCCCATCATTACATGCCCTTGTAAACAGTCCCTCCCCAGCTTTCTTGTAGTCCCCTTCAGGTACTGGAAGGCTGCTGTAAGGTCTCTTCAGAGTCTTCTCTTCTCCAGGCTGAACTACCCGAACTCTTTCATCCTGTCCTCGTATGTGAGGTGCTCAAACCCTCTTGACCATCTTTGTAGCCCCCCTCTCGATCCATTCCAACAGTTTCATATCCTTCTTATGTTGAGGATTCCAGAACTGGATGTAGTACTCCAGATGAGGTCTCACAAGAAAGGAATAGAGGGGCAGAGTCCCTGACCTTGCTGTTCCTTCATGAGCAACTCTGCACCTTCTCTCCAATCTAAACCATTCTGTGATTACACAGTGGAAGCAGAGCTGTGCTGAGGGGAAAGTGTAATTCAGCATTTTTCATTAGGTGACAGAGAAAAAGCACATGGATAGTAAAACTATGAGTCTTGTGAAAATTTCCACACTCAATATTATTTTGAACAGCTTAGCTCCTTTGGGTCTGAGTGAGAGGAGGGGGAGGAGAAGCACCTCGTGCTTTTCTTTTGGTCCTCTGACTTTGATAGATTTTTTTTTTTGTTGCATTTGCTGATACTTGCAGGATAGTAATTAGGATGCTGTCTCTGGTTTTTGTCGTTTTGATGATGAGGGTAAAAAACAGACTGGATGGCTGAGCCCAGAAGGTTATGGTGAATGGAGTTAAATCCAGTTGGAGTCCTGTTACAAGTGGTGTTTCCTAGGGCTCAGTGTTGTGTCCAGTCTTATTAAATATCTTTATCAGTGATCTCAACAGGGAGATTGAGTGCTCCCTCAGTCAGTAAACTTACAGATGACACCAAGTTGTGTGGGAGTGTTGATGAGCTCGAGGTACGAAGGCTCTGTAGAGGGGTCTGGACAGGGTGAATCAAGGGACTGAGGCCAATTATATAATATTCAACGAGGCCAAGTGGCACTTGGGCCACAACTACCCCATGCAATGTTACAGGCTTGGGGAACAATGACTGGAAAAAGACCTAAGGGGGTAGTTGACAGACAGCTGAATATGAACCAGTAGTATGCCCAGGTGCCCAGGAAGGCCAGAAGCTTCCTGGCTTGTATCATAAATGGTGTGGCCAGCAGGAGTAGGAAAGCAATCATCCTGCTGTACTTGGCACAGGTGAGGCCACACCTTGAATGCTGTATTCAGTTTTGGGCCCCTCACTATGAGAAAGAATCTGAGCTGCTGGAGCATATGCAAACAAGGACAACGAAGCCGATGGATGGTCCGAAGCGTGAGTCTTATGAGGAGCGGCTGAGGGATCTGGGGTTGGAGTCTGGAGAAAAGAAAGCTGAGAGGTGACCTTATTGCTCCCTATGACTGCCTGAAAGGAGGATGTAGCGAGCTGGATGTCGGTCTCTTCTCCCAAGTAGAAGTGAAAGGACAAGGAGAAATGGCCTCCAGTTGTGCAATGAGAGGTTTAGGTTTACTTTGCTTAGAAGTCTGTCAAGCATTGGAAGAGGCTGTGCAGGGGAGGGGCCAAGTCCCCATCCCTGGAGGTATTTAAAAGATGTGTAGATGTGGCACCTAGGGACATGGTTTAGCGCCGGGCTTGGCTGACTAGGTTAAGGGTTGGATTTAATCATCTTAGATGGCTTTTCCAACCTAAATGTTTCTATGATTTGCAGTACTTATGCTATTATTGAAGTATGGCTGAAAGCAAAACTGGAAGTGTTGCTGTTTGCTATATAAATACAAGTAGAGGTCAGATGACAGATATGGATTTAAAAACATTTTGGTTTCTGCTTAGCATATGAATAAAATGGTGTGAATATGCTACACCAATTTTTAAATAAAACCACATTTAAAATCCATTTTTTTTCTGGAAGAAAATGCCAGCAACAAGCTTAAAATAGCCTCCTATACATGTAAATTACCGTGTAATATTGACATTATACATATTTTCTTCTGAAAGTATTGAAGTTCTTGACTAGTTCGAAATTGCACATGTCAGCTGCCAAGGTTTAACCAGCTCTTGTTGCAATGTGGTGATGGCTTTTGGTAATAGTAGACAAAGATAATGTTTGTCATTACTTTATCAATGAAAACTGTACTGGTCAAGTGAAAAGGCAGCAGCCCTCTCGTGCTTGCTGACTACTCTGTTAAGTAAACCATTTTAAAAAAACTAACTAACTTGATAACAAAAAGGTATGATCCTGTTACTGTATCCTAAACATTTTGGATAACTTAATCTTGTGAAAAGTTTTCTGAAATTCTTCTGTCTTAACCATTTCTGTCTAACTAACTGCTTGGCACCAGTTATTAGTACAAAGTAAATTTCAATAGTATCCTTACTCCATAAAGATGATTTTGATCAATGTAAGCATATAGTTGCTTATACTGTTGCTTAAATGCCTGTGTAGGGTAAAAAATTCAGATATTCAAATGGTAATACTCTATACATGCGTGTGTATATATATATATATATGTGTGTGTATATATATATATATATATATATGTGTATATATATATATTTGTGCATTTGGAGCACAACAACCCTATGCAGAGCTACAGACCAGGAGAAGTCTGTCTAGAAAGCTGCCTGGAGGAGAGGGACCTGGGGGTGTTGGTTGACAGCCAACTGAACATGAGCCAGCAGTGTGCCCAGGTGGCCAAGAAGGCCAATGGCATCCTGGCTTGTATCAGAAATGGTGTGACCAGCAGGTCCAGGGAGGTGATTCTCCCTCTGTACTCCGCACTGGTGAGGCCACTCCTTGAATCCTGTGTTGAGTTCTGGGCCCCTCACCACAGGAAAGATGTTGATGCTCTGGAGTGAGTCCAGAGAAGAGCAACAAAGCTGGTGAAGGGGCTGGAGAACAGGCCTTATGAGGAACGGCTGAGAGAGCTGGGGTTGTTTAGCCTGGAGAAGAGGAGGCTGAGGGGAGGCCTCATTGCTCTCTACAACTACCTGAAAGGAGGTTGTAGAGAGGAGGGTGATGGCCTACTCTCCCAAGTGATAGGGGACAGGACAAGAGGGAATGGCCTCAAGCTCCGCCAGGGGAGGTTCAGCCTGGACATGAGGAAGAAATTTTTCACAGAAAGGGTCATTGAGTACTGGACCAGGCTTCCCAGGGAGGTGGTTGATTCACCTTCCCTGGAGGTGTTTAAGGCATGGATGGACAAGGTGCTAAGGGGCATGGTTTAGTGTTTGATAGGAATGGTTGGACTCGATGATCTGGTGGGTCTCTTCCAACCTGGTTGTTCTATGATTCTATGATATATATGTGTGTATATCACAAACAGAAGAGTTTTAAAACTATCTGGTAAAAATTCTGGTCTCGCACATCAATATCAATGTGAAAAGTATTTTGAGGGGGGTTTTTTGAGTGTTTTTTTTGTTTTGTTTTGATTTGATTTGTTTGCAGAGGAAGGATTAAGGTGCCCTCCTTGGTGCAGGCACCATCTCACTGTGCAAGAAAGCAGAGAGCGGAATAGGGGCCCTGCAAGGCTACTCGGAAGGGTGCTGGTTCCTGGGCCACACTGCCTCACAGCTGGCTGCCTGGCTCCTATAATGCATTTGTAATTTGAAGTGTGGTGACACTTGTTTGTGTGGGAAAAAGTGGTCACTGTGTTCCCCTTCTATTCTTTGTACCTTTGTCTAGAGAAAACCCTCTGGTGTTGTTTGTGTCCTTGAGATTTTTTCTTCGGAATTGTACGTCTTATATCTTCATATGTGTCCATATCTGTAATTAATTCTCTTCTGTTCTCACCATGTTCATATAGCGCAATTTTAGTAAAAGTAATTTTTTGTACTTCATGTTTATATCTGCATATAAACATTACTTTATGTATGTTGAACTTGGGGGTGCTGATGGATGAGAAGCTCAATGCGAGCTGGCAATATGCACTTGAAGCAGAGAAAGCCAACCATATCCTGGGCTGCATCAAAAGAAGCAGGTCGAGGAAGGTGTTTTTTCCCCCTCTACTTCGCTCTGGTGAGACCGCACCAGAGCAAAGAGTATTGTGTTCAGCTCTGGAGTCCTCAGCACAGGAAAGTCATGTATCTATTAGAGCGAGTCTAGAGGAGGACCACAAAGAGGATCACAGGGCTGGAGCACCTCCCCTATGAGGACAGGCTAAGAGGAGGTTGTTCAGCCTGCAGAGGAGAAGGCTCCAGGGAGACCTTGTAACAGCCTTCCACCACTTAAAGAGAGCCTACAGGAAAGCTGGGGAGGGGCTTATTATCAGGGAGTGCAGTGGCAGGGTGAGCGGGAATGATTATAAGTTGAAAGAGGGGAGATTTATGTTAGGTATTAGGAAGACGTTTTTTTCTTGTTAGGGTGATGAGGCACTGGAACAGGTTGCCTAGGGAAGTAATGGATGTCCCATCCCTGGAAGTGTTCAAGGCCAGGTTGGATGATGGTTTGATCAACCTGATCTAGTGGAGGTATCCCTGCCTATGGCATGGGCGGTTGAACTGGATGATCTTTAATGTCCCTTCCAACCAAAACCATTCTGTTACTCTATGAAATTGTGTACTTTTTACATGGCATATCTTTCTTTAAAAAAATTAGTGTGTACCTAAGTGTGTATGTATGCACCCATACGTATATATCCTTGTATGTGTGCAGTGATACTATGATGAACTCCCCCTTCAGTAACTGTGGATTGAAGCTATAGGTCCAGTTTGAAAGTTCACATCAGATATTTATATGGAGAGATTCAGTTTGTCAAGAGTTTGGGGTGAGGAGAGTTGTCTTTAGGTTTTGTATTTTTCATTATTTTTAAGCTGGTGTAAACTTCGGGAAGTGGTGGAAAGGTACCTGAATAAAAGACATGTAGCTGTAAGTCACTGCTGTCAATATTGACAATCATAAGTACTTTTTTTTTTCCCTCTTCCCTCCAACTGGCATCTGTGAGAAATTTGCAGTAGTGAAGAACATCTCCTGTAGAGGGTGTGTCTTTACTTTCTTGTTCTGCGACTTCAGAAACTGTTCTCAGTTTTTCTTGGTGACTATAGTGACTATAAATTTCTGTGGTGCTTGCAGAAACTCACATATTTTCCTGTATCTGGGGGAGCAGGACAAAAAGGTAATTAACCACAGCTGTCAGTAGTATTGACTGTTCTTCAGGTTGTAATTAAGCTGACATGGTGTCAAGCAGCTGCCTGGGAGGTCCCAGTGGTCCTTGCATGCTCTCTTCCATTGCTATGCTAGCTATAGGTAACTTGTGCTTCTTCCCAAAGAAGTCTTCTGCTGGTTTCATTCTGTCATTATGATTTTTGGGTTTTGTCACAATGTCTGCATGGAGACTAACGAGTGCCAAGTGCTTGGAAAGAAGAATGAGGAGAGGAGACTCCAGTTGTTACTGGATGGTTGTGAGCCCACCTGCACTGAGACATCCCTGTGGTGCTGCTCTGAAAACTGAGCAGTTATCCAAGCTAGCAAAGTGGAGGATTAAATAACACACTTTTGTCATTAACAGTCATTAACTATTAAAACTCTCTTTTTAGCTGTCAAAACCATGATTGTCTAGTCCCACTAAAGGAATATCCCTGCTGTTTGTAAGTTACTCCCAGTGCCCCTTCACATTGCATTTCAACAAAGTAATTATAAGAATAACCATACTAGTCTTTTTTTTTTTGTTTTATTCAACTGGAAACATACCCTTTCTACATGCACCTTAACTCTCCTTACCTAGGGAAAGGGAGTTAGGATGTAGCTTTTATTCTGCCTTTTTTTATAGGGCAGTACCTTCCTCATTCCTGACAACTGTGTTCTTCTGGTCATGTCTCAGTTGTTACGGGCTACTGTTCATCCCCTGCCTCTTACGCTGTGCACGCTTTTTCTTCCATTGGCATTGCACAGAAGGATTCTGTCAGTTGGGGGATTTCATGATATTAAGATGAGATGAGAAACTTAACAGAGTAGTGATTCTCTAGTTCTGTGTTTATTCAGCTTCCTAACAATAGCAATACGTTATGAGCCTGTTTTATATAACTGTCTGTACATGCATTTGTGTGGCTTTTCCCATTTACTTGCAACTGTTACTGCTTTTAATTGACCATCAAAAGCAGTTTATTGTAAACCCATGAGCAAGTCATAATTCTGGTTTTGGCACAGATGCGCATTCTGTGCCAAAACAGTGTCCCATTTAAGAAATAAGTGTAGATGAACCACATTATATACTGTAGATTTTTGTCTGCGATACGTATCTTGTGAAATCTTCTGGAAGCTACAAAAACATATGTGTAAGCAAGGCTTCCAGCACTGGTTGAGGTTAAAAAAAACCCCAAACAATAAACTAGAGTGATGGTGTGAGTATGAGCCTTGGTGCACCACTGGCTATACTTTTAACTCTCAGGCTGGCAGAAGTCATCTGTTCTGGGAGACGTGGAGGTGAAGTAAGCATCTCCAACTGGAGAGAGGCCTTGCTGTGATATTTTGCTGCAGAGTGAAAAACTGAGCCTTGATGTCTTTCAGTTATTAGTATTTCCCTTGTCCATGTTTTCTTCTCTGCAGAGGCAGAGATACTTAACCAGAGAACGGCACAATTTATAGGTTTTTGTCTATGCATTCTGGAAATGGTGGCTTGGGCCAGCATCTTCACTGGGAAGAAAGCAGAATTTTGATTCTCTTTGTGTCATAATGTTAACCTTTCTTATTTAAACTGTCGTAGCCTCCTTACTTGATATTATGTCCTTATAAAAGTGATTTTGATTTCTTATTTATTAGCACATCAGATTCAAGGTTGCACTTCCTCTCATTTATATATCTGTGGGAGTAGTTATGGGGACAAGTTGACTTTGATGATAGTAACCTCTGGTAGTGGCTGCTTTTGGTGTAAATACCCCCAGAAATTTTGGAAGAGCCTCTTAGCAAGGTCAGGTGCCATCAGAGGGCACTGCAAATCCTGCTTGTTTTGCCTAATGTTCTTACCATGCGACAATAGGACTGGCTGACCAGAGTGGCAAAGTAAAATGCTGCTCATTGTGTGCTTTTGGAAAGTACTTGTTCCATTCTTGTAAGCACTCATAAGATCTAGAGGAAACAAATACAAATGATCAATTACATAATGGACAAAAGTTGCCAAAGACTTTTTTTTATTGAATTTTTTTCTTAGTATAGGAGTTACAGTCCTGATTGACCAGCCCGACTAGAAAAGTATGTGCTGAGTAATGTAACTTTGGAGTAATTCTTAAGTATAGATAGGAACTATACTTAAGAATTACTCCAAAGTAATTGCTTGAGAGGAAGTAGATCAGAAGCAGAAAGAGTCATTTGGGCAGGTAATATAGTCAACATTTTGTAAGATAAGTTTCAGTAGCATACTGGACTAAGACGTTTGTTGTGTTTAAGATAAAATTATGTTTGTCAACTGGTATAGCATCTGAATGATAACTGGATGTGATAAGAGGCAATTCTCTTATTTTTTTGGCTGTTCTTGGACATTAAGATCTATTGCATGAAATCGGCACTGGATGCCAATCAGCATCCTGTTTCTTGGCTTATCTAATAGTCCAAATGGCTTCCAGTATCCCATATAAGAGGAAGGCACTTATTTTTCTTGGAAATGGTTATAAAAACAAATATAATTCTTTAAGCTGAAAGAGTCTGTGATTTTTTGCTTGGTTGGTTGTTTTTCCATGGAGAGCTTTATAGTGATAGTTTGACCTCCTACATAATACACAATTAAATGAGGTTAAATGTGAGTTTGAAGGAATTATTAAACTAAAGTGTATTTTACTGAGCTATTCCTGTTTAGAATAATATTTTCAGCTTCATTTGGCAGATGATACTACTACAAATGTAGGTTAGATCAACAGAAAGTAGCATATGTATAAAAAATTAAATTTACTGATGACATTGGTGGTACGGTTATTAGTGTTGCATAAAACATAATTGCATGTGTCCATGACATTTTTTGCCCAGCTCATTAAAAAATGGAATTTATGTTTGTAAGTATTCAGAAAATACTTAGGGGCAGTCTAGATTAGATAAATTTAGCTTGAAAAGCATTATGTGTATGCAGTATTTTTAATGCGTTTGTTTTTCCTTGTAGCGGAAGCGATTTTGGGCTGCAGAATGTACACCCTTCCCAGATGAGACACCCTTACAGCTGAAAAAATCAAATGTCAGGACATCAGGGGCTGCTACTTCGATTTCCAATGCGTGGCTTAGGTGTGGTGATGGTTTTCAGAGCACTTCAGTGCTGGAGGTAAAATGCTGGCTTAACAGTGTAAGAAAGAGATGCAAACTGACAGTTAAACCAATTTCCATGCTTGACTGAATTATAAGATGTTGCTCTCTAATTTTTTTATTGTTTTGCAATTAACAGCACATTGTTTTAGATGTCAAAGCAGAAAAAAATAGAAAGCAAGGTTATTTAAGGACATTGTCTTAACTTGTTAGTGTAATTTTCTGAGTGTATGTTAATAATTTATTTTCTACATAGAGTATGTTTTCAATAATGAATTCACTGTAGAAAATCCTGCTTTTTGATGACCGTGCAGATGTGGGTATTGATGTTTTTTGGATCATATATCATGTTATGCTTATTTTTGTGTGTGTGCTGATCTTGTTGGTCATGAACAGAGATGTTCAGCTAGCTCTGAGTGTCAAGTGTTTTATGCTGAAAATCATCTTCAACAAGTTTGTTTAATTTTTCTTCTGGTACCAATCAGTCAGTGTTGCATAGCTTGTAGGATTTAATAAAATCGGAGACAGGGCCACTGGGTGTTCCTTTCTGTAACCTTTCAGTAGGGCACATGTTTTATGAAGCATGCTCTTCCTGCCCACTTTTGACATTTTAATGCTGAAAATACTGGCTTTTGTTCTTCACAAAGTCAGATGTGATTCTAGTCATAGTCGCAGTAAGTTTAGATTTTCCAAAACAATAAAAATTCAACCTTTATGGTACTATTCTCATACTCTATTGCCTCATTATTATCACAGTCTAGTAAAAGATAGAAAAATTAATTTGAATTTCTGCTATTAAGTTGTGGTAGGTAAATAACAACAGCTTTGAGTGTACTAAAATTGTTTTTAATGTCTTGGTGATTAAATCTCTGTCTCTTTTTAATATAGTCTCTGAGACCTACTGATAAGAAATCCAGGATTAGGAAGCACCTTGGACCACTGTTAACATCTGCTGAAAGTGCAGCAGGTATGTTGTAACTGTTTCATGCTAGTGCTTATCAAGGTAGAAGCTGGCTTAAAATACTCCTTGGTGGTTTTTTTTGTTATTGTAAGTGGAAGCTAGTTTTATTTAGAGGCAGAGTCATGATGCTGTTGTGATTGGGCATCCCTATTCACATACAGTGCCAGAAATATATTCTGCAAAGCTGTCAGCACTTCAGCTGTTGCTATTGAGCAGATGAAAGAAGTGTCACTAATGCTGTGTATAGCGTGTGTTCTGGCTGGGTAGCATATTTAAATGCTTCACATTTTAAGAGGAGGGAATGAAAAACAACGCTTAGCTGTCTAGATAGAGAGTGAAATAATTCTCTCTTCTGCTAGAGACAGGCAAGCAGGCATGAGAGAAAAATATTTTGTAAATATGAGCAAGATAGAAAAATGGAATTTTGTCAACCTCCTACTTTCAGCATTCTGTGTGCACCTGAGTATTCAGTATTGTGATTCAAAAAAAGAACTGTAGAGCCCCTCCAGTTCTTTCCCTTCTTGTGTCCACAGCAAAGGGAAGAAAGCTGGCGTAGTGGCTCCTTCAGTCTTTATATGTCTACTTGCTTCAGTAGCTGTGCTGACTCTGTTGAAGTTGTGTGAGCTATCTACTGGGTACCTTTTGTCTACCTTCTGGAGTTCAAAATCATACCTTTCCAGATTTCTGAAAAGAACTTCTCTGTTACAGGACTAGATATGATAGTGTTTCTTTCTGCTGAGCCCTTCCACCACATTCCAATTTCTCAGTAATTGTCTTACATTCCATTTACCTAAAACACTTCAGTTATTGTAGGAAGCAGAAAACTCTGATTTCTAATTCTGTGTGCTCCGCTGCTAAGCATTAATCCTCTTCTCCTAGCTTTTGTTGTTAAAAATGATGGAGAAAGATACTGCATTTAAATATCTCACTTAAAAAATAACAGCTATCCTTCATTGCTCCCCAAAAGTTTGGGGTTTTTTATCTTGGGACAATACTGGAGAGTAATCTCTACTTATGGTATACGCTAAATAACAAATAAAAGTATAAAGTCAGAGAAATCCCAAACCCAGAATTTTAAGGACAGTCTTTATTTAAACCACTTACTGTTTTGAAAAGGCACATGTGGGAGCCTTAGGACTTTTTTAAAAGGACTGTAGGTCAGACAGTCATTAGTTGCCTTCACTCTGCTGAAGGACTGATGAATAGTGTCATTGCATAAAATGAAGTATCGGCATCTTTTTGTGGAGAAGCAAAATGAAAATGATGCAGGTATGTATAAGAAATACATACATGTGTCAGGCTGTTGCCTGATGACAGAACTGATATTTTTTTCCAGTTAAAAAATAATATAAGTTTAACAATATCACATTTATGTAACAATCTAACACTTTGCAATTCTTTTTAATAGGATCTGATGCTGCTGAAAGCTCTAAGGAGGCTGAGGACATAATATGGACCTCTAGTGGCAGTGATCTTTCAGATTGTGAAAATAAAATACTGACTCCAAGGCTACACAGCAAAAATAGTCATGCTTCCAGAACAGAGGAATCACCTAGCAGACCTGATTTATTGTTAGAGGACAGTAGTAGTGAAGGTAAGTTCAAACACAAGCAGATTTGTCAAGAAACCTTCTATCAACTTCATGCACTGTAATGAAAGTTCATTGAGGTCATTCTGACAAAATGACATGATGGATTCCTGTTTTGGTTAAATCGATGTTTTTGCCACCAATTTCATTGAAGTATGGAGTAAGCTTTTAGTATAAATGATATACAAAATTTATAAACCTCTGAGTAAAGGAGCATAGTTGGGCAGGTTATACAACATTGAGTCAAGCATGTCAGTTTATTTCAATATATTAGAGTTTGTTCGTACCGTCTCTTTCTCCGTTCTGTGGTACAGATGTTTGGGCTCTGAACAGCTTTCTCTGCCCATCCTGCTCAACTGGTGATATTGCTGTTCTGCATCTGCTGAGTACATATGTGGTACTTTGCAGCTGCAGAGAGCATCATGTTCTGTGGTGGTAGTTTTCATTCTGATACCCAGTATTCCTTGTCTTCCCTGTTAGCTGTATTGTGTGAACAACAGTGAGTTTGTTCTTAGGACTTGCTTTCTAATTCATGGAACGGTGGATGACAATGGGGAGAGAAAGGTATTAAACAGTACAGCTGAAGACAGAAAAATCTTTACTTGTGTGCTCTGTTGCATAAGTGTTAATTAGTGTAATGTTTAATTTGCATTAGAACTTACTAGTAAGTGTTTTGGATATGACTACTTGCAGAGAAAGAAATCAGTTCAGCTTTGTAATGTTTCGGCTAGATCTGAATTATTACAGCTAGAATTCACCTTCTGGATATCTGGCACAGCATTCAAAACCCACTGCCAGTTGAGCAAATGGATTGACTGATTTACTTTTTCATTTGAGTGTGACTCCAGTTAAACATGCTCCTTAGGTTTAAAACAAAAATTCAAGATCTCCCTCCTCCTTCCATCCATTTTTTTTGTGGTTGGTTTAATACTGTCACTGACATATCTGATGGTCATCTTTCATTATTCCTAGTAATTTCATTTCCTTCTTTTTGAAATGGAAGAACTGTCCATTTTCTAGTCAGAAATCTAATGCTCACTACATAGCTTCCTAATCTGCCATTAATATCATTTTATTGCACTTGCACTTGTCTCCTGCAAGTATATCCTGCAGTTTTTAATGTTTAGATTTCCTTTTTTTTTTACAAAACAATACACAGACTTATTTTTACTCTCTCAAAGTTTGGTTCCTCTCTGTAAGTGAAGGAATCCTGATGCATTATGTATCTGCTTGAAGGTATTGAGTAAATAAAATAATTTCCTTCTTCTAAACCCAAAAATACTTTGAAAGCATTTATTGAAAGTTGTAAGATATAAAAGAACTGTAATTTTTCTGTTTATTCAGCCGTCATACACACTAATTATAGAATCGTGTACACATGCATGTATAGGTACAGTTGCAAGTATGGGTGTAATAGCTGAGAAAGTATTTTTAGAAGTAACATGCCCTTTCAGGTAAAGTTCTCCTTCAGAGACAGAGCGTTAGTACTTGACCATAAGAAGGTAGAATTGATTGTCTTGTGTTTTACTAAGGAATTTATGCTGCTGTTACAAGTTGTGCACAGTTTGCTGCACAGCTTCAAGAGAGACCCGTTTGTGCTACCTGGTCCCTGATGTCTCTGTTTAAAATTTCTGATAAAGTTTTCTTGTAGTTAGAAACAGAAATGCAATCGTATGTGAAAATGTAAGGAACGCCAGAATTGTATGTTTATTTGTCTGAGTGACTTCAGTGTTTGGAAGTTGCATGAAGAAATTAGTAATTTAGACTATAGTAGCACTGCTACCAGAAGGTACTGCCACAGTTCCACAGATCTTTACAGATGCCTGGAGTGTTCTGCAAGTGCCTTCTTTCTCTGCTGCCTCTCCCCTATACATGACTCTTCCGGTGTCAGGAATATGACATTTACAAAAGCAAAAAAGCAAAACCAAAAAAACTTTCATCCCTTCTTCTCCGCTGATTTGTACAATAGACTATGAGATTCTTCCTCTCAGTACTTCACGGCACTTGGACCTGAAGGATGGTGAGACTGCTATGGGTGGCTCAGTCTTCCACTTCCTTCAGGAGGTCCTTGGAGGTGTCAGTGGACTTTTGGAATTGCATTAAATACTGCCTGGTCTTGAGGATGGTGGAAGAACTGTTCTGCATTTCTGTCTGCGTCTCTTTGTTTATTGCCACTTTGTTGGGTTTTTTTTTAAAGAATACCATCTTCTCTTGTGCCTGTTTCTGTCTTGTTCCCTGTGTGAGGTGCTTAGATGTTTGATTTGCAGACCTGTGTGTATTTAGCCACGGTGTTTTAGGAGGTGACCATTTCAGCTAGCTTTTTCATTTCTTTGTGAGGGTTACCACTAATAGCAGATGTTAATTTGCACCAAACTTTCAGATGTTCTGGGTCACTATCTGGGATAGTTGCTTAAAACAGGTAATTCTGAACAAACACACTTGGAAAATCCAGTTAAATATACTACCTCTTTGCTGGCAGTACTTTGAAATATTTGGGGTTTTTTTAATGTAATTTTCACATCTTTCTTCACAGAAGATTGTCTGCTAGTAGGATTTAACTTTTACAAGACACAGGATTATATAATAGTTAAACATAAAGATCAGTTTAACATACATAAGAAGTAATGTAGCATTTTTTTTCTCAAGTTTGTGATAACTGTAGTATAACTCTTACTTCATGCTTATGAATAATGTATGGTGATTAAAAAAACCTCTTTACAAGTATTTTTCTTTTAGAGGAGTTGGAGTTCATTGACTGGGGGAAGGATAGTGATTCCACTGAGAAGTGTGATGGATCAGAAAAAGATGACAGCTCACTGGAGATATCAGACTCAGACTCTTGCATGGATCTTAGCTCTGTGCCTGTCAAAGAGGAGAGTGATGAGCTTTGGAAGGTGAGAAACTGTTTCAAGTTTAAGAAAAAAGGTTTCTACTGTAATTATGGAGTGTATTCATGTTTGATTGCATTTAACTTGGAGGAATGTAAGGTTTTTGCTTACCTTATCTCTCCAGGAGGAATTCTATACACAAGAATTTCAAGGCATTTTCTCTGCCAAACCTGAAAAACAAGCAACATGGAGCTTGGTAGTGTGGTCACTGAATCATGGGATGACTGAGCTGAGAAGGCTTCTCTGGAGGTCTAGTCAAACCCCTCTGCACAAAGCAGGGCTGCAGCCAGTTGTTCAGGACTGTGTCCAGTTAGGTTTTGAGTGTCTCCAGTGATGACGACCTCACAGTCTCTCTGGGCAACCTGCTCAGTCACCCTCACTGTATGGAAGTTTGTTCCTCCATTTAAATGGAATTTCTTGTATTTCAATGTGTGTGCAAAAAGGTGATGAAGTGGGTGAATGTCTCACCAGAGATGTGATCATCTGGATTCCCTGCAGTCCCTGGATGCCTGTAGCAAGTTGAATTTCCTGTAATGTGGCGGACGAGACAGTTATTTAGTATTTCTTTTCAGTATTTTGAGACCTCGACTATATAAAATCCAAATATTGTGACCAGAGCGTGGTCTGATTGGTGATAAGGTGAGGGGCTCATGACAGGACTCTCTACATCGCTGAAAAGTGGCTACGATTGAAAAACTCCGGAAAGGGGCAGCAGAAAATACTGAATCACACCAGCTAAGATTTGGTAGTGTGGTTTCTTTTTTTACTGTATAAAATAGAAGTTTGTTTGTGAAGAATGTATGTTGTATCAAATGTAGAGGATAGATGGCAGAGATTTTGACCTTTTGTAGAGTCATTAAGATAGGAAAAGAGTCTAACGGCAATCATTGAGTCTAACGGCAGCCCAGTGACACCGTGCCTACTAAACCGCGTACCGAAGTGTCGAGTCCACATGCTTTTTGAACATCTCCGCCCAGTTTAGCATCTTAGGGCGAAATTACTTGTATTAAAAGACTCGAGGTTCGTCACTGCCCCGGGACGCTGGTGCTGGAGTGATCTGTGAGGGCCGCTGTTCCGGGCGGCCCCGGCAGGCGGCGCTGCGGGACCGGCAGCGCGGGACGGGAGGGAGGGGGTTGAGGACCGTCTAGTTCCAACCCCCTGGAACTGATCTCAAAGGTCACCCAGTTCCAACCCCCCAGCCACGGACAGGGACACCTCCCACCACATCAGGCTGCTCAAAGCAGCCTGGCCTTGAACGCCTCCAGGGATGGGGCAGCCACAACTTCCCTGGGCAACCTGTGCCAGCGCCTCGCCACCCTCACGGGAAAAATGTCTTCCTAATACCTAATCTAAACCTGCCCCCTCCCCTCTTTCAACTAAAACCGTCCCTCAACCCCTTGTCCTGTCTCAGCACTTCCTGATAAAGAGCCCCTCTCCAGCTTCCCTGTATCCCCTTTAGGTACTGGAAGGTCACTGTAAAGTCTCCCTGGAGCCTTGTCCAGGCTGAGCAACCCCAACTCTCTCGGGCTGTCCTCATAGCAGAGGTGCTCCAGCCCTTCAATCATCTCATCAGATGAGGACTGGGGAAAGCTGTTACCTAAAAGGGTTAAAGCCGTACTAAAACTCACTTAAATTTACCTGTTGACTCTTGATAGTGTGTTTGGCTTGCAGAGGAAGAGCTGTGTCTGTTTTCCCAGTGAATGGGTGTCACAGCAGGGTCCTTCTGCCTCTCTGAAGCTGCCTCCTTGCTGTGGCTGGAGCAGGAATGAAGCAGGTCTGGATGTCATGTGTGACAACGAGATGGTGGCTGTAGAGGTATCATAGACTAGAATCATAGAGTTGTTTGGGTTTCAAGGGACCTCAAAGATCATCCAGTTCCAACCCCACTGACATGGGTAGGGACATGTCTCACCAGACTGGGCTGCCCAGGGCCCCATCCAACCTGGCCTTGAACATCTCCAGGGATGGGACAGCCAGACCTTCCCTGGAAAACCTGTGCCAGTGCCGCATAGTGAAGAAATTCCTCCTTATGTCTAGTCTAAATGTGCCCCTCTCCAATTTACATTAATTGCCCCTAGTCCTATCTTTATAAGACTTTGTAAAAAGTCCCTCCCTAGCATTCTAGTAGGCCCCCTTCAGGTACTGGAATGTTGCTTTAGGGTCTCTTTGGAGCCTTCTCTTCTCGAGGCTGAATAACCCAAACTCTCTCAGCCTATCCTCATACAGGTGGTGCTCTAGCCCTCTGATCACCTTTGTAGCACTCCTCAGGACCTGTTCCAAAATCTCCATATCCTTCTTAAGCTCAGGATTCCAGAACTGGAGACAGTAGTCCAGATGGGGTCTCACAAGAGAAGAATAGAGGGACAGAATCACCTCCCTTGCCCTGCTGCCAAGCTTCTTTTGATGCAGCCCATGATATCATTGGCCTCCTTGTCTGCGAACACACACTGCTGGCTCATGTTGAGCTTCTCATCAACTGGCACCCCCAAGTCCTTCTCCACAGGGCTGTTCTCAGTCACATCATCCCCCATCCTGTATTGAAACCGTGGATTACCCCAACCCTGGTGTAGGACCTTGCACTTGGCCTTGTTGAACCTCATGAGTTTCGCAGAGGCCCTCTTCTCAGCTCCTGCTCACTTACATGGGTGTCTACAGCAGTGCAGCAACTGTACCTCAGAGTTTGGCAAGGGTAGCCCAGGATTTTGTGAAGAATTGATTTAAAATAGCTCCAGTCCTGGGCAGCAGTGTTGGAAGAGACTACACAGTCTGTATATATCTGGGAAAGCAGACCTGGGATTTACTGTATCAGCATGACTTAAGGCAGTGTAGATGGAGAGTGGGATAAATGTTCTGAGATGCATTCACATCAATAAGTGATGCAAGTGAGAGGGCTTTTTTGAATGTGACTGTGGTGTAATAAAAAGTTTTTAACTCTAACCAGAATAGTTCAGATTCTACAAAAGGTGTGGGTACATTGGAAATCTGAGGATGTCTTGCAGATTTTGTATTCCCAGTTGGAGTGCCATGCAGTGGGAATTTTCATGGATGGTCAGCCTCACCAGTAAACTTCCTTCTGGGAAACCTGTGTATGTACGAGGGTAAATCCCCAGCAATCTCTGTGCCTGTTTCAGTCTTTGTTTTGCTTTACTGGGGGTATGCTGTTTTCCTAGAAAAAATTACAGGCAAGCTATTTGATAGGTTTCCAAGAGAGAACAGAAAAGCAGTGCTCACTATAGGAGGTCATTTGCTGTATGACTATTCTTTAAAAAAGCATGTTAATTTTGTGGCCCAGTTTATGGTGGGGGAAAGGAGAAAAAGCCAAATGTTGCTCATCATTTTTGTGGTATTTTACTAAATCTCTGGAACCTAATGGAGTGTGTGGATAATCATAAGACCATGAAATTTATTTTACCCCACTTCAAAGTATGCCAAATGCCAAGAGGTTCTAGAGGTTTAGGATTGCTGCCAAAATATTGTTATGGTAGTATTTACCCATAGTAGGAGTGTATTAAGTTGCCAATGGAAAATCTCAAAAGATGAATAACTTTAAGGCTTTTTCCCTCCTTATATATGGATAGATCTTATTTGAAAATTGCTTCTATTCCATGATAATTGACCACATAGAAAGACTTCATGTGTTGTTTTGGTATGAAGATAAAACTCTTGGTTATCTGCAGGGTGTATAGCTCCAGTTCTGATTCATTTTATGTTCCAAGTCACTGTACTGTGTCTTTCCTATCAAGTAGCTTACCTGTAAAGTTGCTTGACAGAGAGTAATGAGGGAGACAAATTGAAGCTGGTCGTGGTAGTGGGCAGCTGTTAGCTGAGTTTTGGTTTTGGTTCAGTTCAGAATTTTTGAAGAAATCACGTGCAAGAAATGACACGGTCATGCCTTACTTTCCTCTGTAAATTTTTGGGAGATGTGAGAGAGTGTTTTTAACAGTTGAATTTCTGCTTAAGGTGATGCAAGATGAAGATCTAGCAGGACCTGATCCCAGGTAGTTTTGTTCTGAGAGTTCCTCTGCTTTCAGTTGGCTCTGGTGGATGCATAGTTGACATTTTTCCTGGAGACGATGGTGCTAAAATTAATAATAATCAGTAATGTTAATTTTTCACATTTTCCAGAAGAGCACAATGTAATTGCTTCAAAACTGATGTAACGTTTTTATTCATTGGTAACAGCTACTTTTTGCCTGACTTGTGCAGAGACTTTGTCTCAGGAGCCAAAGTTTCCTATTTTATAAAAATCAATCATCTCTGAATTATTTTCAACTTGTAAATATTTTAATACTAGGAATTAAATGAAGTCCAGTGCTCTTGTACGTGAATTCATGTCTCCTGCCATACTGCTTCCTAGGTTGGGAATTTGCTTTGGCACTGTGCAGAGTAGCATCATCTTCCATACTCAGATCTCTCCTCAAAACACTTTCTGTAGTGTAATCCTTTAAAGTAGGCCAGTGTTTTTATGTAGTATGTGATTCTGGTATCTTGCAGAGTATTGTCTTTTCTTTTTGTCCCACATATTAAATCTACTTACCAGTTTTTGATGGGTAGAGGGATTTGCTTGCTTTATATGCAAGGCAAGTGAGATTTATCCCAGAATGGTGCGAGGATAATTTTTTGCCCTTTATATTGTTAACGTGTAGGAATTAGATAATTACTGTGCAGCACTAATAAAGCTTAACTGGTTATAGGAGACCTTCCTTATTGCAGAGCATAGTAGTAAGCTTGTCTGCTGATCTTAACTTCTGATTTGGCTGAAAATTAATCAAAAAGCCACATAGTTAAGAACTCATTTCCTTTAAATGCATAAAGAATGGTAATACCCCCAAAGGATCTTGCAGTGTGATGATAGACAACTGAAAAAGACAACTGCCATATTTTATATTTCAAAACTCTGTTAAGGATCACCACTGTGCTTTCACCTCTCTACTGTGCTACCATCTGTGTGCACTGACAGTGGACAGTCTATTGTGGTGGTGTTGAGTTGTATTCTTATATAAAAGGTTCGGTTTTGGTGTTTTCCCTGAGTGAAGAGCACATTACTTGAGAAGTCTTTCCTGTGTCCTTTATGTGCTATTAATCTGAGGGGGATTCAGCATATGTAATGAAATTCTGAAGAGATGATGTGAGTAGGCCGAGATTTTGCTCTTACTTCTGGGCCTGCTCTTAGGTCTTTGCTCTCTTGATCCATTATAATGGTAATTATAGCTATCATTGGCTTGGTAATTAGAATTGAGTCTATAACTATTGTGTAACAGAATTTAAAATAGGTTATTGCAAGGTAGGGAATCATTATTACAGCAAATGGAATTTGTGTCGTCCTGTCAGACTGATGACCTAACCCTGATATAGCCTGATGATATGACCGTGTTATTGCAAGCAATTTTTTTTGTCAGTCTATTATCAAAGGAAGCTTATTAGAATATGTACAAAAATACCCAAAGCGTGGTATTATTCCTAAATGTGTACTTCATGAAATAGTTCAAGTTGGAAGAGCCTTCAAAATGTTGGCAGTTCAGCCTGCACAAAGCAGGCTCAGGTGTAAGATCAGATGAAGTTGCTTATGGCTTTATCCACTTGGATCTTGGAAAACTCTAAGGATGGAGACAGTATAACCAGTCTGGGCAACATGCTTCTTCCTCCCTTGCCTCTCTTTTGCCCGTCTCCCCAAAACCTGGAACTTTGCTTCTCTGGATAGAACTGGTTTCTTCTAGCAGGGCTCTTCACAGGGGCTTTTTAGGCAAGACCTGTTGATGCAAGTCGATAGCATATATATATATATATATATGAAGTACTACAAAGAACTGAATTTGTGCACCAGCTGCTTTCTGCTACATCCTGCCTGCACCCGCAGGGATGTTTCTGCATCTTCTGATCCAGAAATAAAGCTGTGAAACTTTTTTTCCTTAGTTACATACAATAGTTTCCCTCTTAGCTCTCTGTTTCCATGACTTGCTCAGATCATCAGAGCAGGAAAAAGCATGGGTGAGCTGTGGCTGTTTTAAGTCTCAAAATAAAAAATAACCTCATTAATTTTAAATCAGGATTGAAGATATTAATGCAGCTAATACCTACCTGGCTCAGATGTTCCTTACTCATCACTTTGATGGTTTAAAATATCTTGGGAAGACTCTTCTTTATAATTTTGAGACAGGAGTTCAAATGTCAGTGTGACTGAATTGGCTCATTATCCTCCTCAAGAATGACACAGTAAGTATCTTTTCAAGGCTGTAAAAATTTTGATAGCCGATGGTGGCTGTTTTGAAGGAAGTTACTTTGGTCATACTTGGCATGCTTGCATTTATGTGTGTATGCTCTTGCAGGTGATCCAGAGCGTAACTGAGGTAGCCGTACTTCTTTGTGCCTTGTTTGTGAAATTCCCTTTGTGTCCTAATAGCTGTATAACAGAGACATCCTGGGCGTGCAACATCTGATGGATCACAGAAGCTACCACAGTGGCATAAACAGACTTTAGACCTTGCTGCCTTGTGCTTTCATTCCCAGACCATATTTTTATGCCGCTTGAAGCACCAGGCTAATCTAGCCCCTCTGCTTTGTTTAACTTTAGACTTCAGCTAAGCCCTGTCTTCTTTCTTGCACAGCTCTGGAGAGCCACAGCTTTAAGTGCAGCTGACAGCATTGCTATCTTGGCATCCATATACTGAATACCCTTTCTGCTGCCTCCCCTGCTCTCCCCTCCTCATGTTCTCCTGGTGTTTTAAACGAGATTCAAGTGGCCTGTGTTAGTTTTGCTGTGGTTGCATGCTGCAGAAGGCATCTGTGTTTGCTCAGGCCTGGCACCTTTCAGCTGCATGGTTCTTTCCACAGCACCACAGCTGGTCTTCAGGAGTATGAGGGAGAAGCAAAGTGTTTGCCCTGTAAGGACTATGAGGGTCTCATCTGTCTGCCATTGGTAGCCTCCCTGGTGCTACATCAGAAAAGACTACAGGAAAGAGCAGCACATGCACTGCCAGGAGTGCAGTGCTCCCCTCTGAAAGGAGAGAAAGGAAAAAGCCAGTAGAGTTAACAATATTAATAGGAAGTTGAAGGCTTTTGTCTGACTTGTTTTCTCACCTCTGATGAGACTCTCTTATTTGCCATTATGGATAATTTCCTAATAGTTTTGCTTTCTGCAAAGAGCTGTGAGGACTGAGAGAGCTGCTGGGGTTTGATTTGTCTAACTTTGATTCCCAACTAATTCCTTAAGATCTATCTCAGAACTCCTCAGGTTATGTTGGAGGAGAGATTGGTTTAAATTTGTTTTGAAATCCTTTTTTGAAGGAAATAGTGGAAGAGAAGTTTTAGTGGAAAACGTACAAACATTCTTAATTGTTTCTTGTTCTGATAAATGTGCTTTCTGAATAGTGAGGCAACTAAAGCAAAGTAGACTATCTAGTGGCTTGAATTCTTTAAAACCCTTTGTTTCAATCTTCCTTGTAGGTTGTCACTTTGTCTTAAAAATAATTTTTTGATCTTGTAGGGGCTGGTTCTGTCATCTGTTATGCATTGTGGCAGCCAAAGGCCCAAGGAAAGTAAAGTGTGCTTTTACTACCAGGCATTTTTGTTGCATGAAGTGGTGAAGAAAACATTTCTTGTCCTTTTAAGGTACCCAGTGCTGTTTAAGCTTGCATCTTTCCACAAGTGAACCTTAGTGGTCCTGTGTTTAGGCTTCATCTTCTTATGACATTACTGTCACTTTTCCCTGAAACAAAACTGTTTCTTTGATGGTAAGGGTTAGTTTATACCAGCTCCTTGTCTGAACTGTGAAGATTGGTAATAAATTCAGAACACCTTAGAGAACACAGGAAGACCAGAGTTTAGAATCTGTTCTGTATTAACCTTGGGGTTATTACCCCACCTGCAAGTTTTTTCCAGTATGTTTCTCACTCTCTTTAATGGATGAAGCTCTTGTGTATCTGTGCTTGTTTTTGTTGCATGTGGAAGAGGGCAGCTATGGGAGATTGGAGGTGGGGGGGGGTTTGTTTGGGTTTTTGGGTTTTCTTTTTAAGTCTAGCCACAGTGTCTTTTGCTTGGAAAGAGTGCAGTTTGATGGTGTGGTGTGGAGAGCAAGAAATTTGTTCCTGGCTCACATCACAATGTGGAATTGTGTTGGATAGATAAGAGAGGAGTAAGTGGAGGCAGAACAAATGGAATAAACCTGAAGATATTTATAATAGAACTTATGAAGTTTGGAGGTGAGAACTTCTGTTGAGGGGAGTGGTGGCTTTCTTGGGCACAATGAGACAGGACTAGGGTGGAGTAAAAATCTAATGTCTCTCATATCCAGTTTGACAGGGTCTGTGTCATGTTCTGTTGCTCTTGCTTTGTGATAAACAATTTCTATACAGATGTCTGAATCATCTGTAGATGACAATTCAGATCTGCAGTTCTTTTGTTATCAGAACACTTACATTCCTGACTAGTAGCCCTGATGACTGATTAACCCTTTCTATGGAGACAGCATGAAGCAGTGGGCTAGAACTCCATAACTGTAACATGTTAAAGAAGATTTTGTCTGCTCTGCAGGAATCCATTAGCACACTCTCACATATATGGCTGCTGCGTACAATGCTGCTCACATACTTTTTTCTTCCCTTTAGCTTATCACTCTTTGCCTTCAGAGCAAGGCAGCAGCCTTGACTACTTGTTGGTTTTGTCTCTGGCCTCAGTGTCTCTGAAAATGTGCTCATAAATTGTTACTTCATATGATAACTTTCCCACTAGTCACAATTTCAGCCTAGCTTTATTATTCTCATCTTGGACACATGAAGAAGCTATTGCACCTGCTGTTGAATCACTGCTCAGTCCCAGCACAGTGGCATACTTTTTGACTCAGTCCCGGTCACCTTCCTCCCACTCTGTCTCCTCTTCCTAACACGGTCACTATTTCCCTTGCTTGTCCCCATTCACCCTCACCTGGTCATGACATGGTCTCCGTTAACCAGTTCTCTCTTGCCTTATACAACTGTTTAGTTCTGTGCTATCAAATACTCTCATCCAGCTGCAGCTCTTCAGAAATGGCAGCTCCTTACATCAGGTGTCTCGCCAACACAGTTGTGTTGCGGCAGCCTCCAGTGTTCTGCACACAAGGACTCTTGTTTCTCTCTGTGTGTTTTTCTCACCATTACACCAGTGGAGAAAAACGCTGTTCTCCCTTTGTAGGAATCCTGGTGGGGCTGCTGAGAAGTTTAATGTTTCTGATAGGAAATGACTTGTTTGTATTTTTCAGTCACCTTGACACCTTTGGGAAGAGACCGTTGAACCTAAATGAGAAAAGCAGACTTGAGCTGTCTGCTTGTGAAGCAAAACGTGCAAGACTAGCAGAGCAACTTAATCTTGACATAAAGTAGTCATGGACAAGAGGGATTGATATTGAAAAGCTGCTAAAAACACAGCAATTTTAAACATCCATTAATTTGGCACATAACTGTACTTGTGGCTAGCAGTTTTGGTCCTCCCATTTAGAAGAAAAGGTGCTGTGGAATTAGAGAAGCTTCAGAGCAGAGTGGTAAGAGTGGTCAGATATGTGGGATGCTGTCTGTGTGAGATGAAATTCTGTAGAATAGAAACCTTCAGCCTCAAAAAGAGATGGCTGTGGAGAGGGCATGAAGGAAACACATGAATTACAGAAGGATAGGAAGAAGTAAATGAACTGACTAGGTATTCTAGGAGGCATCAAATGAAATTACCAGGTTGATTGAACATTGAAAAGTTTATTCATCCCATCATATGAGTTGCGGAGTTCCTTGCCGCAGGATAATATGGCACTGGAACAGGTTGCCCAGAGAAGTTATAGATGCCCCATCCCTGGAGGTGTTCAAGCCCAGACTGGATGAGTATTTAACTTGCCTGGAGTGAGCTAGTGACAGGTGTCTCAGACTAAGTTGCTTTAGCTTGCTTGGTCAGATGAGGGTGAAGTGCAAAGGTAAGTTTTGGGGTTTGTGGTTTGGTTTGAGTTTTTTTGTTTGGTGGTTTTTTTTTCCAATTAAGGTCTTTCATTTTCACGACTAACTGGAAAGCATTATGGTTTTCTTTTTCTTTTTGAACATATGCATTTGTTGAAGTACATTTAAGCGTCATGAAATCAGTGTTGCTCAGCCTTATTGTGAATCTGGTATATTCCAGAAATAAATCATTTTTTTCTAGGTTATCAAGCACTTCAGGATGTTTTGGAATGTGACAACAGTATAACTAGCAGTATAAAAAGAATAAATAGTATAAATTCACAATACTGAACTTTCCTGGGGTAAGCAGGATAATCGCAATTCCCTTTCAGAGCATATATGTCAATACACGAGTGCTGGCTAAAGTTGGATATAGGTGCATAAATCTAATGTAATAAATAATGTGTTGTTCTTAAACTAATGACACAAGATTCTTATATTGAATGTTCATCTAGCTTGGGTCTTGAGTTTTAATAGTATTGGGAGAAAAGTTTAAGACTATATTAAATGTTTTGCAGTGCATGAGGTAGGATCAGTATTGCAGTGTCGATGCTTATTGAGCCAGAAGTTGCACTGAGATGTTAAGTCTGAGAGACACTGTGAATTTTAACCTTCGGTAGTTTACTCAATCCTTTTCTAAAACAGTTTAAATTCATGGACATTTGGAGAGGGGAGGTACCCTGGTCTAATAATACATTATGTGTGCCAGACAATTAGAAAAAGGACCTTCTGGTTGTAGCAGTTGGAGATAAAGCATCATATTTCTTTAATTCTGTTCTTTGCAGGCATGTGCAGAGAAAAGAATTAACAATAACACAGACAAAAATGTAACGGTTTCACATAGCTGCTAGTGAAACCAGACTATAGAGCTGCATTACAGGGCTGGGGAACTTCACCCAAAGGTGAGCTCTGGGTAAGGTGTTCCTCCTGTACAGGACACAACAAGGTCATCCTTATAATGTAAAATACTTGTGGTGTGTTGGGAGTGTAGAACAGTTTTTGTATGGCGTTTACTTACTGGCTTGGAAAGAAAGAATCAAGGCACCTCCTTGCACTGTGAAACTTCATCATCAGCCTCAGCCTGTAGTTATTGGAGGAGGAGGAAGAAGGGAGAGACATATTGTTGTTTCACATAGGTTGCGGGGGAAGTTTGGATTTAAAAATATCAGGTTATATAGACTTTTGGAAGGGTTAGAATATTAGTATAAACTTAGGACAAGGAAGTAAAACAAGACATAATTACCACTCTCATACACCTAAAAAGCAATGATTCAGACAGCAGATTATGAGATTATCAATTTAAGCAACAACAAAATGAATGTTTTTATGTAAAATAAATCTGAAAATAGTGAAGGAAGGTGATTATTCCCATCTACTTTTTAATGTTTAGATGCACTTGAGTCTCATTTTCCATATTTTTTTCCCCATGCAAACAGTAGAGCTAGATTTTACATTAGTTTTGATATGGAGGTTACATTACTTACAATTTAAAGATTCTGTGATTGCTTTTCTTTTCTGCAAAAGCATTTATATTTTAAAAAATTAACACTAACCACAGGAGTTTTGAAGGGAAAAAGTAGTTGTGGGCATCAGAACAGTGCAGATAGATAATTCTTTCCTTACATGCTTTACCATTTTAGATAAATGGTTCCCATATGTATTGATAACTTCTGAAATCTAATGATCTCAGAGGAGAAACTGGGTCTGTGAAAATATCTGTTTTGAATTCTTCAATTTTTTAAAATATAATTATCAAAAAAGGTGAACATGTCACTTTGTTGATAATGAAGATGCAGAGTTTATTAATGTCTTCCACACAGGAGTCTCGAGTAAAGAATGTGGCACATATCCTCTCAGTTCCCATAGCGGGTGCTGAAGTTAGTTAACATCATCACAGCACAATTCATTTTGTTGGGAGCTAAGTTGAAGAAAATATTGAAGAAATGATGGAAAGGAAAATTTGGATGTGATTTTACATAATAGCAGAAGGCAACGTAACTTCTATACAACACTTGCAGTGGAAGTATTGATCTGCTGGAGGGTAGGGAGGCTCTGCAAAGGGATCTGAACAGGCTGGACTGCTGAACTGAGTCCAATGGCATGAGGTTTAACATGGCCAAACGCCGGGTCCTACACTTGGGGCACAACAACCCTATGCAGAGCTACAGACTAGGAGAATTCTGTCTAGAAAGCTGCCTGGAGGAGAAGGACCTGGGGATGTCAGTTGACAGATGACTGAACATGAGCCAGCAGTGTGCCCAGGTGGCCAAGAAGGCCAATGGCATCTTGGCTTGTATCAGAAACGGTGTGACCAGCAGGTCCAGGGAGGTTATTCTCCCTCTGCACTCCGCACTGGTGAGACCGCTCCTTGAATACCGTGTTCAGTTCTGTGCCCCTCACCACAAGAAGGATGTTGAGGCTCTGGAGTGAGTCCAGAGAAGAGCAATGAAGCTGGTGAAGGGTCTGGAGAACAGGCCCTATGAGGAATGGCTGAGAGAGCTGGGGTTGTTTAGCCTGGAGAAGAGGAGGCTGAGAGGAAACCTCATTGCTCTCTATAATTACCTGAAAGGAGGTTGTGGAGAGGAGATTTAGGCTACAGATTAGGAGGAAGTTTTTCACGGAAAGGGTCATTGGGCATTGGAACAGGCTGCCCAGGGAGGTGGTTGATTCATCTTCCCTGGAGGTGTTTAAGGCATGGGTGGATGAAGTCCTGAGGGACATGGTTTAGTGCTTGATAGGAACGGTTGGACTTGATGATCCGGTGGGTCTCTTCTAACCTGGTTGTCCTATGATTCTATGCTTCTAAGTCACTTCTTGAAGACAAGACTGACAGCAAGATTTAAGGGAAAAAGAACGCCCCCAAAGTTGTACTATGTTATTATAAAGTCCTTGACATACTTTTTTGTTGTACATAAAACTTTGCAGCTACGTTGATCGTTCTCAGCTTGGCATTTCTGTGTGTTTAAGTGGATGCTTGTGGATTGTGATTTCAAAAATTTGATTGTGAAGAAGCAAAACTTTTAAAATTCTTTATATTCAAATTGCATAGGATTGTAATGTTACTAAGCTGTTACATAATTGCCATTAATCAATGGGTAAGCTCTTTGGAAAGTGGTAGTGGAAGTTTTTTATCTGCCTTGCATGCTTCACACACTGTGAACAGTCAAAAATAGTAACATAGGCAATAATCATTTAGCTTTGACACAGTCATGATCTTTGTCGTCATCACCGAACTGAAGAAGTAAGCCTACTGGAGATATAAAATTTGGTGGTTTATTTTCACATTTTGAGCAGGGAGGATGATTTAAGAGACCACCAAATGCTAATTTCTGTTGTTTCATTACCATGCATATATTAAGTGGAAGAAAAGCAAATGGCTTTAATTTTTGTGAGATTTGCAGCCAGTAGATGGTAAAAATTCTCCATCTACTTGTTAGCAGCACTCTGCTTCAGTTTTAAAAAGAATAAAGAAGATGATAATGTAGCTTATACTGAACTGGAGTGAATGAATGAAATGTCCTGAAGGATACCAAGTGTTAGTAGTATTGTAGAGTTTAAGCGCAAGAAAAGTATCTTTCAGTGTGTTTTTTCCTTAAGTGCTATCACTTTTTTTTTTTTTTTTTTTTTTTTTTAATGCACGTAATTGCTCAGGCTCCTTAGCTGTCAGAAAGTCATTGAACAGAGGTTGCTACTTCTTTTTGCATTTTTTAGTACAGGTCTTAGCATAATAGTCCTTAACTTTTCTGAGGCTTCTTTAGGTGTTGCAGCAATAATACATCACAATGACTGGATTGAAAACCTAATGAAAACTCAATGACCCACCTGTGGTTGCTTCCAATTGCTTTCTTTTCTGACATTAAAAATACTAAGAAATTGTGCAATATTACCAGACTTGTGCAGAGTTTGGTTGGAAAGTGACTGGAACGTTGTGGTTTGGTTTTTTCTGGGAAAAAATCCATTAAACTAATAAGTCAAATGGTGCTCACTTGGGAAGTTCTGGGGTTGCAGTTGGCTTTGGAGGAGTGTGTGAGGAAAGAAGTATTTGCTTGCTTTGTACTTCCTTGCTTTATGCACCTCATGTAAGCCAGTGTCCCAAATAGGATGCGTAGTTCAGCAGACCTCTGGCCTGACGTGTTCTTGCTGATCTTACTTTGTTTCCTTGATCCCCCAAATTTTTTAATTGCTGCTTTATTGTTCATTTAAGTCCTTGGCTTCCAGAGTCTGCTTAGCATGTTATCTTATGTGGCATTATGCCAGTGTTTATGGGATTAAAGTAAAAGGAACTTCTGGTTTGCTGTTTACATCTAAAATGCAGAGCGAATCTGATGGGTTACTTCTATTGAGTGAAACTGAAACTTCATACCTGGTGCCTCAGTCTCTCTGGCAGGCATTAGTCCCAGTATGTTCAATTTCTAAAAAGAATAGTGCTTTAATTTTTGCTAGATAAAACTAAACTGTTTGCATGCTTAGAAATATAAACAAACAATGCTGCATAAAACAAGAAAGTAATTATTTTATTTGGTTTTATAAGCTTAACTATGGTGTTGTAAAGGGAGGAAATTGTACAGTGGAAACTCAATACTTGCTAGAACTCTTAAAAGCCACACAGAGGCCAAACCAAGACAACCTAGTGCATAATGAAATGGAAGGATAAAATTAAAGTGAAGAATGTGATACATATGGATATAATGTAATACGTATGCAATTAATGAAAAATGAGAATGAAATTATGACTGAATAAACAAACTTGAAAATTTATTTAAATAACATGTAATTACAGATCTATTTTAACATTGTGAAACTGTAGAATCCAGAAACCTGACAGGTTGTGTGACATTGCCACTGTGGTTAAAATGTGGTCAGTGCTACAAGTGTGTGCATTAGTTTTTAGAAAAATACATCAACCTGCACTTGCTTTTAAAAAAGAATACACGTCTGCGCACACACACACAGAGGGACTACCAACCGTAAGCTGCAGTTGGTAAAATAAAAACAAAACCCCAGAAATATGTTCTCATATGTAGCTGGCAATGAACATAATCTCCTTTACTGCAAATAGGAATTACCTATATTTAATAAACTGAAAGGTCTTGACTCTTGTATTCATAGACTGATAGGTGCAATCTACCTGCCTCTGTATTTATTGTAACCACAGATCATGTAAATCCTGTTGTGTTGCCCCATAGGTAGGTAGACACTTTTTCATTCACCTGTTTTCTGTGCTTTTCATCTGGTAATAAGAGTAATTTCCAGACCAAAGTGTTTTGAGGACTGACAGCCTAGCTGTTACAAAACAGCAATAAAATTAAAATGTGTTGACTGAATATTCCAGAAGCTGAAGTGGAATGCTAACCTAATTCTGGCATTATCCTGGTTTTACTCACCTATGGATGTGATTGTATCTCTGATGTGCTATTGCATTCCTGCTCCTCTGGAGTCATGTTTTTACATTGCTTCTGCACTTACGACTCGCTCTTGTTAGGAATCTGCCCTAGATTCTTTTCTCTGACCCTCTAACCGGATATTTTAACTATGTTTGAAAATGGGGTAGGAGAAAGTAGGCAAACATGTTAGATTATCAGGTTCTGCCACATTGCTGACGTGTTCAGTAAAGTGCTCTTCACGTTATTAGCAAATACTCCAACTTTCGAATGAATAAATTGATGTGTTAACAGAGCTACAGGGTATTGCTGTTCTTCTTCAATATCTGAGTCTTGGTTAGAATCATAGAATAGTTTTGGTTGGAAGGGACGTTAAAGATCATCTAGTTCCAACTTGTTTTTAAGGAGAGTGACCCATATGGTATAATCTTCCTTCTTTTAAATTGACAAATGTATTTAAGAAAATAAAAGTATTTCTCTCACATATATTTTGCCCCCCCCCCCCCCCCTAATCTGGCAGGTATGTAACCAGCTGTAGTTGTGTGCTGTTGAGGTTGCTTTCATATGTATGTCGTTGAACATGGTTAGAAATGCATTCATGGCTCAGTGTTCAGTTTTGAAGAAGAGGCCTTACTGTTAAAATTACTGGTGAGTAGGTGGAGTTTCCTTGGTGCGTTAAAGAAAAATATAATATGCTACATATGAATTTTTTTTTATTCAGAGAACATATACTAAAGTCAGGGAACGTCTTATTCTGGTTGTGGTCCTTGTGCAGGTAATTGCATTCAATCACTTGAGATTTCCTAAACCACAAATGAGAATATTCTAGGAGTTAGAAAACTGAAATGCTTTATGATCTAGAGAAATGAGGTGGTTTAGAAGAACATTAGTGGACCACAGGCCTTGCTGGATTTCCTGTTCAGCTACAAAATACGAGGACTCATTGCTTTATCTCTTAATTAAGACATCCCAATGCTTTTTTTCTTTCCTTTTTTTTTTTTACTTTTCCTAAACATCCTGTTCACAGTCTTGTTGAATGTAAGCACAAATAATCTAATCAAGTACGTACTTTAACAATACAATAAAAAATTAATCTTGCCCTGTTTGAGCTAGTAGTCCTGTTCATTTGCTTAGAGGCTGTAAGACATGCTGGGTGTTAAAAAGACAAGTAGCTTACATGACTGCGGTAAGTGTGTCACATCCTGCCCTCAACTTTGCCCTCCTTGGAGGCTCTGGCAGTCTCCCTGTGGTTTGTCCACTAGCCAGCTGGGAGTGGCTCAAGAAAGCTTCTCTAACCTGTGGATCTGGTTCTCAAGCAAACTTTCAGACTTAACAGTATCTCGGTGCTACTCGCCAAGTCCAATTAGGAGAGAAGCAAGGGTACAGGGGCAGGCTTTCAAAGTTTGGTGGAGAGTTCATCTGTAATTTTGTGACAAATTTAATTGTGTTTATTCAGAGCATGTTGCATGAGGATCACGGTAGAGTTGTTTTCTCTTTGACAAGCCAGTAAACACCTTTGTAAACATTAGACTACTGAAGAGCTTCCCTCTTCTATGAAAATCTTCCCCCATCTCTGCTGCAGCAATGTTTCTGACTGTGCTGGGAGGGAAATGGGTAGGCAACTGCTTTGGTGGTGAATGCAGTATGAATGCCAGTGCATCTTGGTTAAATCATAGAATCATAGAATAACCAGTTTGGAAGAGATACACCAGATCATCAAGTCCAACCATTCCTATCAAATATATTGGGGGATTTTAGGAGAAACCCAAAATCTGTATTCAGAATATTAATGTAGGAAAGTAACACTGCCTGTCTTCAGAGAGCTATCAAGAGGCCCAATGCCAGAAAGGTCCTACACATCAAAACCCCTTATGGATTTCTGTAGCAACAGGACCAAAATAATTACAAACTGCTCCTTCAATAGGGTTTTTAAAGATAACTATCAAGTCAGTGCACGTTGTTGGAAATTTATGTGTATTCCTATGAATTCCCTGTCATCTGTGTCATCAGCAATATGTGTATTTCTTACTTGAACATCTTCCCTTCCTATAACAAACTTAACTCTGAATTCACTTTATGTCTACCTCTGTCCTCCTTGATCCAGAGCCTGACCACAGAAAGAAGAGCTTAGAAATTATTGTCTCTGCTGTTAATCTTGCTCTGTAAAAATTTTCACTTATACTTGATTCTGTGAAATGATCATTAATTGTTTATAAAGAGCTTTCGAATTATTCATTCTTCAAGCAGTCCCACTCTCTGCTTTTTTCCCCCCATATGTCAATATGTCCTTGGTGTATTGCACAGAAAGATGAAAGAAAGTGGTGTAAGAAAAGGATGCAGTTACTCAGAAAATGGCATTTTGAGCATCAAAC
Source organism: Coccyzus lansbergi (assembly GCA_033558105.1). Classification (NCBI taxonomy): domain Eukaryota; kingdom Metazoa; phylum Chordata; class Aves; order Cuculiformes; family Coccyzidae; genus Coccyzus; species Coccyzus lansbergi. Next base: position 204,818 of record JAUMJK010000239.1, read on the forward strand.
CAAGTATCTACAAAGCATCAAACACATGACTTTTCTCTTTTTTTTCCTTCTTCCTTGGAGTATTAAAGAAGACTTATTTTCCCTACTGTTATAGTGTTTGAGCTAATGCTAATTTAATTTGAAAGGCATAAGCGGGGTTCGGGTTGGAAGAAAAGGATTTTGAAAAGGATTTTATGTGATACTAAACAAGGACTACTAAAAGGACCTAATTGCCTCCTTTACAGGTTTTATTGTCTCTTTTGTTAGCAGATAGTTTATTTCCGTCATAATAGTAGCTTGAGGTAATAGTCAAGGTGGAAAATAGACAGTGCAACTTTCACAATTCACATAGGCTCTCTGACTGGCCAGAGATGTGGATCATCTCCTATATGCATGTGTTGTGTGTCTTGTTAGAGAATCTGTAACTAGACAAAAATGTCTTTCCACTGTTGGATGGAAGGCAGTAGAGCATTGGATCAGCTATTAACTGACGTAGCTTTTTCAAATTTGCACTGAAATGATGGAAGCAGCTGTCAAGTAGGCAGCCTCACTGCCTCCTGTATATCCTTCTAACTTTGTAGACTGTGGGCTAGGTTTAGGATTTGCATGCAGAAGGTAATGAGGGTGAAGTGGGATCCATCTTCCTGTCATCATGGCTCATAGCCTGGCTGTATGGTGTTGCTGCAGGCTTGTGCTGTCAGGACACCTGTGGGGCTGCAGGTCTCAGGTGTGTGCCCTGAATAGGTGATGAGGGAAAGCCTTCTCAGCATGTATCTGTAAGCTGGTTTTGATCTTGCACCTGCAGGTGCCAGACGTCTTGATCAGTCACTAGGGTAAGACATTGGAGAGAGAAGGAGTGACAGACAGGAGGAAAAAGGGTCTTGATGCTAGGCTTTGGACACAAAGAGGAGGTGTCCCAGAGGAAGGAAATGCGGAAAAGGGAGATAATGGTATATGGAGGAAGTACATCAAGTTCACGGTTCATTGAGTTCATTTTGCCAGTCCTCCTTCGACTTGTTTGCTTTCACAAAGTGTTAACATAATCCATTTGTGAATGACATAACTGTGTAACTGATCATACCTTATGAAAGTATTGCATGAGGTGCCCGCTGTGTCACCCCTGAGCGAGGGCTGAGTGAGGAAATGAGTCAGGAGCAGCCCTGGCACTGCAGCCAGTGTCTGCCCTCGCTGCCTGGCTGACTGCTGCACTGGAATTTTCCAGGTAGGGCACTGGGAGAGGTGAGCAGGGGAGCGTGTGGGATGAGATTTGGACAGGGGAAGGCTCGTGCTGGAGAGAACTGCCACTGTGCCAAGCTTCTGGTACATGAGGGAACCCCAAATGATACAAATAAATTGGGAGAAAAATGCAACGGATGCATTTTAAAAGAGTTAGTGCTGCCTTTACATTTTATTACCTTTTCATTACCGTTTTCCTTTATTAATTTGAAACATGCACTAACTTTTTTTCCCTCTCTCTCTCCAGTGTGGATTTCAACACATTTTTGTGCGAGTGCCAAGAACACTGTGTTCTGTTAAGTCACAGGGTGACGTAGGGTGCTGGCTGGCCACCAACCTGGGTCAAGTTCATTCAAATAAGTTTCAGTGGCAGCGCTTGCTGCCTAAGCCCTGCCAGTCCTGCCTTTGCATGGTAGGTGGCTCTGTTGCGTTAGTTTTCCCGAAGAGCATGAGCTTTCAGGGCTTTAAATTTTACAAGCTTTTGAATTTTCTGTAGTGTTTACAGGAGAATTGGGGTGGTAGAAAAGCCCAACCTCACATGAATCTGTGAGGAGAGAAATGAAGATGGCTATGGATTTGCTAAGCAGAACAAGGTCTACAAGTTGTAGCATGTGTTTCCCTTTCTTTGCCCACTGATATTTATATTTTTTTGACTCCTGTCCTTGTGGTGGCTTTTAATTACGGTGTCTACTTCATGTCTTCAAAAGGAGCTGCTCCTGAGGTTCCAGTGACAAAATCCTACTCTTGACAGTAACAGATGAAATGGCATAGAGTGCCTGAAAGGAGCAATGGTTGTGCTAGGTTAATCATTTCCCTTTCCTACAAGATCTTGTGTTTTGCTTTCTTAGCCCCAGAGCTTTGGACTGCTCTTAAAAGTGCACTAAGTAAAGAAACCCCATGTTCAGGGTGAGCTTCCCACGTACAGGGTTGTCCCATGTCCTGGTGTTGAAAAGTCAGACAAATTTTCTTGGTCTTCTTATTCCAGCTTCCCTTTCAGGGGTCTGTGTTGTCGCCACTTTGCATAGCAGCATACTTTTCCTTCCTGTAACCCTACCACAAATCACACTAGATCCCCTCCCCTTCACTTCCAGTAACTGCTCCGTGAGCAATAATTTTGGAACTACTGGCAAAATAAGAGTCTTTGACGAGCTCATAAAATCCTTACAACAGGATAGCAGTTATAATGCAGAGACATCACTAAGTGGTCTCTAAGACAACTGTTGATACTTTAGTATTTGATGAGAAACCCATTCTTCCTGTTAGCTTCTGGGATATTTCTTTTTTAAATTAAGAATGGTATATTTGGGAGAACTGGGTGTTTCTAGAGAGGGGTGATTAGTTTTGAAAAGAATGGAAAAAGGAATTTACAGGTCATGATTTAACTGTCTCTTATTTGGACAGATTAGCCATTTTAGTAAATTTTTTTTCTTTTTAGTTGTGCACCGAGTTTCTGAGTTCTGGCTCACTCACTGAGTTTGGCTTTTGAGGGAGAGAAACACAGTAGTGGCAGGTTCCCATGATTCAACACCCACTCCTGTGTTACCTGTTGGTGCTTGCTGGCTTATCTTCTCTGTGTGGGAGAGTGGAGGATGATCAGATTTGTGTTCATCACTAGGTGTCACTCACTTGCAATTACTTAAAATATGTTTCAGGGCAAAATTAAAAGAAACATCCCCCTCTCCCCCCCCCCCCCCCGCCCCGCTTCCTACCTCACCCAAATTGGGTGTGTGAGGGAAGGAAATGGTGTGAAAGCTGGAAAAGAATTTTTTCTCATCCTTCTTTCCCATAAAACAATTGTATGTGGTGGTTTGTAATTTTATTGCTTTATAGCATATCTTGGTCTATATTTTTGTTATTTTTGTGTAGTTCTGTCAAAGTAATATAAAATTTTCTCCTTTCAATGATGTTTTATTCTCTGTACTGTCAAATGTGGAATAACTTAAAGAATAGCAGATAGTATTATAAAAGATATGGAAAATCTAGCTCAAGGGAGGTACAGCACTGGGATTACTTGAGAGAATGTTTAGAGAAAAACAGGGATGACAGGACTCATAAAATTGTTCTTGGGACTTGACCACTGAGCTGTGTTGGCCCAAAGGATGGTGATTAAAAACTATGCACGTATAAAGATGATTTATACTTGTGTTATCTAACAAATTATGTGGAGTGTTGTGCCTCAGCTGGATCCTGGTTAGCCTTCTCACTCATCAAATGATTAGCATGGGGAATGTGCGTTCAGTTTTTGAGCTATGAAATATTTCAAAATTCTAACACCAATGCTGAAAAGTCAGAGGGGGAAAGGAGGAAGGTTAAGCAGTAAAACACAATAGATTTGTTCAGAGCTCTTGAATGTACACCAAATGCTCCAAATAATTTATTCCTGAAGGAGAGTTTCCAGAGACCGTACAGGTGTCCTCATGGATAACTGGAAACCTTACTGGCAAGGATAATTTTTTTTCCGCCTGTATTTACCACTCTTTTTCCTTTGAAATGTGGACTGGGACAACTATGGATCAAGATGTTGTGTAGACCCAGTCTCCCCTCCTTTATATTCAAGTGAACTAGGTCTGTGTTGTGTCTGAGTGTGTCTCCTCAGGAAACTGAACCTCTTGGAGAGTCTCCAGACATTGCTGGCTGGGGACTGTTCTCTAACTTGCTTTGGTAGCATTAAACACAGACATTTAGAATCATTAAAAAATAAAAAAGATAAAAACTTAAAGCACATCTATTGTACATTCTCTTTTTTGCGCTCTTTCCTGCATAACCAGAATCATTATTTTAATAGTTATAGCTTAATATAGAAACAATCTTTCCTTACGTTTTCTTATATGTCAATGGTAGTGGATATTTGAACTCAACTACATTTCTGTGAAAGGTTACCCAAGCCAGGGAAACCCCTTCTAGACAAAAACCTTTATTCCTGTGGACCTGAAGGGATGATTTGCTAAAGGTAACAAAAGCAGAGCAAATCTGTTGCTGGGTTCAAAATACAATGAGAAGGAAAAGAGTTTTATTTAGTATATGCTGAGTAAGATTCTTTGCACCAACCTACCCCTCTGCTCAAAATATATATGGATATCCACAGAAGTTGTGTTAGCCATATAAACAAGTAAATCTCTTAAGCTCTGTGTCAGACCCTGTGTTTGTAGTGTGTGTGCCCATATTTAGGCCCTAAGACCAGCATGAATTTTGTATGACAGCTGAGAAGAAAACACCCAGCCTCCACTGATACCTGCACAGATATGACATAACTCTTAATCATAAGATTTAGTTTCCCTTTGCGAAGATTATAGGTTAAAAGATTCATCTCCTTGTTCTATCTTGGATTAGTAAGTGTTTGTGGCTGTGTGTCACTGTATTTATCTAGTCCACATGTTGTATTTGAATTTAACTAAGAATGTGTTTGGATGAATAAAGTAGCATAATTTCCTTCCCTTCCCCTGAAGGAGAGGTGGATTTCTTTTAAAGTATGGCAGCTATTATGACTAACTGTATAATTACACCCTTAATCAGAGTAAAATATTTTAGATAGACAGTAGCCCCATTTGGCCCCTCAGTGTTGAACTGAAAAGCCTCTAAACATGCATAGTATGGCCTGTAGTCATCATCGTCACCTTTAATCGCTCAGCATATTAAAGCCACTCTGCAGGAGTGTGCATGGCTGTGTGATTTACTTCTAGGGATGGTGATACGGTCAGGGCAGAGAAAAAGTTACTGTGAATTTGTTTTTCTGCCTCTAAATCTACGAAGATGCAATTGTTTGTCTCTTCTTACTGTCTCAGTTGTTTTACCAACATTCAATAGATTTCTTCTACTGTTTTCTTGTGTTTAGAGTTAGATGTAGCTCTGAAGCAACTTGTTCAATGCATGGTTCAGCAACATGGCCTCCAGAAAGCCTCTGTTCCTCTAAATGATGAACTAGGTGGATCTGTCCTCATAGCTCTTCCTAAACCCAGCTCAGCTACTGTTTGTCCCATCTTATGCAAGCTGAGTGCAGGTCTCTAATTTCTGGCATATTGTGATTCATCCTTAAAATAAGAAAAATGTGCTGCTACAACTAACACATCAGTTTTGTAATTTACGCACTCTGCCCCGGTGTTAACCTTGTAATTTTTATAAAGCTTAATAAATGCTATTTCTTGCAGACCTTAGTTATGCTAGCAACTATTTTTAAGAGAAGTCTTTTGCTTTAGTGGAAATAGAGTTGCTTCCAATATTTGCTTCTACTCTGTTTCATGTGTTGCCTGATACGTTTATATGTGGGGTTTTTTGGTTTTTGGTTGGTTTTTTTTTTTGGTTTTTTTTTTGCGAAGAGGATGAATCGAGGGGGAAAGGAAGGGGCAGATGTTACATAGTGAAGAAGGGACAACATGGGAATGGCAGTCCTGTCAAATAGAGCCAGATATGCGGATTTCACAAGGTGGCACATATGCTTCATTTTTGTTGTCATCTCTGAAACTAACGTAGGCTAGTTTCGGACTATAAGATTAAATGTTGTTTGGAGAAGAACTGAAAATGGATGAGAAGTTTTGAAAGAGCTTAAGGTTGTGTTGTAGCAACTGATCTCATACTGAAAGACCCAGAGTTCAGAAGTGAGCAGATCTGTGATTCTCAAACACATGTGCCTGACAAGAGTTTTCAGGCTTAATTATGCATGGTCTATTTTACTCCATCAGGAGTGAAAAATTTTGAACATAATGTTTGCAATACATCTTGACAAGGCTAGAGTTTGTTTCCTGTCACTGCATGTTTTTTCACAATTTACTGGGTATACAAACATTGCATAGAGATGTTGGTACAGCACTAAGATAAGGACAGTAAATTAAAACCGACATAATAAATGGGAAAGCCTTTGTAAAAATGTGCAGAATTCAGCACAACTGTTGATGGCTTGGCCTTGAGCTCAGTTGGTGAAGCTACTGCTGCCTGGTTACCAAGATAATGTGCATGATGTAATCTTGCCAAGCCCTCACCATCATGGTATTACAGCAAAAACTGTATCTTAACTGGGCATATTCCCAGTTACATTCAGGTACAGTAGCAAGGTAGTGGGAAAAGTTTTGCCAATACCATGTGTTGATATTTAATTCAGTTACAGCTGAACACAGCTTGAGTAACTGCTTGAACTGGGTGTTTTGGGGCATGAAAGGCCACACAAGTCTTCATTGTTGGCCAGGTACTAGAAAACATATTTTTTAATTTATACTTATTTTATCTAACTCTTGCATTAATGAGTATGTATTAAAAAGTGCATCTTTTCCCCAGATGCTGAGGAACATTTTCTGATAAGATATAAACATGGGTAGGTAAGGTCAACTAAAGATCTGTTTAGCCTATTGTCCTAACTGTGGTTGTGGCCAGTTGCCCACAATCTGGGCACTGGATATAAATTCTGGTTGATCTAAATGGATTAATTGCCCCAAAATCACCATTCCAGTTGCCTTGCTGCTGGCTAAGCATGCATTAAAATAATCCCTGGTCTTCAGAGGGAGACTAGATGTTTGCTAGGAAGTTGTGAGTAATAGGAAAAACTTCAACAGAATATAGTAAGTATTCTGGTTTTAAAAGCATTTGTTACACTTTCTGTAACTAAAAAGATGCATTGTTGTGTTGCACAGCCAGTTTTAAGGTGTCTACATCTAGCCTGTCTAATTGGTAAATAGATCCGCAGGTAACAACTGCTGGGGTATCTCTTAAGGCCTTTCACAAAAACATGCAGCTTGATGGGAGTTTGATTGTTTGTTGGTTGGGGTTTTTGTGTTGTTTTCTTATTTTAATTGGAGACATATTCTTAAGATATTTACATAACCCTGAACTGAGCTGGTTTATATAGTTGTGTGCAGTTTCCTTCATGCAGGCTTTGCAAACTCTTCCTGCTTTCTGAAGGTTTTGGAACAGTTAGTTAATTCTAACTCTCCATCTTCCTCTTTGACTGAAATTTGCCATTTCCTTTCAAGAAGCAACTTCCTATTGAGTACTAACTTATCTGACCGCTTTGATGTATTTGAATTTTTTTTTGAAATTCTGGATGCATTGCAAAATCCAGTGTTGTCTTCACAGCTTAGATTTCTCCACTGCTTGAATTGAGGAAGTATAGAAGTGAATAAGTCCTCATCTAAGTAACAAATGAAAATCTAGTTAGGCTGTGCTGGGTCATGTAGTGTCACTGTAAAATTCCAAACTGCAGTAATTGAAATCTGGTTAGGCAGCCAGAGAGGACTGAATTGTCACATATTTGCTTAATCAGCATTAACTTTGGGAGATTTGTGAGGTTTACCTTTTGGGAGATGTGTGGATTTCCAAAAAATGCTGCAGCATATTCAGAGGCAAATGCAAAAATGAGCTGATTTCTGTGATGCAGCTGATTGTTGTGCCAGAATTATAGGAATCTAAGTCCTGGCCTGTGAAATAGCTATTAAACTTGGATTTAGATGCCTGTGTTCTGTATACAATGAACCAAAGAGCTTAAGTGCTAAATACCAGGATTTCCAGCTACTGTCTTTCTGACCAAGGGACACTTAAGCTCCCTGGTGTTCCTGCATTTTATCTAATGCCTGTTTGATATGGAGCAGGGGCTGGAGGTCTTCAAGACCCTTTTAATCTCATGTTTTTTTCTGCAGTGGCTCAGCCTTCAACGGTGAGTTGGAAATGACGTCCTCATTGCTTTGGTTGGCGAGTTAAGCTCTTTCTTGAGAGGGAGGGAGTTAAACTCTCTTACGCTAAAGATTGTCTTGCTAAAACTTGTTTTTTTTACTGCTTAGGCTGAAATGTCTCAAGTGTTAGAGACTAGTTATGTGTTTATTGTTGTGCATATGGTTTTTAATACAAGCAATGCATACAGTGTGCTCAGAGTGGAAATCTCTGGAAAGTATAAATTCACACCTACTGAACCAAGCCCATAAACAGGCATAGGTACAGAAGTACTAACTTTATACTCTCAGGCTTAAATGTGACATAAACTCTGAGCCTGTAGAGTTGCAGTGCATCTGAGTACGTCCAGATGCAGTTCTTTAAGAAACAAAGTGACCAAAAAGATCAATAGTCTTCTGTTTCAAAGAGTAAAACTATTAATTAAGAATTTTAGAAGAGCAACAAAGCTGGTGAAAGGACTGGAGAACAAATCGAAGGGGGAACAGCTGAGGGAGCTGGGGTTGTTTAGCCTAGGGAAGAGGAGACCTAGGGGAGACCTTGTTGCTCTCTGCAACTGCTTGAAAGGTGTAGAGAGGTGGAGGCTGGTCTCTTCTCCGAAGCAACAGGTGATAAGACAAGTGGGAATGGCCTCAAGCTGCACCAAGGCAGGTTCAGATTGGACATTAGGAATAAATTTTTCATCAGAAGGGTCGTCAGACACTGGCACAACCTGCCCAGGGAGGTGGTTGAGTCACCTTCCCTAGAGGAATTTAAAAGATGGGTAGATGAGGTAATAAAGGATACAGTTTAGTGACAAATAGGTATGATTGGACTTGATGAACTGAGGTCTTTTTCAACCTGGTGGTTCTATGACTCTAATTTTCAAAACTCTCTTAAATTTGAATGTCTACTTAAATTAAATTCAATTATAGACATTTTGCAGTTCTGCTTCCCTTTCCCCTGGATGTTGAGTCTTAGTGGGCTTAGTGCTTTTATGTGTAAGGGTCTAGCATCTGTGCAAAATCAGCTTTAGAACCAAGTTGCCTGATACAGTTAGGAGTCATTTGTGAAAATTTTGTCTTAAATAGCCTCTCCCCAAACCACAGGAACTGATTTTAGATCCAGTCTTAAATGTCAGGCTTTCTGACTCAGTCCTGTGCTTACATCACTTGATCACATTTTGTTGTGGAGTTTCACATTTTCAATCAGTAATTCTGGGTTGTGTCCTTAGAAATCTTACAATTCAATTTTGCTTCATCAGTCATTAGCAAACTCTTCTGGTGGTGGTTACTATCTACAGCAAATAGCATTCCTCTACTTCTACCAAAGTAGTTTTATGTATTGTGTGTTAAGCTGCTTAAGACATCTTATATACCTCTTTCTGTCAGGGCTGCACCAGTAGAGAGACCGCATTTGTGCCACCCAGTCTTCACAGTCTTGACCATGATACGTGGTAATAGTATAACATCTAGAAAACCCATGCACATAAATCCAGTGGTGTTGCTTTCATAGCAAACCTGATCTATGTGTTTTGTGGAACCTCTCTGCAAGCTGTGCTTTATAAACGGTTATTGAATGAAATAGAGACTTTTCTGATACGCTTCTGTTTCGTGGATTTTCATACTTGCTGTTTAGGGCATGAATAAGGCATTGGTTCGATGTTGTTAAAGTTCTAATTTGTCAGTATAGCATCACTTGAAACTGTATAGAAACTCGTGAGATATTAGCCTTAAGTTTTGATTGTTTGTGTATCAGAAAGTGTCACTGCTTTTGCTTCCTATTTCTGTACAGCCTATTTCTGTAATCTTTCAGATGTAAAGTTAGTTGCCGTGAAGGTCCTGCAAATGTTACTCTATATTTGAGACCAGTTTCTAGAGTATGTATGTGTGTAGTGGGTTGTGGAATGATGTGGAGTTCAATTTTGAGGCAAGGTGGAGTGGATGTGCGGGTGCATGCATCTGCTTTCTGCATATGCTGTTCTTCCTTTTCTATTTAGTGAAATTTATGTTCAATTATTGCAACCTTACACAGAAGAACTCGGTGAACATAATTGGAGTTGCTATTCTGCAAAAAGCAGAGGGAATTCAGGAACCCCTCTAAGAGTCCTCAGACTTTAGGCAGAACGAGCTAACAAGTTAATATTAGGTGTGTAAAAATACCTGAAGAGAAAAGTAAATCTGGTGAGAAAAGTATGTGACCTTTTCTAAATGGAAAATTACTGGCTTGGGATGGGATGGAATGGGGTGTGTGCATATATATATATATATATATACATATATATATACACGTGTGTGTGTGTGTATGCTTTTTTTTCACTGAGCTCTGTGACAGGGTGGACTACTTGTTAAATTGAATTTTCAGTTTATTGAGTGCTATTTCCATAAGAAGTTGTCTCGTCAGGTAGTCTAAAATGCAATTGTACACTTTTGTTGTGCTGCATAGGGTAGGCTTTGCATTCCCTCTGTAAGTACATTCCAGGAATAACAATATTATATGTAGCTGTAGTAGTGCAATTTTCCAGGACTTTGTTAATAATAAAATGGTATACAGAAAAAAAAGACCACCTCTTTGGTGGTACTCTTGTAAATTGGCACAAATGTTCAACTTTTGATCTAAAAACTCAGCTCCTCGTCCTCTTAAGTGATTAGTACATAATGGAATCTGTTTCCTTTTGGCAATTCTGTGGGAAAATTCATTTAAAATGTCTAAAATTTCCAAGTGTAAATTTGGCTGTAGTAGATCATAGAATCAAAGAATTACCAGGTTGGAAGAGACCCACCAGATCATTGACTCCAACCGTTCCTATCAAACACTAAACCATGCCACTCAGGACTGTGTCCACCCATGCCTTAAACACCTCCAGGGAAGGTGAATCAACCACCTCCCTGGGCAGCCTATTCCAATGCCCAATGACCCTCTGTGTGAAAAACTTCCTCCTAATCTCCAGCCTAAATCTCCCCTGGCGGAGCTTGAGGCCATTCCCTCTTGTCCTGTCCCCTGTCACTTGGGAGAAGAGGCCAGCTCCCTCCTCTCCACAACCTCCTTTCAGGTAATTATAGAGAGCAATGAGGTCTCCTCTCAGCCTCCTCTTCTCCAGGATAAACAACCCCAGCTCTCTGAGCCGCTTCTTATAAGGCCTGTTCTCCAGACCCTTCACCAGCTTTGTTGCTCTTCTCTGGACTCACTCCAGAGCATCAACATCCTTCTTGTGGTGAGGGACCCAGAACTGAACACGATATTCAAGGAGCAGTCTCACCAGTGCGGAGTGCAGAGGGAGAATAACCTCCCTGGACCTGCTGGTCACACCGTTTCTGATACAAGCCAAGATGCCATTGGCCTTCTTGGCCACCTGGGCACACTGCTGGCTCATGTTCAGTCATCTGTCAACCAACACCCCTAGGTCCTTCTTCTCCAGGCAGCTTTCTAGACAGACTTCTCCCAGTCTGTAGCTCTGCATAGGGTTGTTGTGCCCCAAGTGCAGTACCCGGCATTTGGCCGTGTTAAACGTCATCCCATTGGACTCTGCCCAGCGGTCCAGCCTGTTTAGATCCCTTTACTGAGCCTCCCTACCCTCCAGTAGATCAACGCTTCCACCCAGCTTAGTGTCATCTGCAAACTTGCTGAGGGTACACTCAATGCCTTCATCCAGGTCATTGATGAAGACATTGAACAGGGCTGGACCCAGCACTGAGCCCTTGGGAACCCCACTTGTCACTGGCCTCCAGCTGGATTTAACACCATTTACCACCACTCTCTGGGCTCAGACATTCATGCAGGAGAGTGTGCGCCTGTCCAGGCCAGAGGCTGACAGTTTCCATAGCAGAATGATGTGAGAAACTGTGTCAGAGGCTTTACTGAAGTCCAGGAAGACCACATTCACAGCCTTTCCCTCATCCAGCAGTCGAGTCACTTTGTCATAGAAGGCGATGTCAAAGGGATTTTTATCCTGAAGTCTTGCTATATGTTATACATATATTAATGCTTTGATTTGCAGTAGCATTAGTGGGAATCTTAAGTCAGTGTTTTGGAAACCAAGGACTTAAATGATGCAGTTGTGAGTGCATTTTTACATTATTTTGACAGAGAAGTTTACAACAGAGAAATAAGCTTTTTTACAAGAATATTCAAATTCTCTTTTGAATCCTAAAGTTATATTTCCCTTTATGCCTAGACTAAATCATGTTGCAGCATTATATGACACAGCTGTATTTGTTTTTATTCTGCATTTCCTTAACTGACTGATTTTTTTTTGCTTGATTTTAATATATTTAAAATTAGTATGTAGTTTGCTTGTAATGAATTGGTAGCTCTAAAATAAAAAACATAGTACCTATCATTCTACTATTGTATAAAAAGTTGCTTTAACTTATTTGAGAAGAGTTAGAATAAATTAGCTTATCTGTATAGTTACTGTTGTATGTACTGAACGGAAAATACTGGAAGAGCTGGAGTTTAAATCATTGAAACAGTTCTAAAGATAAACAGATTGAGATTTTGGCAAATAAAAAGCAAGATCTTGCTCTACTGCGGTCCTGCCCAATATTGCACCCTGAAAAATGATTCTTGAAGCATGTGAAATTCTTTGGATTTTAACATTTGGATTTAAGAAAAACCAAACAAACCAACTCTTCTGCAATGTCTTGCCTGCCTTTCTAACCGAAGTGAAAGTAGTGTTGTTGTGAATGGGGAAATGCGGATCATCCAAGTGGCAGTTTAGGTTACTAGATGCACAAATATCTCTTTGGTGATTTGGAGCAAGGAATAGAAAAGGTTGCACTGTTTTAATTAGTTGCAATGGACTCTGGGGACCATTTATTGCTACCAAAATAGTATGACTGCTGCATTGCTGTCTAACCACTAAGAAAAAAATTCCAATTAAAATATTTGCCAGTAAGAGGAACACAAAATTGGTACGGTGGATGCCAACATTTGCACGGCTGCATTTAAGAAATAAAGCTTCCTGAATCAGACACTCCTAAAAATGGTGAAGCCAACCACTGAGAACTGCTTGAACACTTTTCTTCAAAGCTGCTGTCTGTCCCCCTCCTTTCTTAACTCAGCTTTTTCCTCTCCCTTCACTCTAACTTCTCAGTGTCGAGCAGGGCTTCTGGAGCAAGACCTTATGCTGCTGGTACTCAAGAGTTAGCTGGTGTTTAATAAAAATGATTTTTCTTCCGTTTACTTTCCAGGGTTTGTGACCAGGAACTTGCAACTTTCGCAGTATTTTTAGTTGCTTCACACTGATAATTTTTTGATCAGAATACTGATAGATCACTTACAAGTTCAAGAAAAAAAGATTTGGGATACATTTTTAAAAATCTTGCTAGCTGCAGAGTTCATCATGAAGGAAAAATATCGTATGAGTATTTTACTTTGAAAAGAGTAAGCAGTGAATGTTTTAATAATATCTTGAATACACGTTTTGTTTTTAAATACTGTTCCTAGAAGCTGGATTAACTTGTATTATTTTAGCATTATCTTGTCGGCCTCGAGCTTCTCTTATATTTTAAGAAAGAAGGGGGACAAACACCACCCTCTGAATCTTGCAAAGGTTGCATTTTCCACGTGTAAATACACATTGACGTGTGCTAACTGAATAGGAAAGAAAATGACAACTCTTCATGATTTTTCTCCCCCTTTCCTGAGGTAAAGTGAGCATTGATTTTAAAAAAGGAAGTTTAATTGATCCATCACAGTCTCTTGACCTCATTGGATATACTGGGGACTGCTATGGAAACCAGTCAATTATTGCTTTTTAAAGAATCTTAAAATGTGCAGACATGCACCAAGGCTCTCTTTTTCTCTTTGCCTGTAATTGACAAGCATTGTCTTAATTCCTTTTAATCTTCCTATTTATGCTAGCTTTATAATCCTAATAAGGAATTGCTTAGTACAAATTACTAATCCTTTACATTTCAGCTCTCTCTTCTTTGCAAGTTCTCTGTGCCAGTTGCTTGCCAGATTTTAGAGACTTGCAGTCCACTGAATTTAATTGTTCATGGAGTGTATTTGGTTACTGCCTTGCTGGGACATTTCAAGCGTGTTTTCCCTGGTATGTTTATGTTGTATGCTTATTTACTAATGAAAGTTATAAATATGTGTGATTGTCTCCATGTGTCCTGCAGTGCATGTTATAACCAAACTATAACTATCATGTCGCTGTATGTAATGTAACACACATTATAGCACACAGTTGTGGTTTAATTCTAATATACATCTCGAAGAAGTTTTAATTGGTTTTCACTTTGAAATCTTTTAAAGTATTGTGAGCAATCAGCATAACTAAATGTGTCCAAATTAAGATAGTATTGCAGCAGTTAGCACCTCTAAATCTCTCGTAAAATGTGCTTTTATGGCAACATTACAGTATTCAATAAGAGAAACTCAACTGATCATTACTTTGTTTTCCTTCTGTTCCTCTGAAGTTTAGGCACATGATCTAAAAGAAAATCTGTTTACTTAGTTTTGGGCTCCTTTTTCTTTGTTCTTTCTCCAAACGGAATTACTTTTCAACGAGAACATTTAACATGGTTTTGTAGCTAGTTTTCTTGTTTGGTGTTCATCTGCTTACTTGGAAAAGCAATGAAATGGGTCTTCTGTTTCTTCAGTTGGCGTGTAGGCACTCCCAGCGTCATTAAAAATGAGCTTAGGTGAAGGTGGTGCTTTTGTACCCACCACAATGTCATTGCTAACACGGTATTTCAGACGTTGTAAGACATTTCCTACCCTGGAATGTTTGCTGTTTAAAATAGTTTTAACAGTGCAAAAATATGAAACAATGTTCTGGAAAAGATAGGCTGTGGAAGTACTTCTGGAGAGGAGGGAAAGAGTCAGAAGAACTTGGAAGTGAAGAGGAGGGAAAGGGTCGGAAGAAGTTAGAAATTAAGAGGAGGGAAGAAATGAAGTGTCTATTTTAGGCTTTGGGGGCAGTACTGCAGGCGCTGTGAAGTAATAAATGGGGCAAAGGGGAGAACAGTCAAGTGAGAAGAATGTAGAGTGAGTGGGAGTAGAAGAAAATGAATGTAATGCACTGCGCTGCCCGGCAGCCTAGTGTCTCCTTAAGCTGCCAGTGCCGTAGCTGTAAATGCCAGCACTGCTGGAGCTGGAAGCAGAGTCTGAATTTCAAACCGTGTCTGTACCTCTCTGGAAATTATGAACAAAGAAATTTCCACTAAGCACTGAGCATTATTGCAGCAATGATGCCTCTAATGGATTTGTACTTTATACAATACTGTGCCAGCTGTGCTTCCTCTCTCTAATTTTCTTTTTCTTTGCCTTTTTTGATAAGTGTTTTTCTAAGGGGTTTCACAGGAAACTGTAGGCAGATCAACCAAAGATGAGATGTTGGTGTGCATAGTTTGTACTTCACTGAATATGTGTGCAATCTCTTGTTTAGTTAGTTATTCTGGAATTGCTTCCTTCTATCTAAAAAATAACATGCTTTTTAAAGAGAATGCATAAGATGTTTTATAGTTTTTGACTGTTCCTTGTTTGATCTAAACAGTATCATTAGTGTGAGGTGTATTTTCTCATGATTTCTCTTTTAGGGACATGTTTTTAAAAAGCTTGCAGGATCATTATTCGTAACTGTATAAACTAAAGATATGAAAGAAGTGATTTTATAGGGAAGAATTTAATTTACTTAGACAAAATGATCTATTTGGAGTAAAAAAAAAAACTTTTGGGACCTATAGAAGGGGTTGGTGCTGAAAGCTTGTCTGTTTTTCCACAGTTATATCTGTTTGTCTAATAGAAGATATTACCTCTCATTACAAGTATTTGTTCTCTCTGAAGACTTGGAACAAAACAGAATGGTTGCTTGAAGATGGAAATGTATTTCCTCCCTTAGTAGTTCCTACTGAATCCTGCAGGTGTTTAGTCTAGATGCTTTAGGATTTAGCTCATAAATAACAATTTGGCTTTTAATCATGCCTTTCAGTTGAGTCCTCTTGTTACATCCAAGCTTTAACCTGGACAACTACCATACCATTACCTAGAACAGAGGCAATAAAACTGAGGTTTCATGGCCTGAATCCACTAATGTTAATATATGAAACTAAGTGAATAACTATAAACAAAGAATGTGAAAGTAGGTTATCAGACCATATGATAACATCTGTTCCTTGGAAACATGAAAGTACCTATTTCTGTGTCAAGAACTAAACCCTGTTTAAGTAGTATTATAAGCTGACTGCAATTTTCTCATGTGTCTAAACTTCAGTGCATAATGTTGAGGCTTCTGTGTGAAATGATGTAATTATCTGCGTGCCCTATCGGAGTCAGGTATTTATATTTGAAAACCTGAGTCTTTGTCATCTGGAGGATCCTTATCAACATGAGAGCTCAACTGTGTGGGATGATACGCAGTTGCATGAGAGAAGACCTTATTTTGTCCCTGAATAGTTTGCAAGATACAACACGTGAAGTGGCGGCTTCTCCTTACCCGCTTTATTTTACAGAAGGAATGAAGAGCAGGGGTTACGGTAATTCACTTGAATATAATGTTGGCTAACAGTTTGCATAAATTGGTCCAAATTGTCTTTAACAGCCAGTCATTTTCCCTGGAAGAAACCAAAGATGTTCTTGATGGCGGGGAAAAAAGTTTAGACAAAGCAGAAGCAGCACTTGCAGGTTGCCTATTTTGACATTGTCTGTATTGGTTGGTCTATTAGAAATTGACTCTTAACTCTGATTACAAAGTAATGAGCAGATCAGTGGTCATGCAGAAAATTAAGAAGTCATATATTCACTTCTTGAAGTTAAAGCTTCATTAAACTGCTACAATGTTGCTTTTAAGAGGTGTGGTTGCAGCACAAATGTTACAGACGCCAAAACTGCAGCAAGGTTTTCCTTACACTACCATTCAGTAGCCCTTAACGGTTGTTGGGTAAACTGCTTGGTATTAATTTTTTACCTTAATAGCACATCATCCCCTCCTATTCTTTTCTTGTGCCCAGCAGACAGCCATTCTCTTCTGTCTTGCCTTCAGAATAGCTATTTAACGCTATGCAAAAAATATGCTTAGAAATAAACATAGTGCTTCTTGCTTTACTGACTTACAAAAATGTGCTTGGGTTGAGAAGACAGCCTCACCTGTTTCGGTTGGCTGATCCATGCCTTAGAACAACCTGTTCTGGGAGAGGCAGGCCGGAACAGCTTGTGGATGTATCTCTAGACGCATAGCCTGCTAAACCTGTTTGTCCTGTAAAAGCTGAGGTTTCTATTCAGGATTAGAAATTACGACTTCGATTTCATCTTCCTTACCCATTGCGTATTCTTTAACTGGCTTCCAAAAAGTAAACCACAAACCCAAAATGCAATACAGTCAGTAAAATACCACCTTTTCATTAGGTCTATAAAAAGCCCATTTTTTTTTGTGATTTAAATCAGTCCACTCACAATTTTTTGCTTCAAAGATCAGATATCTATGTTGATTTTTTTTGTGTTTGCAAAATCTTATTCTAATATTATTTTCCCATTCTTGTTTTCTAAAATGATTAGTTCTGCCTGCAGGATACTACCTGCCAATATTGTATGTGCACAAGATTGTGTGAAACCATGCACCTCTCCCCTTACAAAAAAGAACACACAACCAAATGTACTGCATGTAATACCAGCCGTCACCCCATTTTCCACTTCAAGGCAGTATGACCTACACAAGACATGGGAACTCATAAATGATGATTCAAGTTGTTTATTTTGTTAATTGTTATTTCATGTGTGATATAAAACACTACTTTGTGGGTTTGTGTACTCCACTTCAACTTCCTTTGAAGCGTAATAGGGAGTTTTCCTGGCCATGTCACCCTCCATACCTTTTCTTGGTTTCGGAAGTCATGTGGGAAGCCCAGCATCAGAGGAGAACTGCTGGTCAAACTTGATAGCAGGTGTATCATTCCATTAATTTCAGCAGTTACATCAAAGTCCTTTTGACTCCTTCGGTCCATGAAAACATCTCTGAAAGTGTCTCGTTTGCTTTTCTTTTGATAACAGCTATTGGTATTTTTCCTTTGAATTGTATCATCGTTTCATTGTTCAGGTAACTCTTAAAGTAGTAGCTAATGCAGCTGTACTTTTTGGTAGTACTTAAAGAGTAAATGGGATTTTACATGGGTAAGTCTTTCCCAGGAACTCTGCAAATGGAAACTTGGCAGTGCATGCAGTGGTCCTTAGGATTTGGTAGCTGGCTTTCTTCCTCCCAGATTAATCATGAATCAATTTCCTTTATGATATGAAGCACTGGGCTGCTGGATGCAATGAATCCTTTTTAATTAGTCATAGAAGAGAAGTCCTAACCACTTGTTTAAAGGCCTCAAAACACAATTAGGAGGAGATGAAGGTGCAGTCTATGACCAGATTCTGCTTTGAATAATTATGGTGTTGCTGCCTACACCTATCCGTATTCAAATAGATACAACATTCTTCTTTGCTACTTGGCATAAATGATTTTGTGTGCTAATAACTACTGCATTCCAGCCGAAGGGTGGTAACATCTAGGAGATAGCAAAAATTCATTCCCATGTGCCTGTGGAGGGACATGTTGCTGAAGTTTAGTAGTGGCTGAGCAGGAAGAAAGAAACAAACTCTTTGTCACCTCAGTGGTAGTTGCTCCTGTACAGTCCCCAGACTGATGCTTGAGGTGACTGTTCTTATGGCCTTGAAGAGCATACAACCCTGTTCCCTGTGGTGGCAGCCACAAAATGCTGATGTGTGTGGAACAGGACATGTCATTTCCTAGTGTGTGGAACCAACACCACTGATAAGTATTTAGGACAGATCAGATGCTCTGAGTACATGTGCTGTGGAAGAATGCTGTACTTAGCTAAACAGCTAGGCATTATCTGAGATCCATTTTAAATATATGCTGTCTCTGTAATAGCACTGGGTGGTTGTTCCAGATACAAAATTTCAGTTAATCTGCTGTGTCAGTTCGGGCTTGCAAGTCCAAAAATATCTTGTTAGTGATTTATGTCTTTCATTGTTATTCTTTTTTGTCATACAATTATTTCTGCCCACGCACTGCTACCTAATCTTGTATGTTTTGTGCACTGTTCCAGTGGTTATTCTGTGAGAAGAAAGCTTGGTGTCACCCACAGAGCGGCACACGCCTAGCTCTGCACTTGAACATCAAGTTTTTGCTGTGAAGGTTTATCTGAATTTTTGTCTCTAGAGTGAAAGTAGGTAGTTTACCAAGAACGAAATTATTTCTTGACATCCTAGGAAAATTTTTGGCTTAGAGTTGAGTGCTTTGGTTAAAGCTTCAGAAAACACAAAGTTTTGAAAAGCTGCAGGCTTTAAATCCTTTCTGTCTTTACTTACAGAGCCAAATAATATCCTGTGCTGTCTGTGCGCACAATACCTGAATTAATTTTGTGTTGATTAATTAAGGGGAACCTTCTTTTCTTTTCTTTTACTATTCTCCCTCTAATCCTGCAAATCAGCTTCTGGTAGCTTCAAGCATTCATTACCATAGCCTGGGCCTTTGACGTACTGCCCTGGTGATTTATGCTTGTGAATATTCATTGTAGAAAATCCAGTGGCTTTCCTCCTTGCTCTGTTTTTTTTTTTGGAGAGTACCATGCAAGATACAGAATTTCCTTGCAACCTGTGACTAATTTGCTGGGGTAGAAGTTTGCTGTGTTTTAATCCCTTTGCATGCATGACAGCAAAGAGCACCAGTAGTACAAATGTAACATAGCTTACCAGAAAGCAGGATGGTATATAAGGTGAGGTAGCTGCCTTTGTTCACTTGTGGGTTTGTCTGTACTAGTCAGCTTCCACCCATCTTGATGGCTGTCACAGGAAGGCAGTCAGGAGAAAGGCAAATGAGTTCTGGAAAGAGTAAGAAAATCAGAAAAAGGAAAAAGAGAGTCCGTGAGCATACAGACAGGGCATAATTGAAACCACTTTCAGAATTAGAGGCAAAGATATGTCAAAAAAGAGATAGAGAAGAAACTTCCTGAAGGCTGAGTTTTCTATGTATGTACAGTGATCAAAGTCTGAAACTGTCAAATACTGTTTCCATTTCTGACATGAGTTAGCTCTGCAGCCTTGCAAAAGCCTTGTTTGCTAAGAGGGCCATCAGAGAAACCCTTCTACCATTTGAACTAAGCTACAGTAAGAAAATAGGAGGGAAAATATTATTTTTTGGGAAGGACATGACATGCTAAGTGACCTCTGCCATTATTTTGGTGTCTATATAGAATTTGATGGCCTTTTTTTTGTTAAGAGGGTATTTGGACATACTGCAGCATGCTAAAGAGTCTTAGATTCAGCTGATGAGCTTGTTCAGAATATCTGTGAGCTTTTATTGAGCCACATATCTGGTATATCTTCATACCTACTGAAAAAAGATTTACATGATTTTCTGAATGTATGATGACTGAACAAGGGAAAGTATTGAAACAATACCAAAGTAGGTTGTATATACTGACAATTTTCCTTAGGAAAGTTTCACTTTGTGATGTATCTTGGGAGGAGAACCAAAGAGGGGAAGAAACTCTCCTAAGAGCTCATCTCTTTGCCTCTAATTAGCAATCATTGTATGAGATTGCCTCTTTAAAAAAACAGATTTTTTTTTAATAGGATTCATATGTTTGCCTAATTTATATACAGAAAGATTTGTACAGTTCAACTTTCTGTGCTGGAGCTGGAAACTTCAAATCCGATGGGTCTCTTCCAACCTGGTTGTTCTGTGATTCTATGAAATAGTAATTTAACACTTCTGACATTAACTTACTGATCTTTTATTGATAAGAAATACATAATGCTTATCAAAGTGATCAAATACAGGTATTTTTTGCTTCCATCATTATTGAAGTGAAAAGGTAGTTTTTTCAGACATTTTAGAGAGAAATGCTGCTGAGATAGCAGAGGTGCTCCCAAAGAATTTACAAAGTGTACAAGGTTGTGAAGGGGTTGGAGATCAGACCCTGTGAGGAGCGGCTGAGAGAGCTGGGGTTGTTTAGCCTGGAGAAGAGGAGGCTGAGAGGAGACCTCATTACTCTCTACAAGTACCTGAAAGGAGGTTGTAGAGAGGAGGGAACTGGCCTCTTCTCCCAAGTGACAGGGGACAGGACAAGAGGGAATGGCCTCAAGCTCCGCCAGGGGAGATTTAGGCTGGAGATTAGGAGGAAGTTTTTCACACAGAGGGTCATTGGGCATTGGAATAGGCTGCCCAGGGAGGTGGTTGATTCACCTTCCCTGGAGGTGTTTAAGGCACAGGTGGATGAGGTATTGAGGGACTTGGTTTAGTGTTAGATAGGAATGGTTGGACTAGAAGATCTGATGGGTCCCTTCCAACCTGGTTGTTCTGTGATTCTATGATTCTGTAAAGCAACAGGCAGCTGGAGCAAACGTCTTGATGGGGAGGGAGTACTTGGTCACTTAAGTAACAGCATGGTATCTTCTAAACTGCCTGTGTGTGGAGTCTGTGTGCTTAACGGATGGTGTCTTCATTTCACGGAAGTCATAGAATCATAGAACAACCAGGTTGGAAGAGACCCATCGGATCATCGAGTCCAACAATTTGGGCCAGGACTTTACTATGGCTGGTTTGTTGGTGATTTTTTTTTAAATTACTTTTTTTTTAAGTTGACATGGGTAATCATACATTCTTTAGCAGTCTTAACTGTTTAGTTGGGGAGTGATATTTTCTGTTTCTCGTTCTGGTTTCTATTTTTACAGTTGTACTGTCCTCAGTGTTAGTGAGTACTGATGTGTGTTGTCAAAAATATATCATAAATTAATTCATCTTGTGAGCTCTCTTGTGATACATTTTGATTTAAACACGTTTATCTTTAAAATATAGGATCCTATGTGCTCAGTTATGACGTTTACTGACTTTGTTTTCCTGTAGTCAAACCTTAGAGAATAAAATGGCAATATTCTGTACATTTTTGCCAAATTATTTTTTCCTTGGAAGAAAGAGCCATAAAAATGAACAAAATGAGACATGATTGTCATTTTAGTGAGAGAGAGACTGAGTTCAGCTCCTGCATTTCTTTTCTACTCAGCCCTTGGACATGGAAAAATGGTTAACGTGATATAAAAGAAGTTGTTGTAGCAAGGCCATGGTTGAAATGATCAGTAAATCTTGCTGAACAGTCCAGTACCAAATATTTGGAGTGACTGGCGTATGTGGGAGACAGTCATGGAAAACCCCAGCATGGGGATGATTAGATTGGGCTCAGGGGTTGGAGGAGGGGATTGAGGTGGAGAAATGGAACCTTTGTGTAGTGGGGAGCATTTTACCTTCAGCCACCATAACAAAAAAATGCAATACTTTGAAGTAATAAGCAATATGGAAAAGTCAGCTACTTTTGATGCTTTTCTGTGCTTAGCAATGACATTTTTCAGAAACTTTTAATGATATTACTGGGGCTAATGTTTGGGGTTTTTTTGTTAAAACACAGCCTTTTAAAAATTCAGTTTTGGGGTTTTTGAATGTATTAATAATCAATAAGCAATTCTTTCATTATTTATTAATAATCGTTTTAAAGTGAACCTAAGAAATCAGATTTTTTTTTTTTTTTTTTTTGCCTCTTGTCCACCACCATACTGTTGGCAAACATGCAATCTCTTTTACTGGGTGCTTGACAAATCATGTTTGTGTGTTTTGAAAAATATTTTTCTATTCAGAGTGTGTTTCTGATGGTGGCTACAGTTAAATAATGTAAGGAATTGGAAAGTTGAGTTTTTGTTCTTTGTTTTTCTTCTCCATTTTTATAGCTTCCTCTTTCAATAATAATTTCCAAGTGACCAATTCTTTTTTTTTTTTTTAATTCTAGCAAGCAAACAAAACAAAAACAAACACACCAAAATATGGTTTCCTTGGGGATCTTAAGTCTAAACAAGTATACAGTAATAAATATTAGTAGAAGAATGAAATGATTTATTAGACAATCTTTAATTAGGAAAGCTTCTTATCTCTTATAACAGTCAGTACGTTTAAAACGTGCTTAACTTGGAGCACATCCCAAGGGCTTTCCTCATTTGCATTTTACTTGCTCAAAGAACTTCAGGTTTGCTCCTTGTTTAGGTTCAGTGGATATTGTAGCAATTTGAGCAAAACTGAAACATTTCTAGAGCAAAGCAGTGCATTGGAATGGTGTTTTAAGAATGAAGTGCTTGCTTACTGCTTTCATGCTGTTTGAAACCTTTTATTTTTGGCTCTTTTCCAATGTGGAAGGAGTTTGTTTTCAGAGAAATATTGTTGCCAAGGGACAAATGTTGACTGTGTTGTGTTTAAAACAGGCTGATACTAATTACATTCTTTAGCTATTCTACTTCTCTGGATAACTTTAAAGGTCCTTCCAGTTTCCAGAATACTTAGGTAAGCACTCAGAACATGAACACAGTGTCTCATCATTTATGTGAAGAATGTATTTAAGAACTGACAAGAGCTGAACTCATTTTTGTGCACAGTTCAGAAATGTTGATTTCAGATGATTACGCTAATTAATAACATAGAACAGCATTAGTGAATGCAGTGATTTCTCTCCCTTTTCTCTTTTATCTTTAAAGTCTTTATCTGAACCAGTTGTCAGTCTGGAGAGTTGCTTACCACGCTGGACCAGAGGCTAATTTTGTTCAGGACCTAGACTGTGATCAGAGCACTATGTTTTGGAGCAAATGCAGTCTTTTGAGTTTTCCAGTTCCCCACTTATAATGTGAACCTACTGTTTTGCACTGGGGCCTGTTGTTTTCGAAGATCAGGCTGAGTTACTTGCTTCTTCTGTGGAATAGTTTTGTGCAAACCTCCTTGAGCTGGGCTAGTGCTGGTGGCCCCAGTGATAGGTCTGTTACTATGCTCACCCCACCACAACTTCAAACAGAGTGAGTTTTCTTTTCCCAACTAGCTCCTGAAGACTGAACCCAGCTTAGGTTTCTTAGTCTGCTACCTATTTTAGTTTTAGATAATTTCATTCCGTACTAAGTAAAATGTTACTTTCCAGGTATTTTTGCTTAATACTTAGTACTTTAAGAAATACTGGTTCAAGAGAGTGTAATGTACATAGCAACTATGTAGTACTCACCTTAGGTTGCCAATGCAACTGCCTCACCCTTCTTGTGCAGGAGCCCTAGAGGAGAGTAAAACAAGCTGAGCCAAAGCAGGTGAATTTCCTCTGCCAAGCCCTCTCCTCAGCCTTCCATGTCTCTTTGGAGACTTTATTGTAGTCCTTCTTATCCCTCCTGTAGTGGAATGAGTTGATTCTGTCCTGTGAGTTTCTTGGAGAAGAGCTCCAGCAACATTTCATGAATCTGAGCTCCAGCCCTGCTTGCTTGTGGCTCCCTGTGATCTGTCCTCTCTCCAGAGCTACCTGCATTTAGCCTGATATCCTACACTTCTGAAACCTTCTGCTGGACATGGGTGGAGGCCAGCTTTAATGGTCAAAATCTTATTTTAACAAAAGGTTTTGCCAGCTGCAAGTTCTCAGTGGGGACATGTGCTTCTTCTCTGTGTTCAGACTAGGGAAGCCATCCTTCCTGCTTCTTGAATCTGGGTGTGAAGGTTTTCTTTCACTCAGCTTTTCTGCCAGTCATGATCCCTGTTGCACATTAGCCTCTTTGCTTTCCTGAAAACTTGCCTTAATTCTGACACCTGTCCAAGAACTTCTCCTGATTGAGATAAGCACTGGCTTATCATTTTGATAAATTCTCCAGATCTAGTTGTGTGAAAAAAAAGTTACTTATCCCAGTTGTCCCTTGAGAGATGGCGCTTCTATTTAGAAGTTCGTGTTGACTTGCAAAAGTTTCACGTGCATTTACAGTGAAATTGTCCCAGTGATATTAATCAAGAAATTGGCAATCAGTTTATGGATTATTAGGGAACTTAAACAACTGCCTACATAAACCAGTGCTATCTCATTAACTTTCCATTTAAAAAGCTGTATATTTCTATTTGTTTAGATAACTTCAGTGCAAATTTCTGAGTATTCATCTGATAACAACAGTGTGGAAGAAGGAGAGACAGATCTGGTGACCACTACTCCAGGATCCACCAAGATATTACCATCGAGGTCAGGAGAGGACACAGAGGATGTTACAGCACAACCAGCCAGCGAGTGGCTGAGGTCTGCGCAGGCCCTTCTCCACACCCCAGGGAAGCAGGTGGGCAAAGCACCCCGAGCCCCTACCGAGTCCACAAAGAAGAGGAAGCTACTGAGGTAAGTGCACTAGCTGCCTTAAAGATTTTTATTTTTTTTCATTGTGTGTGAAAGAGTTCTTACAAAAGAATAGGAATGCACTTCAAGAGTCCAAAGAAGGGCCACAAAGATGATCTGAAGGCTGGAGCACCTCCCCTGTGAGGACAGGCTGAGAGAGTTTGGGTTATTCAGCCTAGAGAAGAGAAGGCTTCAGGGAGACCTTATAGTGACTTTAAAGGGGGTAC
Organism: Coccyzus lansbergi; assembly: GCA_033558105.1. NCBI lineage: Eukaryota > Metazoa > Chordata > Aves > Cuculiformes > Coccyzidae > Coccyzus > Coccyzus lansbergi. The sequence continues at coordinate 230,055 of JAUMJK010000239.1, forward strand.
AGGAAAGCTGGGGAGGGGCTCTTTATCAGTGAGTGTACTGATAGGACGAGGAGTAATGACTTTAAGATGAAAGAGGGAAGATTTAGATTAGAAATTAGAAAGAATGTTTTTCCTGTAAGGGTGGTGAGACTCTGAAACAGGTTGCCAAGGGAACTTGTAAATGCCCCATCCCTGGAGGTGTTCAAGGCCAGGTTGGATGAGGCTTTGAGCAGCCTACTCTAGTGAAGGTGTCCCTTCCAACCCAAACCATTCCATGATTCAATGATAAACATTTTCAAAATGCAAATTCAAAAAACTTCAAGAGTGTGATTTATCTGTGAACATGCAAACAAGGCAAGTGAGAACACAGTTCAGTTTTAAAATCTATGGTGAAAGCTCCTGATATTGACCCCTGTGTACAAATCAATGCAGTTTTTGCACTTCTAATAATGCTGCGTTGGCCTTACAGATGTGTGAGTTTTAGCTTGTAGTCATTTGATTGCTTTGAGCCTCTCTAGTCAATCTACAAAAACACTGTGCCTCTTAACTTTTTTTTTTCAATCCTCTCTGGATTTGCCAGGTTAAAATTATCTAAAATACTGTAGGAAAGGGGTGGATGGGCAATACCGCTGAGTAGTGCAGGGCAGAGTGATATTTAGGCAAAGGTGGGAATGCGTTTGTTAATCTGAAATTTAAATCTTTGTGACTAAATTAAATACATTAAAAATTATCTTAATTGCTGAAAGAAAACAACCTGCATAGTGGGAGTCTGATATTCACAATTCACTATTTCTCTAGCTAATTAGAGTGCAGAAATGGTCACTTCTTATTTTGAATTAACAACAGTTGCTTTGACTTAAATGGCAAGTATGCCTCAAACTATGGGGAACTGCAATCACAAATGGTGCTGCTATCTATTGTACTTTCAACAATGTCGTTCTTTCTTACTATTTTTTGCAGCTGAATCTATGTACAGTGATCAATCAATCAATTACTTAAGAAGAAAATCTTCATGTTGGTTCAATAACCATATTTATTTTTCTCCAAAAATTATTGTAGCAGTTTCAAAATGCTGAGGAAAGAGATTTGAAAGTCCTAATTACTGTGTGTCTCTATACTTAAAAGTGCTTTGCTTGTGCATTCGGGCTTTATTTCTTGTTACTTTAAAAACAGAAAGACATAACTGTACTAGGTCAGACCAAAGCTGTAACCCCCGCAAAAAATGCTTGTTAGTGGCCAAAAGCAAGTGTGTTTGAAGGTAACATGAACAGGACAAGCATATAGTGTATTTTGCCCAGATGCACTTCCAACTTCCTACAGTTTACTTGACCTGAGCTGTTTGTTATCCTCAATGAGTTTCTCTTTTCATGAGTTTGCCCAGTAGTTTTCTGAAACCATAAAAACTTTTGGCTGCTACGATAACATCTCAGGGTCAGGAGTTCTATAGCTTAAACATGACTGGAATTTGCACCTACCAGCTTCATTTAATCACCTCTCCTATCGATAATCATAGTGCAAAAATGTATTTCACAGCAAAGATTTTTTGAGATGTGTATAAGAGAATAAATAGCTTTTAAAAAACCCAACCAAGTAAGCCACAATGATGCAGAATGTAATCTGTCCAGAGTAGCCAGAGTAGCAAAGCTGGCAGGGCTTTTCAGTCTTCCATCCTGTGGTTACACCTTGAGTTCCTTTGGGAACAGGGAAGCAGGCAGGAAATTCCTCAGTTATGAGGTTTGTTTATCTAGTTATTTTTCTTGTCCAGGTAACTGTCATCTTTTCAGGCTTCCTATTCAAGGCATTAATTCCACGTGTGTCTTCTCCATCAACAGTAAGAGGAAGGATGGGAAACATTTTCATTGATGTGCTAACAATGGATATAAGAATCTGCATCCTCAATAAGGTCTTCAGTGCTGGTGGTTAAAGGCCAGTTTGAGGGAACGTTTGTAAGCTTCTTGACTGATGAAGAGACAACGCTCTTTCTGGCTACGTAGCCAAAAGTTAAATAGCAGCTGTTGGCTTGTTCTTTCTCCTTCCGTCACACCTCTGCTGCAGATTGAGGCCATAGTAGAAAAAGCAGTGAGTAAGGGAAGTCATCCTGCAAGCTGGATCTGGCCAAGCTTGGACTATTTGGAACTGCAGTAGGTGGAAGAGAGAGACAAGAGCCCCTTCTTACACAGACTCTCCTTTCCTAAACTGGTGCCTAAGGAAGCATGGAGTGAACAGAGATGGGGCAGGTGATAGAGCTGCCATCTTCTCTGTGAATCCCTGTGTGTTCTGCTCCAAATCCAGACAGCATCAAATATATTATACTTCATGGAAGAATCCTGATGTAGGTAGAGTAGGCCTCCTATGGTTTTATTTCCACATTTAAGAAAACAGAAAATATGTCTATTTTCATCTGTTTGCTGTTTGAGATGACTGATGTTGTCTTCAAAAGCAGAGCAAGTATTTTCAAAAAATGTTAGCATCTATTTTCCAGAAAAATCTCATACCATGTGCAACACTGTCTTCCAGATTCTTCACGAACACTGCAATCTGCATTGATTTTTGCATTACCTGATTGTAGGGATGCATTGTAGTGGCTACATTTCTCTACACAACCTCAAAGAAAGTTCCCTAACATGTCCCCTAACATACCAACCAAAACAAATCAACAAAGGAAAGAACCATAATGGTCTGTGGAAAAATTCAATAAATTTACTTTCAATTTACTTGTCTTTTGCTCTTGGAATCCTCCTGGTATTAAAATGAAAATGGATAGATACCTGGATGGGAGGAAAGTGTTGTTTGTTTGGCTCTATTAGAGATGTGATTTCCATACACTACAAAAATCAACACGTGACCAAACCAACAGAAATCTTTAGAAGTAAGCTGATTATGGATGATTAAAATAAATTCTGCTGATACTGGTGTTAAAAATTTAAGTGTAAATTCAACACCTTTGTTTGGAAATAAAATGAGAAAATGGTCTATGACCCTGAAAGAATGTTGCTTATAATGTGGAAAATTTGAAGGGCTGTGTTGCTGGCCTTCTCTTTTAGGAGTTAAGTGGGGTTTTGGAAAATGATTAGCATCTGCCGACAAGAGAGGTGTGGCAGAAGCAGTTCCTCCCCACTATACCTACTGACTGGTCAATTCTGTGCTGTTTTTCCAAATTTTCTTGCCTTCATGTATCCCCTGTAATTCTAGGTTTTGTTTTCAAAATTGTTCTAAATAATTGTTGTTCTTTCTACCAGGGGAGAGGAGGCAGTCTGTATGGTGATGCTTGTCCTTCAGGGGTGTTGGCGGTTCCAGAAGGTTCTCAAGCAACCTGAAAGGCAATGCTATGGGAGATTGCAGTCTGCCACAGTCTTTTATTCACAGACATGAATACCACTGCTGCTGGACATCCTCACCTTAAACGTTGGTTTTATATGCTTGTGTAGCTGCCTTCCTTCATTTAAACAAAATTGGTGATGGAGTGGGAGTAGTATCATTTTCCCAGGACACGGCAAGATAAATCACAGAATCACAGAACAACCAGGTTGGAAGGGACCCATCAGATCTTCTAGTCAAACCATTCCTATCTAACACTAAACCAAGTCCCTCAATACCTCATCCACCCGTGTCTTAAACACCTCCAGGGAAGGTGACTCAACCACCTCCCTGGGCAGCCTATTCCAATGCCCAATGACCCTCTGCGTGAAAAACCTCCTCCTAATCTCCAGCCTAAATCTCCCCTGGCGGAGCTTGAGGCCATTCCCTCTTGTCCTGTCCCCTGTCACTTGGGAGAAGAGGCCAGCTCCCTCCTCTCCACAACCACCTTTCAGGTACTTGTAGAGAGTAATGAGGTCTCCTCTCAGCCTCCTCTTCTCCAGGCTAAACAACCCCAGCCCTCTCAGCCGCTCCTCATAGGGTCTGCTCTCCAACCCCTTCACCAGCCTCGTTGCTCTTCTCTGGACTTGCTCCAGAGCCTCAACATCCTTCTTGTGGTAAGGGGCCCAGAACTGGACACAATATTCAAGGAGCGGCCTCACCAGTGCTGAATACAGAGGGAGAATCACCTCCCTGGACCTGCTGGTCACACCATTTCTGATACAAGCCAGGATGCCATTGGCCTTCTTGGCCACGTGGGCACACTGCTGGCTCATGTTCAGTCGGCTGTCGACCAACACCCCCAGGTCCCTCTCCTCCTGGCAGTTTTCCAGCCAGGCTTCTCCCAGTCTGTAGCTCTGCATAGGGTTGTTGTGCCCCAAGTGCAGGACCCGGCATTTGGCCATGTTAAACCTCATGCCGTTGGACATTGCCCAGTGTTCCAGCCTGTTTAGGTCCCTTTGCAAAGCCTCCCTACCCTCCAACAGATCGACACTTGCACACAGCTTTGTGTCATCTGCAAACTTGCTAAGGGTACCCTCAATGCCCTCATCCAGGTCATTGTATTGCAGCCATGAGCTACAAAGAGAGTTGATAAGGAAGTGCTACTGCTGCTACTTGATACTGAGGTAAATTGCTTTGGTGATCAGGTCAAGAGGTGTTGGCTCTAGGCATTTGTGCCCTTCTATTCCACCACAAAGTTTCAATATCTCAGCTTGAGTCAACACTGCACGGGAAAGTAATGCAATTGATTTGCAAACCTGAGGGGAGAGAGGGTATATGCTGTAAATAACAGCGTTCAGTATGCTATTCTTGTTAGATCTGGAATTTGTGTTAATGTTACTGGGTGAAATGTCTAAACAGCACCAGTTCCAAGTTTCTCAAAGTTCCCTTGTGAAAGAAGGGAGAAGAGTATTGGAAGTCTAAAAGTTTTGTTACATATGTTAAACCAGTAATGGGGTTCATTCAGTATTTATGTAGAAGAAAACTCAAAATGCACACACTCAGCTTTTCTTGTCTACAAGTAAACCTTTCTTAAAGGTTGCTTAAATTGTTTGCTTTTTCTAGTCAAATTTTATTTCAATCGGAAGAAAGAAAAGTTCTGGGTTTCAGTGCAGGAAATAGATATCTTAAGTTATATAATGTTAGCTGTACTTCTAAATATGTTGTGTTGCAAGAGGTTTTACTTGTGAAGAATATCTGCTTTAGCGCTTTGTTAGTTTTGGGGTTTTTTTGGCTGTTTTTAGTTTAATGGTAAAATAAATCTTGGGAAAATCTGTTTAATTGTCTTATATCTACTTGTTTGCAGGCCACTTACAGATGTGATCTGCTAAAGTTAACTTTTGTTATCGAAAGAGGAAAAACATTACAGAATGTCCTGATACTATGTGCAGTAAAATGAAACCCGGTTGTCACATGAGGCCATCTGAGGTCTTGAAAATAAAGGAAATTGTCAAGGAAGGAAGGAGCTGGCACAAATGAAGCAGACTTTTACTCTAAAATTGGGTCTGTTCTTTCTTACATGCTTCCACAAGTAGGAGGGCGTAACAGCAGCAGACTAGCCGTTTGACTGTCTTGTTCTTATGCTGATTTTAACTATTGGATTAAGTTTTCCTTGCTAGTGAATTTCTTGTTGGGTTAGAAAAATATGGCTGAAGAATATCAAGGCTGCACTGCAGATTTACCACTTATAGGCACTGAGCAAATAATTTTGCACTTACTGAAAGTTAAAATGTCTTTCCCATTTTAGAAAGTATGGATGGTTTCACTGGGCCAGGTGTTTGGTATTAATAGAAAAAAAGTCACATACACACTTTCCTGAAAATTAGATTTCTCCAGTTTCGTGAGTACTGTATTTTACTGATTGGAATGGTTTAACAGGGTATGATTGTTCCTCTCTAAGAGAAGTAATTTTGCTGCTTTTGTTTGTTTAACTGTCGAGCTTGCTTTTCTATGCTCAGGCAAGCCAAAACCTTCAGAATTGAGGGAAGGATCTTCTTTATTTAGTGAGAGGTGACTGTTCCCCATCAAAAGTAGTTCCTGTAGGCTCTTTCTCTTAACTTTGTTACTCTGTTCTATGAAAAATGGTGCATGTGAGCCTGGCACTCGATTTTTCTAAATTGTTTTTTTATACTGGCTAAAACAGAGGTAACTTATTTCTGGGAAGACTTTCCTTAAGTACCGCATCTTTCTTCTAATGAGAACCTCTGCTGTAAGAGAGGTAGGACAGTATGGAGTATTTTTTTCTATTAAGGAGTCTGGCGAGCCAGAGAGCTGTGGTAAACTCTTCAACTGTGGTTTGGGGTTTTTAACATGACTGGTTAGAAAGGGTGATCAATGTTTTGAAAACTATGAAAGAAGCAAAAAAAGCTTATGTTTTTCCAGTGATGTTCCTACAGTGTTTCAAATATTTTCTTTGAGATAACTTGGCTAAGTAGAGGGATGGGAAATAAAGTTTTACTTAATCTTTCCCTGGAGGCTATATGGGATGTAGAAAGTGCTCACCCACCCTGTTCTCAGCTGTTATGACTGTAATCCCTCTTGCATCTCTTCCTCTTCACTGTCTGAGGCAACTAAGAATTGGAAACCAAAACATACTACAAAAGAATGAAGCTCTGGTGTCTATGACAATAAACTATTTTCGATTTGCTGGAGTAATTGTGGTATAGTGTCAACATACTTTTTGTAAAAGTTTAATTGTTAAAATATGGTATTGAAGACATCTCTAGCATACACTGACCAAAATTTACAGCTGAAGATACTGTAAGTTCTCTAAATGCGTCAATTCTGTCTAATGCAGGTGCTGCAAGATACCTCAGGCTCTCACCATGCTGTGGGAACTCACAAAAATGGTACCTGTTCCACATATGTTTTATGGAGTTGATCTCCTTTGTGGAATGATTGAAAAAAGAGTGGTGAGAGGCTACAAGGACTGAAAAGACTTTTGGTTTATTGAGCTTTTTTAAGACAGACTCCAAATCCTTGAATCTTTAAGACTTTAGAAGAGGCTTTCAGTATGTCTGCCTTCTTGATTTGGCTAATGTTAAAAAAACTTCATGTGGATAGGTTGTGGATCATGTTGTCAAAAAAAAGTGGAAGGGCTTTTCACCATATTTATGTGTTGGCAGACTCAGGTGACCCTTGATGGCTGTGTTAGAAATTATTATTTCTGTTACAGTGCAGATCTTCCATTTTAAGTATATCTCAGATGCTGTTGATATGACATGTGGGTCAGGAGAAACACTGATTCCTTTCCAAGTGAAAGACCCTAGAGTATAATTGTTTGACAAGTTTTTTAGGAAGTTAAAATTATTGCTATCTACTTTGGTCTTTGCTTGTTCTATCATATAGGGAAAAAAAACTGTTTTATGTTTTGATTCCAGAAAAATAGCCCAGATTTAACAAACAGAATAATGCCAATGATCATAGTGATTCTGTGATAGTAATGGTGGTTTGTCCAAGGTGAAAGCTTATAAATCTAGCTATTGAGTCAGAACTTGAGTGGGGCTGATCTGTAAAGCAATAATTATTCTTTCTGATCCCTTGTTGCTTCACGAAGGCAACAGCTTCTCCTCTGCACAGGAGAGGAGGTAGGCCGTAATAGAGGAGACTCACACTTCTGTGGCCAACATTCTTCAATCAGGTCTTTCATAGGTATCCATGCTATTCTGTATATGAAAGGAACACTTGCTAGTGACTGTCAGTGCTCGCTGTTGCTTATTAATTTGCAAATTGTAAAGTAGCTGAATAGCTGATGGGCTTCCGCTGTTGACAAATTAAATACCAGCATGCTTAACGGTCCTTTTTTCTTTAGCAAGCATCCCATGGGATAGAAATGGACAACTTGGTGTTGCAGAAGTCAGTCACATCACCAGTTAACTTTGAATATGTGAGGAGTTCTGTTCTGGCTTTGAAAAGGGAGAAGGAGGGAAAGTGCCTAGCCCTGAGACGGGACATATATTTCTGTAACCTAGAGTGTTTTGAAATACATGGAGTCCTGAGGATAGTGTATATGAGGAGACAACTGAATAATAAGTTGCTTAAGTGTTCACTGTTCTTAAATTCAGATGAAGTCTGGAAAGGAGTAAACTTGATTGAATATGGGGTTATTTTTGGTAAGTACTCCACTGAATGAAAACCTTAATAAATCAACACAGACAGATCTACAGAAGTTCAGAAAGATTGAAAATCACTTCTCAAAACACAGCCTACTCGCTAGTGCTCTTTGGGTTTTTTTTCTTTTTTTTTTTCCTATTAACCTCATTTGAGTTGGAAGCTAGGGACAAGCAACCTGAGAGCCACAGGTCAGGCTCAGCCTTACCTTTTGATGATACTTGTCATGTGGTGGCACAAAACTTTTCAGTCTTGCTGTTGAAGTTTGTGGAAAGGGGCAACCGCCTCAGAATAAGCTTTTGTACTAGTTGCTGAGCTTTCTTCAGCCCACCAAAACTGTCTCTCATGGGGATATTGTTGGACACTAATGGCAATATGTTGTTTTAAATACACTATTTCAACAAACTCAGATTTAGTATGGAAATAAGGTGCATATTTCCGCTTGTTTAATCTGTCCAACTCCAGGAATTTAAAGGAACAAAGTAGTTGTACTGCAAATTTCGTGATTAAAAATAAAAAGTCTCTGGGCAGCGGAGATTGTATCTGAGCAGTTTGGCTTCATTACGCAGCCTTTGCATTAATCATTTGCCAAATGCATTCAATTAGCTCATATTAAAACATTTTAGGGGCAAATTTGAAGCACTGGTCAGTAAAGTATGCATCTCAGATTACTGGGGTTTTTTTTGTTGTTTAAATACAGTTTCTCAGTTCCCTTGATTAGAGAAATTGTACATTAGTAATCAAAGTATATTTGCCAATTCTTTTTATATATGTACACACCCCCCAGATGTTGAGTTCATGACTGAGAACAATTAAATGCATCATAAGAGTTAGATCTGTGCAAAAGAGGGAATGGGTTATCTTTTTCTAAACTTCTTGAAGCAGCTAGATGCATAAATAAATACAGACTACAGATTAACCAAGACCTGGTACTGTAGAATCCAGTCTCCACTCTTGATACCAACAAACCTCTTATATCTGCAAAATTAAGCCGAACGCCTTCTGCACCCTGAAAAGACAGGAAGGCTACAGTGTTTTTTAGAAGGATAATGTGTGGACAGTGAAAAGTGAATATTATTTATGTCTGCCTTGTATTACAAACAAAAAGTTACTTTCATGTGGTAGAATCTATGCCATAAAATGACTTAGTCCCTGTAAACCGGGTTAACTCCTGAAGGTTGAATATAAAAGCTCATTAGGTATTTAACAATCCACAGATGTGCAGCTGGGAATAAAATAATAGTAATTTCAACCATTTAGTTTTTTGAAAACATGATGTTTATTCTTTCACTGAGGCTGGCATCTGCTTAATACCATGCCCTATGTTGTGTAAGCTCAGTGTGACACTGTCTTCTCTCATGTGCACAGCTGGGAGTGACTCTGACTGTGTAGTTCAGAATATCTCACAGCACATGCACAAACATTTTCAGTAGTGTGGGTCCTTGTAATGCCTGAGAAGGAATCAGTAGTTTTCAAATGTCTTTGTTATCAGTTCTGTTAGAATACCTACAGAAAGCACCTTTTTCTTTATTTGTTTTACATGTTTGAGCTAAAAAGGGGGTTGATTCTCCTGGCTTTGTGATGTAGTTTAAATTTCTTTGTTTCTACCTTTTAAATAAAACAAGCAAACATCTACCAATCCACTCTCTTGCCACAGAAATTCCTTTTGTGCATGGCATGTCCTTCCATTGTATTTTCCAGTTTCACAATGTATGAAACAGTCAAAAAAAGACAAATGTTTCCAGTGACCATCTGGGAACCTCTCATAAATGCGTACTTAGTTATATTTTATACTCTATCCGCTTTATGGTGTTTTGTGTTTAAGCTGTTTTTAACTGCATTTGGAATGTGTGTGAATGGAAGGATGATGATTAATAAATATAAATTAATATTATTAGCACAAAGGGCTGCTAAGGAAAGGCACAGTCTTACTTGTCATGAACCTTTGTGGTAACTAATGCAGATGTGGTTAGCCTGTTGGCAATGAAGTTTTAAGTGTTAGTGAGACCCTCCCTGGTAGACATATCAGACCTGAAAAGAATGATGTATTACTGTTGTCTTCAGTAGCCACAAACCCAGGAACTTGCTTTCCTTCATGCTACAGGATGTTTCTGCCATAGGTGAAACAGTAGTGGGCTTCCAGAGGAGTAGGAGCTGATTGACAGGGGATGTTGTAGCCCTGTTCAGGAAAGGGGGGAAATGCAGGCTGTGAGGCAGTAATAGCTACTCTTTTATGCAAGTACCTTTAAGCTTTCTAGCATTATTTGTCCAAAGAAAATACATTTATTTGACTGTTATCTGGGGAGGAGGCGGAGTATGGTTTTAGAACACACCTGTTGAACAGTTTTCTTTCAGCAAAACAAGTTTTTGAACCACTCTCTGTATTGTGTATTGCTATAGTCCAGCCACAGAGTTCAATTGCAGACTCATGCATGCAAAACTTAAGTAAGCAAACTCAAAATATGTTTAACTGCTGCGTTATCTGAGCCTAGTTGAGCTGGCATCTACCTGTTCCAGCATGGTTCATGTAGAAAACGCAGCCAAGCTGAATTACAATTACTTCTAAGGATGATTTCCTGGCAAGAAGAGAAACTAGGCAGACAATTTGCTGGAGTCTGTAAAACTGTCTGGCCCACAAGTGGTGTGGTGCGGTACTGCTTGAGTGCTCAAGTTTTGGGGGCAGTGGGGTTGAGCAGAGTAAATTATCCTGTGTGAAGTTCTGTGCTGCTCATGGTGCCGAAGCTTCCATTGCACTTCTCTGTATTAGTTGCCTCTGTAACTTAATGTCCACATTGATAGCAGGATTAAACAAGATTGTGAAGCTTTCCTGGAGGGTTGCTGGAGCCCAAGATTTCCTAAATATTTTTGTTTTCCTCCTTAATATTATGGGTTTTATAGCTTGTTAAGTGTGGGTTCATTAATTTAGGGGTTGGAGGGGGGTTTTTTCCCTCCACCAAGGGTCTTTTATGGATCATTCTGGGACAAATGTGGCTTTCATACTTCAGAGTGTTCGTTCTGTGATCTTTACTACTAAGATGTTTAGCTGTGCCGTGTACTTATTCTTGTGACAGTCATGATTTTACAAAGCATCTAGTTGTTCATTAGAAATTCAGCTGAGCTGCTAACTACTTTTCATATAACTTGTCCACAGGTGAAATTGCTTAGCAATTGCTACCCAAAGAGAGATTTTTACAACCTTTTTGAAGTGCTGTTTAGCATTTTTATAACTCATTTTTTGGTTTCCACAGGTATGAGTCCTTCCAATTTCACACTTGCAGTGTGAGCTTTACCAAGCTATTTGGTTTTTTTGACTAGACCAAACAATTCTATTAATGTGCACAAATAGTCATGAGGTTGTTGTACGTTATCTCCTATGATTCCTAAGCCAGTTTAACCCAAGGATGCATTTCACCTTATTAGAAATGTTTATTGATATACTACATAGTATTTGTCAAAACCCCTTACAATATAAGGAAAGAATGAAGTATATTTTTATGCAAATAACTTCTTTGAAGGCAAAGAAAGATGCTCAAATACTCCCATAGCATTTTGTAGTAGCCCAAAGATGTCTTTGCACATATTCATCTGAGAAATTCATCTGAGAAGCTAATGAGAAATTACATCTTCTGGCTTTGAATCCAGTGGTAGGAATTGCTGTAGTGTTACCTTAAATGCATTTGTGCTAGATGCCACTCCTCTGCTCCTCACCTTGGGAATGCTAAATTAATTTAATCTTGGAGTGTGTTCAGACCACTGAAACTGCACACTTGACCCAGCTTGTGAAATGAATCATAGGGTCAAGTATGGGTAAAAGAATATTTTTGTGATCACTCCTTGCCAACAGACAAACAAATCTGTGAGGGGAGAAAAAAAAAAACCCAACCTGTTCTAACTGGTGGTTACACTGGTTTGGTTTGAATTCTCAGTTGTCTGTAGTATCCATCAGGATATGTGCACAAGTGCAAAGAAAACTTGGGAAACTTTACTTTGCAATCCTCATTTTGAAGACACGATTGAAAACATGAAGATTTTGCACACCTAGATAGTGAAAATGTTTGATTGTTTGTATTGACCCTAAGTATATGTTTTACCAGGTGTATATACATTGGAAAATCAAAATTAGGAGTAATAGTCTACAAAATGTAATTTTACTGTATATTTTTATCTTAAGGAGTCAAAGCATACATATTCCATCTGTCCTGTGTCTTGTCACTTGGCAAAACTGAATACCAGTTCCTGGCAAAACTGAGCATTCCTTTGTTCTCTGCAGGGGCGGGCTAGCTGAGAGATTATGTCGACTGCAGAACAGAGAAAGATCTGCCATTAACTTTTGGAGGCATCAGTGCATTTCAGATACTAAAATTTCCTCAGGTAAGAAGCATTAGTCATATACTAATGTGTAAAAGCATATACTTACATATGTGTTTATACACATAGGGTTACAACTGAGGTTTATATTCTTTGTGGGGTTTGCCTGATTTGTATTTAATGTTCTCTTGATTGCCTTCTGAGCTAATACTGTGTTTCAGCTAAATATGGTCGGTTATAACATCCCAGCCATCAAAGTGTTGGAATGTAATGGATAAAGGACTTGTGAAGAGTCTAGACATCTAGATTAATACAAGTCCTTGATTTCCAGCATCACCGTAGGAAATGGTGTTTCCAGCAGATTGTAGGAAAATTCAACATTTAATTTATGAGTGTGTGGGTGGCTTTTTCATTTTTTTGTTGTTTCTTTATAACTGACTTTTCCTGTTCCCTTGTTAATTTTTCTGTGATTTGAAGTCAGCTGTATTGATGGATAAGTGCTGAAATAGTGAATAACAGTAAATATGGACAAGTAGAAGACAACCACAAAATGGGTGTGAAGCATAACTACAGTGGGCCCTTCGCTTAAGAAGAAACAGTGGAAGTTATGTGAATTAGTTATAAGTGACTGATAGCACCACCTTTCAGTAATATTTCTTGAGAGATAGTGGATTCATAGAGTTTAAGTGTAAAAGAAGGATTATTTTTGCATCAGTTTGTGTGACTGTAGGGTATGAAATTGCAAGGATTTATTCAGTATTAAGCTGACTACTTGTTTCTGAGAAGTTCTTCAGTTACATTTATTTTTCAGAAAGTCCTCTGGTATTAATTTGAAAACATGCAGATGAGAGAATCTATCACTTGCCTTGAGAGTTTGTCCTTAATTCCACTCCCAAACTTTTAAAAGTGGGTTTTCTTCCAAATATGAGCTTGTCTGGCTTCAGTTCCCCTCTTTTGTTTTGTAAAGCCTTTCTCCATTAGATTAAAGAGCTCTTTAGTGTGTGGCATTTTCCCTCTCTGGCAATTGCACAGCAAAATCATGCTCACTCATAATTTTCATAATCTAAACAGAGTGAGCTCTTTAAGGCTCTCTAAAGTATTTTTACTGGTCTTCAAGTGATTTGCATGGCTTTTTACTGTATCCTCTCAAAGTTTTCACCATGTCTTAAGAATGAGGGCATGTATGTATTCCTTCAGTTTTAGTCTCATCAAAACCTTGGGCTGGATTCAGTTCACTACATTGCCTCCTGTATGCTGAAGGCCTGTTATAAGTGTTTGAGACTGGTTTGGCTTTGGACACAGCATGGTGCTGGGATTGCATGTTGAACTGATTGTCCAATATGATTTCATAACTTCTGTAGCTGTTGTTTTCTGAAATCCAGTTTCCCACTCTTCAGCTATCATTTGTTTCATCTACCTAAACACAGGGAAATATTTGTTCTATATCCAGGCCTGCTTCATTTTAGTATGCCCAGCTAAGCATGCAGTTCAGGTCATTGAGTATGTCAAACCTGTCCTCTTTTAGTCACAAATTTGCTTGAATTTGTGGTATTCACATAATTTCTTTTTTTTGAACTTGTTTTCATGTCATTGGTGAAACCATTTAATAGCCATCAATATTTACTTTCAAATCCTACTGTAACTACTCTTTCTCAATTATGATTTTCCACAGGCAAAAAACTATAACTGTAATTAATTGAATTAGTTCTCTGATTTATTTTTTTTGCATTCCTCTTAAGGGGTACATTAATAATAGTGAAAATGATTGTTCTTTCGTAAGGAGTTTGTACAATTTTAAGTCACACGCAAACTGTTGGTTAAAGCTAGTCTCACAATTTCTCACTGGATCTTTAGAGAGCTTACATCCTGTGTCCACTTGCATGCTACATGTTCATAATGCCATCCATGTGGTGTGATATATTAGATTTCTGACCTTAATTGCTTACTTATTTTTCCAGTCACTTTGCTTAGATCTGATGTCAAGGTAGCTGGTGTCCAGTTACTGTAGGTCACTTTGTTTGCACTTCCTGAATATTAGGACCACATCATCATCCTTTCAGTCTTCTGGAATTTCCCCAGTGTTTGAAGGCTCACTGGAAAGTAACATCAGGAAACCAGAAATGTGTTTAGCCAACTCTTTTCAGAACTGCTATGTTGAAAATAGTCGTGCTGGCTTAAAATTAGTCAAGGCTTCTGCATGATGTCTATCCTCCATCTGAGTTACTAACGGATAGGAGGTTACTGTATTGTTCTTATGTGATATAAGGGCATCCTCTTGCTTCTTCTGAAATATGGAAAGGAAAGTAAAAGTAAAAAATAGAAAAAGGAACAAATTTAGTATTCTGTATAGTAGTGGGCCTGCAAAATAGCTAATGTGCTAATATTCTTCTCATCTTAACTTCGTATGTGTCATTACAAAACCTTGGTTTTGGCTGCTCACCGTTTTGTAGGCTTTAACTCCTAGGCTGAAATATTCCATGCTAAACATCTGCTCCTGGCTGAATTCCTTTCTTTGATTATTATTCTGTCTTTCAGAAGATGAGTCAGAATTAGTTAACATTTTATGAGAAAAAAATTATGGGAAAATACCTTGCTCTATTCTGAAGTACATTGAAAAGAAATCTGATAAATGTCTTCAAGACTATTTAATTTTGGCAGAAGATGAGCCATTGCTAGGATATGCCTTTTGTCATTGTGAAGAAAATCTACAGAACTTGAGCAAGTTAGAATTCTTTAGCACAGACTATTGTGAGCATTTGCTAAAATTTCTAAATGATGCTGAATGAGCCATAATTTAGGAGTATACTTCAACTTCACAGCCTAAATTTCACTTTCCATTCCCAAACCTTATTCCAAAGCTCAAGAAATATAAAATAATCATTAATATGGCTGTAATAATATCCTGTGGATATTTTTTCATCTCAGGAAAAAAAAAATTATTTTTTTTTTTTGTTCTTTGAATGGCCATACTGTTTCATGGCACCAAAATAAATTGATGTTTGGTTTGGAAATGTCAGTTGGAATGGTTGAAATTTTAGTAATGTGTTGATGGTTTAGTAATGTAAGTAGATAACCTTCTAATTGCTTCTAGTTTGGAAATGTGCAATGGCAGCACAGCAAACACATACCACTTTCTGCTTTCATCTTTTACGTTCATACTAAGAGTGCCTTATTAATCTGGGTTTTTTTCTTGGGATTTGTTTCCTTTCTATTTTGCTTATTGTTCATTGCTAAGGCAAAGGGGAGCATTTTCATATGAGATCAGTTTGAAGTCCTTCTTCCATCTGAGATTTAAGGAAAAACATTTACAGAAGTGCAGACTGTTCCCTCCCATTCAGCATTTCATGTTGCAGAATTGTATGCTTTTGTTTTGCTGTTGGTCATTTTTATTTTGTATCAGTGTCCATGTTATCGAAACCCCTCTTGTTTTGGCTTTATTTTTTTAAAAATTCCTTTCTGTTTGCTCCTCTGACCCCTTTCTGTAACTAACCATTGCGGTTTGGCTGCCTCTTGGTCACTGGGATGAATTACTACTCCAGGAAAGAGCACCTCCTCTCAGGCACACACTTTCTGGTTTTTATACAGTAGGGGGGTTGGTGGGGTGTCTCACTTTTGGCTGCGGGATGAAAAAAACCCTTGTGCTTTCTTGATTTTGACAATTTTGGGTCAAAATTGGTTCAGTAGCCAATATCCGTTGGGATAGAGACATACTAAGGATGTGCATTTTTGAAGGGTGATTGGGAATTCCACTTCTGTAATCAAGCTAACTGTATTAGACAGAGACCTGCAAGGAGAGAAGATCAAGGCTTGCCCATGCTACACAGCATTGGTTGGATGCTTGTTGTGCTTTAATTCTGAGAGAGATGGATGCTAGGGCCTTGGCCATAAATCCAGATTTTTTTTTTCTTAACAAGTGTAAAATGGAGACTGAGAAATGTGCAGTCTCTGTAACAGCGTGTCTCTGATAGGTCAAGCTGAGGGTTTGAGACTACTCTGTGCAAGGGCTTTTACACCATTTGCAAGCTTTTTTTTTTCTGTCTGCAATGCTGTAACTTCCCCATGAAGTTTCCTGTTTGGGCAAAGAAGGGATCTGGACAGTGGAGAGAGGGAGAAAACAACAAAACAAAACCCCAAACCTTTTTCCCGTCAACATCTGCTGGTTATATGGGGATTGCATGATGCAGAAGAAAAAATTAGTGCTTTCCTTAGTTATATTAAAGCAACTGTCTGTAGGAGAGGACACTAACAATATTTGAAGCAAACTCATGTAGATTCCTTCTGTAAGTTCTGCAATTCTAGTTTATATGCATTTTATTTTCTATTGTTTTTATTTTCTGCTTTGTTATCATGAAAGCAACTCTTCACTTAAACTGCAGAAGCATGTTATTGTCTAGTATTTATAATCCAATACAAGATATTTGGTATTTGTAGGCTTGAAATTAAGATTTGGGATTGGATTACAATTGAATTTGAGTAATAAAGTAATAATAAACTCAAACCTTTGATGCTTCAGGGAGAAGTGACCTTCAAAGGACAACAAGTCTTTAGTTTGCTGAGGAAAGCGGAGCACACAGGAGGGGACAGGGTGAAGCCCTTGAGATGAGGACAGGGTTTCACTCCTAACTTTCACTTCATTTTCAGGGAGGCTGAAAGGGTCACAGAAGAGGACATAAGCAATTGCTCCTCCCCTTACAGTTTCAGTGACTAGTTAAGGTGAAAGGAAGAAAGAATTTAACAGCTTGAACGCCAGGAGGCTTACATAAAAATTTGCCTCTGTGGATGAAGAAAACAAGGGGAGACCTTAACAGGGTTTCTTTTTACCATGCAGAATTCTTCTAAAAACACAGAAGTTTGAGCTTTGCTAGTTGTAGCTTATTTTCCTAGTTCTTAATAGTTTGTTTTATTACTTAAGAGTTAATACTGTAAGTTAGATAACTGGCAATTGGCCAAATTTATGTTTGTTTTGGTTTTGGCGTTTTTTTTGCCAGCCAACTGTCTGAACTTGTCACAGCATTGGGAAAGAAAAAGTCAAATGTAAACTTGTCTTTTTCAAACAAGAGTCCTTTGTATTGTTTTTGTTTTCTTATAAGAATCGATAATAGCATGCACAGTCACTTTAAGTAGCTTACATATGTTCCTATAAAGAATGTATAATGTTTAAGGCGCAGCCAAATTCAGCACCCTTTTTAAAATGAACATAGATGTGGCAAGAAGCCATCGTGCCTGCAAGTCCTGGTATGTTTTTGAGAAGTATCTTTTTGACTGACTTCAGAAGTTACCAGCTCAGGAAGAATAACAACGTGTATAGATCAGAATAGCAACCAGATGGTTTTTTACAGGCTGTGAAAATGTTGGAATCTCCACCTGTTTTTTTGGTCTACAGGGGTCTGCTTGGTATATACCTGTGCGTGGAGTGTATTATGCCTGCACCTGTGGTATTTTACGTGGGGAAGAAGGAAGAACAGTAATGGTATGCCGAGCAAAAGGATATTTTTAATTTATGCCTATAATTAGACCTTTTATACTTTCTACACTTGGAAATGAAAGTAAAACTTTGTGGTCTGAACCAGAAATTGTGGGCTTGGCTATTCTTCCACTGCAGATAGTAAGTGCTCTCCCAGGAGGGTGTCTAGCAACTGCAGTTTTGGAATCCATATTAGACAATTAGAAGTTAAATGGCATTGGGATGAAATAATTCCTTTGAAAAAAATGACTGAGGGGCACAAATTTAGAAGTGTATTGCTAGTTTGCATTATTAAACAAGGCATAAAATGGGGTTTTCTTTGTATACTTTGTACTTCCATAATATGTATACAATCCATCCATCAGAACCAAGTGCAGAGACTAATTTTCATTCTTAGTGTAGTAAGTACTGTTCCCAACATTAATCGCACAAGATTCTTTGTACTTTCACCAGGAAATGTTATTTTATAAAAGCTTTTAGCTAGGATTTATAGTAATTTAACTTCTGTCTAACACCTGTTTTTCTTGTAGTTCATCTTTCTAAAGTTCAAAAGAATTTGCCAGTTAAGTACAAGTATAATTACACTTTTCAACCATCTTCTTTAGAAATGTCAACAGACTATATCAGGTACAGTACCAATTTGCTTCTAAACTGCAGTTCTTATATATGATTTGTTTGATAGCTCTTTGAGCAAAAGTAACAGCAGTGTGGCTTTCTTAAAAGCATCTGTCCTTCTCCAGTATCGTTCAGATATCATTAAGATCAAGAATTGTGCATTGTGACTATTTAGCTGGTAAGAACAAATACAGGTTGTCCTGACTGCCTTTGCAAAAAACAAATATTTGTTAGTGGTTTTTCAAAGACTAATGTGACTTCAAACAATTCTATTTTTCTCCAGGTCTCTTGGGTTTTCTTAGGAGTTGGTGTTTGGTTTTTGAGGAAGCTCTACTTGCATGAATATATATTTTTTAATCGACTTAAAAAGGAAGTGTTGAAGTACTCTTCCTTGTCCTCTTGCCTTGTTTGCTTGGGTTTTTTGATCCATGTGATAGATGGGGTAAGTCTTGTGGCTGAGGAGTTTCTCTGTTATTTCATTGTTCTTGCTTTGCATTGGTAATCTACATGTGTATTTGCTGGTAGGTGTCTGTGTATGTTCTCTACTGCCAGAAACTTTTCTTCTCTGTTCTTCTTCATACTTGCATGTTAGTTTTTTTGTTTTTTTTTTTCCCAGAGTGCTCAGTGGAGCATTGTACTAAACTCCAGTTTTTCTCTGTTTTTGTAAGATCTGTTCTGTGTGCTTGTAGTTCACTGTTTTCTGCACTGGTACTGTGGCCTTTATGAAAATTTATTTCTACCTTATGTCGTGTATAATTGTTCCATTCCATTCTGTTGAGGTGGGCCTGTCAAGTCCATCAGCCCTGTGGGGGAGATCTTTTCCCCCAGCGTTGCAAGATGTATAAATTCTCATGGAAGAATGGAAAATTGAAAAATTCAGGAGTACCCACTGTCGTAGAGTCAGCCTGCCTTTGGTTTGCTCCTGCTGATGTGATGGTGGTGTTACTGTTCTTGCTTCATCTGATCTGGTCTCCATGGACATGCACTCGCAACCCAGCTGACACAGTGAAATAATCCAGAACAGGGTAGATTACCCTCTTCCGCAATTCCTCTTAAGGACCTGGGCGGTGTAGCATACCCTACTCTGTTGTCTCAAAACACTTTTCCTCACCTTGCAGGTCTTGAAGGGACCACTACAACTGACTCTGAAGAGAATTTGTTCCCTTTGAGAGCTTTCCCTTCAAAGTTACAGGTGCTCTTTTGCAACACTTGAACAGTAACATTCTAGCAAAATTCACTTGATTGAGGTGAAACTGTATGTAGTCTTACTGATGTTGACACCTGATGCATTTCCATACATCACACCCTATGGATCCTCTCCCTGCAGTGTGTTCAGCTTCCTATCACTGTGTAGCAAGAGAAACATAAAATTTGCAGTGCCCAAGAGATCATAGCTCCTATATTTTTCTCCTTATTGGTAGTACAGAGTTATTGAAAGAAACTTTAGAGTTGTATTTCAGGCACTGAAGCCAGAATGTCTGAACAGTTTTGTTTTGCTTTTTCTTTTCTTTTTTTAAATTGTGCTCCGCCATGTTTTTCCTTTTCTTCTGTTTCCTTTTCTTTCTTTCTGTTTCGGTTGTTAAGAATCAAAGCAGACTGGCTTTCTTCCTGGCCTCCCGTCTAGGCTTCCCTTGACATGACCAGTGCATCATTCGTCATCATATAAGTTGGATGTTGATGTGGCTTAAATATATGCATCTACTGTGAAGCCACTTTGTTAGATCTGATGATTAAGGCCCTTCAGTCTGCCAATGACTAGTGTATGCTGATGTTTTCAAAGGCTCAAGATCTCACAGTCTGTGATCTACAAAGGAATGGGTAACTTGTTTATTTCTTTTTTTTTAACCCTTCTGGAATTCAGCATAATGCAGAACATTTGCAAAATACTGTGCCAAACATGTTTTAATGTCTTGACATATGACATGGTATATGACTGAAGGGAAGGATTACCCCATGTACTGAAATAATAAACAGAAATTAAAGGAACTAACTGGGGAAACTGATGTATTCAGTGTGAAATTTGTTTGTTCATCTCCCACGCGCTTGAAATATGTTTCTACATTAATTGAGCTACTTCATGTCTGGGTTGCAATTGGAGTGAGAGAACAACATCCCAGAGGTCACCTGGAATTAAGTGATTAAACATGCACATAAAAGCTGATGTGCTAGGTGGTCAATCCAAAAGTTCTTCTAGTTTAGGATCCTGTTTCTGGCAGTGTCAAGAGCTACCAAAACACCTAGGGAAAATTATAACAGGACTAACACTTGATGACATCTCCCAGAGCGTTCTCCTGAAGATCTCTGACTCTTGGGCTTTCTGAACTAGAACTAGTGTCTGTGTTCTTAATGATTTTAAATACTTTTTTTTTCCTCCTACCAAGAACTTACTGTGTTTTTTTCTGAACCCATGCATACAATATAGACCTGTTTCGGTCACACAGTTGTGAAGGATCAGGCTTTCTTAGAAATTATGTCCAAGGCCTTTGCCACGTTTGTTCTGTTACTGCTGTTGCCCAAAAGAGCTTTCGTTGACATTTCAAAGATTCTCTTTACTGTAGCAGTGTGAGAGGTTGTTGTTCCATTTGCTTAGGTTTGGATCAGGATTTCTCCATCTGTTTCTGAGGAGCATGAATATGTGACTACTGTGTATGCTGGTGGGGTGGTGCTGAATCTGCTTGTCCAGCCCCTGCATGGCAAGGAGGCTGGAGGCTTTTGTCAAAGCTCCTTGTTTCTTGGCTAGGAGGCAAGGGAGGCTCTTGTCAATCATAAAGAGGCTTCACCAGAGGTACTTCCTTGCTTAAATGACTTGTTCCTCCCACCAGACAGTCTCTCCTAATGGTTTCACTCATTCAGGATCACTTGTAAGTTCTGGAGAAGTTAATTTGTTTGATTGCAGTTCATCTACCGATTATTTTTGTCTGTTACTCTTCTGTGGGTACACTTAACTACAGCATTCTTCTGCAAAGGCCTCATGTGACCTTGGCAGGTGGAAACTAACCCAGTTTGTTAGTGGTACCTGATTTTTCTTGTACTGTGACCCTTCTATGGCCAACCTTTTGACTCACTGCTAGCCAGCATGTTGCTGCACATCTTTGTAAAGGTTTTTCTTCTTACAGAAAATTGTTAGAAATGAGAGAGCATTACAGGCCCTGGTGGTTGATCTCCCCTTCTTTTAAATGGTGCTCTTTAGAGGTGGCATGTTGTATATCCCAAATGCCTCTTCAGAATTCACACTTGGATTTATCAGTGTCTTTCTATCTCTTTTTGTGGCACCTCAAGCCTTGTGTATCAGGGATATTAGGGACTGAATTTATACTTCATGCCCCTGGGATTAATAAGCTGTGATTATATTCATAGAGCCAGATATTTCAGAAGATTGTTGAGACTGTGTCAGTGGATGTTTTCTCTGCCTTTCAGTTGACTTTGTGTGAAGGCTATGGAGAGGTGCTGGGAGGTGCAGCTGTCGATGCTAGGGTGTGTTCCAGGACTGGCCTACAGCAGCCCTCTGTCACCACGAGATCAGAGGGCCCAGGGATTTACTGAGAAATGCGCCTATGTTTAACACTGACCAAGCAGTTATTTGAGTTCCCATCTTTGTCTCCCTCAAACATTGTACTGTTGCAGAGGCATCAGGCAGCAAAGAAGAGCTTTGTTAAGCAGTCCTCAAATTGCTGCCTGAATGGAAGACTTCTGAGCGTATCCAGGCAGCTGTGTGCTCGTTGTCTGTGAGTGTTCAAGTGGACTTGTTTTTCTATGGGAGAAGGAAGGTTATCTTCAGGTGATAAGTGAGTTGAAGTTTTTTGAAATGAGCATTCCATAGGTATCTTCTCTTGTTCTCGAGGCCTCTCCACTAGCATTGTTCCTAGAATCAGTGGTTGTGTTGGTCTCTTCTCCCATGTGACAGGTGATAGGATGAGAGGAAATGATCTCAAGTTGCACCAGGGGAAGTTCAGTTTAGACATCTGGAAAAATTTCTTCACGGAAAGGGTTATCGGATGCTGGAACTTGCTGCCCAGGGCAGTGGTTGAAACACTGTCCCTGGAGGTATTTAAAAGATGAGGACATGAAGTGCTTAAGGATATGATTTAGTAGTGGACAGGTATGGTTGGACTCTGTGATCTCAAAGGTCTTGTCCAACCAAATGATTCTATGATTCTATGAAAGATAGCACAGGGCATACTCTGACCCATGTTCTCATTACTGTAGTGTATTACCTATT
Organism: Coccyzus lansbergi; assembly: GCA_033558105.1. Lineage (NCBI taxonomy): Eukaryota > Metazoa > Chordata > Aves > Cuculiformes > Coccyzidae > Coccyzus > Coccyzus lansbergi. The sequence continues at coordinate 252,608 of JAUMJK010000239.1, forward strand.
CATTGTGGACTTGGAGGATTAAAAAAGGTGAAAGAGTCTGGCCAAGAATGGTAGAATTTATATATGCTTATGCTATCAAATGTTCTTGTGGACCACTTGTCTTGAACAGCCATTATCTTTGTTCAGTGACTTCAATCCTGCCTGTCCTTCCTGTGTCCTGAAGGAGTTTCTTGAGGACAGTCCAGCCTGGGAACTGGAGGGGAAAAGAAGTAATTGGATAGTATTTGAAACTGGCGTAATCCAGCCTGGTTGGTCTGTCATTGAAAATAATCATCCTTCCTCAGTCCCTTTCTGCCCCACCTCACACTTTTTGATCACTGGTTCCTTCCTCTTCCTCGTATCATAGAATCATAGAACCATAGAATAACCAGGTTGGAAGAGATGCACCAGATCATCAAGTCCAACCATTCCTATTAAACACTAAACCCCTAAACCATGTCCCTTAGCATCTTGTCTAGCCATGCCTTAAACACCTCCATGGAAGGTGAATCAACCACATCCCTCAGTAGCCTGTTCCAGTGCCCAATGACCCTTGCTGTGAATTTTTTTTTCCTAATGTTCAGCCTAAATCTCCCCTGGTGGAGCTTGAGGCCATTCCCTCTTGTCCTGTCCACTGTCACTTGGGAGAAGAGGCCAGCTCCCTCCTCTCCACAACCTCCTTTCAGGTAATTGTAGAGAGTAATGAGGTCTCCTCTCAGCCTCCTCTTCTCCAGGCTAAACAACCCCAGTTCTCTCAGCCATTCCTCATAGGGCCTGTTCTCCAGACCCTTCCCCAGCTTAGTTGTTCTTCTCTGGACTCGCTCCAGAGCCTCAACATTCTTCTTGTGGTGAGGGGCCCAGAACTGAACACAGGATTCAAGGAACGGTCTCACCAGTGATGAGTACAGAGAGAATAACCTCCCTGGACCTGCTGGTCACACCATTTCTGATACAAGCCACAATGCCATTGGCCTTCTTGGCCACCTGGGCACACTGGCTAATGTTCAGTCGACTGTCGACCAACACCCCCAGGTCCCTCTCCTCCAGGCAGCTTTCTAGACAGAATTCTCCCAGTCTGTAGCTCTGCATAGGGTTGTTGTGCCCCAAGTGCAGGATCTGGCATTTGGCCTTGTTAAACCTCATGCCATTGGACTCAGCCCAGCGGTCCAGCCTGTTCAGATCCCTTTGCAGAGCCTCCCGACCCTCCAGCAGATCCAGTTTTCAGTGTCATCTGCAAACTTGCTAAGGGCGCACTCAATGCCTTCATCCAGGTCATTGTTGAAGACATTGAACAGGGCTGGACCCAGCACTGAGCCCTGCAGAACCCCACTTGTAACTGGCCTCGAGCTGGATTTAACACCATTTACCACCACAGTCTGGGCCCATCCATCCAACCAGTTTTCCACCCAGGAGAGTGTGCGCCTGTCCAGGCCACACATCTGCTTGTGTGTTTTTCTGGCTTTTCATTTAGATGGGTTAGCTCATTGATTTTGTTAAAAAATAACCCTGAAGAAATAAATTTATGAGTGATGAAAGATGAAAGCATATGCGGTGTAGGAATGGGCAGGACTGCAGCACAGGGATCATTTGCACCTTATAAAAATACATATTGTAAGGTAATTTTCCTTGTTTAAGATTACTTGGTATAGTCATGAAGCCTGCACATCTGCGGCATCGAATTGCTTGGGCTATAATTCTTCTTTGCAGGTGAAATTAAGTGAATGAGAACTTTGGCAAGCAAGTGAGAACTTCTGTGAATTAGTCAAGGGTGGAAGAGAACCTCGCAAAACCTTAAAAGTGAGCTTTTCATATGGATGAACAAACAAGTAAACTTCTCTGGGAGCTGCAGAAGTTGCAGCGTTCCAGATCATCTCTTCACCCACAAATCCTTCCTTCAATGTGCAGCCACATATGTTTGATTTATTTTTGACTGACATAACAATACAAGAGCCAAATGAATTAAAAGCGAAGCTACATTCTGAATGTTGGTGTTTTATCACATGCCAGGAACCCAAACTGCCTTGCCATGTTTGAGAGAGCACTATATCGTCAGCAGTAATAATAATTTCTGAGCAATTAAATTAAACTATCTCTGTGCGTCTAAATAAACAAATAGATTGTGGTTCTCTAGAATGTGCATGCATGCCAAGTGTGAGACTTGGCTAGTTGTTAAAATTGTGCTGCTTTTAATGTAGAAGTATTCAACTTCATTTAGTTTCAGCTCCCAGTATTTGCACCAACTTTAGGACTGGCTTTCATATAGGTACAGTTCTTGATTTATGTACTGTTTTTAACTGTTTCGTAGTCAGAGGTATTTAAAAGAAAAAAGTTATTGGGTTGTACTTAATTGTCTTCAACTTGCTTTATCAGTTGAGTAATATGTACGCTGCTGACCAGTAAGAATTGTCACAAGATACTGCATGTAAGGAAAACATGGTTTGAAAGTGATGAACAGACTCCCTCATGAGCTGTTTTAATACGTTTTTTTTTTTTTAATACTGTGGTGTGTTTTGAAATTGAGGTTGATTTCATTTTTAACTTGGATGAAAATGCAAAATATGCACTGTGTTTAGAGGGGAGAGGTAAAGGCTCAGTTGCTTTGAAGACTGAGAATTCTTGTGATTGAGAGAACTTATTTATGTGTGCCAGATGACTTGGGGATGTCAGAGGACCTCAACTGCAGCTAGTCAGGCAAAACAGAATTCAGGTGTGAATGTTCTGAGTCTTTCTATTTAGGCACAGAAAACCAGTCCGTGCTCACACTTAGCAGAAGTTTGCAAATAAGCAGACCTTAACCGTGCAGCAAGTATTTGGAGTGACACTGCAGTCCTACTGCTTACCCTTAGAAGGTGACAGCAGTAAGGAGTAATGGTGGTGGCAACCAGTTTCAAAGGACTTGGCAGAAGAGATGGATTCTCATACTCCCGTTTCTCAGATCTGGAAAAGGAGGTTGAGCTGTATTGGCTTGGACAGAAAGGCTTGTGTACATCACATCAGGGACTTTCTGTTCAAACCCTTTATCCAGCTGGAAAATACTGGTTCGTGGGAAACAGAATGCTTTGCAGAAGCATGTTGCATGTAATGAAAACTGATCTCATATAAAAGTGGTTTCCAGAATATTCAGTTTTACATTTCAAAATTACTTCATTTCAGATTCAGTATAAAATGTAATACAGACTCAGAAATAAAAACCAGTGATAGAATACTTTTTTTTTTTTTTTAAATTGATCTGAATTTAATAAACCTGAAGGGTTTTAGGGCCCGGCTTCTTTGGTTTGGGTTTCTTGAGGGTTGGGTTAATTTTTTTTTTTTAAGTTTCTCATAAAACGAAGCTAAAATATTTTGATTTATTTTCCAAAGGAAAGGCATTCAGAGTTGTGAAATGGGCCTTAAAATAAACAAACAAAGAACAAGTACAGCTCTGCCATTAAGTTCCAGTACCACATTCACAGTTAGTCCCTTGCTTCTTCTTTGCTGTGGGAAGACAATAATTTTTATAAACTGTTCTTCCTGGGATTCTGTGTTTTTCCCAGTACAACTTGTGAATCAAAATGGGTAAATTGGCGCTTTTGCTGCCCCTGGCCTCCAGCATCCTGTCTTTCCCCAATACTGCTTTGTAGCATTTGGTAAGCGGTTAACAATATCTCTTCCCTTAGTGACTGGAGTGCAAACTCGAGTGAGGCTAAGTTGGAAAGAGAAGAAATCTTACATGATCTCACACTACAGACCCCAGTCTGTCTAAGTAGCTGTTGCCCTGTGTCACTGCAAAGGGAGCTACAAGTTATTTCATTTCAGTGCAAGGTTGTTTCTTGTTCAGGGTAGGCAAAAGTGCTTGAAATCAAAGTATGGGGATGCTGGTATTTGTTTATTTTGCTTCAGAATAAGAACCTTCTGTGTCCTGATAGCATGTTGATAAAATGGATTAATCTTTTGCAATAATTATTTTTAGGCAGTGAATCTATCTTACTCCTCTTTCTCCATATTTGTTTGTAAATGTGAATCATTGACTTTTAAATACTTTGTTCCTAGTGAGAGCTCTTGTAACTTGGTCCCTTACAACTGTTTCTTTGGGAAATGTCAAGGAGAGCAAACCCAGCTTCATTTTTAATGCAGTTTTCTGCTTTTAAACAAACTTTTTTTCTCCAGTGCCTAATAAAAAAAACCAAGGAACTTAAGTGAATGAGTTGCGAGATTAAAAATTCAGATGTGGTGGGAGAGGGCTTCTCCTTCTGAGGAGTTTGTGGTTTCATAGGTGTTTGGAAGAAAGGCAGGCTTTTGTCTCTACAGTTAATATTATCTATAAGGAAAGGTTACAAGAATACCTTAACATAAGTTATTTAGTGGAGCAATGTATTCTATTAATGTGTGGATTTTTTGCAAATCTGCAGAGAACACAGGCTGTACATCTTCAGAGTGCCAGAATTTGTTTCCTTTCATCCAAAGTTTGTATTTTTACTTTTCATTTTGATTTACTTTCCAGATAAATCTGGTATCCTAATTGTGAAGATCTTGGAAATGTTTGAGGAGTGTACAATACAAGTTGCCATCTGCCAGCAACTGCAACAGACTCCTGCTGTGCTTTCATCTGAGGATGCTGTAGTTAATGGAGGAGAACCCATACTCAAAGTCCTCTTTGTAAGAGAGACAGCAGCCCAGCTGAAGACTAGGCCACAGGATGTCATCCACATCTACCCTCCATGGTGAGTAGAGAAAACTGGCCATGTTTGCTGTAGCACTGCAGAACAAGGGGGTTTGGTAGAATGCTGGTTGCGTTGTTGTGGGAAAGATGTTTTGAGTGGGACTTTCCTGTGGTTATCTGTCTCTGGCAACTGGACAGACTTTGACAGGTATCTTAAAGATAGCTAAGATAACCACTAAATGTGCAGCATAATGCCTCTAGTGTTGCTCAGGGCTTCAGTTTTGTTTTCACTTAGTATTTCCATGTTTAGAGTGATAGAAAGGCCTGAGCAATGTCTTATCAACAATAAGGCCAATAAAGTGCATTCTTTCTGGTTGCGAAGTAGTTCAGGAATGCCCATCTGTTACTGTGAGTATGGATATAATGTTTCAGTGGAAGAGTCTGTATAGCATTCAGCAAAGACAATGTTCAGCTAAAAAAATTGGGACAAAAAAACCCAACAAAGAAGCGAGAGATTCACGCCATTCTTAAGGATTTGGTAGACTCCTTTTTCAGTAGTTCCACATTGCTGGTGCTGTCACTGTCTTCAGTTCCCCAGATCCCTCATCAGCGCAACCTATCTGGAATTCTTCAAAATGTGTGGTCTATAATTGTGATTTTTTTCTGAATTAGATGCTTTCCTGATTTTCAGTGGTAGCATAAGGTGATGAAAACGCTGGTAAAGTAGTTGGTTGTTGGTGGCACTGGGTTGGAAGGGCTGTAGCCTCCAGCTACAGTAAAATCCTGCCTCCAGTGTTTGACTGTATCATTTACCAAAACACTTTTTCCTGTTTGCAAAGGTCCATATCTGTTTTTTGTCTCCATTGATAGCTGCAAATCTTTTTTGAGTTTCCCTGTTTGTAACCTTTCCCTTCTAAAATGCTATTTAAATCTTTCTGGAGGCAATTCAGAAATTCAGGGAAGATACTTAATCCATTGTTTATTAAGGCTACAGATACAAATGTCAATAATTCAGATGCAGATAGATTGGTAACTAAGGGAAATACAGTTGAGCATTAATCAAGTCCTTGTGGGATATGAAGTAAGTTGTTGCTTCTTTTACCCTTCCTCCCACCCCTCAAGGTACTAATGTTTGTTCTTGTTTGCCCTTTCCTTCAAGAGGCTTCTTTTCATGCTTTTCTTTCCTCTGTTTTCTTCTTGTTTCTCTCTCCTACAAATTTCCATCTTAGTACTATTTTTCATTTTCAGGTTTCCTCTGTTGTTTTTAAACCACGAGGCATAGCACTTATCCTACTGTATCTTTCTGTAAAGACCTTAACATACACTGAGATTTTTGTACCAGCAAAACTGTTTGAGTTAGGGTATGATTTGGTCTTCCTTCCCCCAACTCCATTTTCCTTTTCCTGAATGGTTACTGTCAGCTTGCTTAGTGTGTGTAAATCCCAGACCATTCCAGCTTGTTCCACATCTGCTTTGGGAAGATGAAGGTCTGCACTGATACAATCCTTCCCAGACTACAAGCATCTGTAACTATACTAGTGTCGTCTTCTCATTTGTTTAAATTCTAAGATGTTCTGGACATAAAACTCATTCCCATGATATAAACTGAAATTTCTTGGAAAAAACTTCGTAGCTGTCTTTTCCCAGGAATATCACTTTCTATTTGCTTTTGGATTTTACTTTAGTAGGATGCACTTTTCATGTAAGCGAAAGGTTATTTCATAAAACTAGATTTTTTGGGCAGGGCCTATATCTGCGTTTTCAGAGTTGCTCTCCTTACGTATGTTGCTTTCAAGGCACTTTATAAAGACATTAGTCGATAGTGGCAAAACTGCATTATATTTAAACTCTAGTCCCATTTTCTATCATTTTGGCATTATCTTAATGTCAGTCATCTCTATTCAGAAGAAATGGGGCTGGATGGTAGGGAGAGAGATGGACGTAAGGATGGTGAGTGGTTTTGGTTTAGATTATTATTTGGCACTTTTAGTTTAGATTAATTGGAAATTGGACTTGTACACTTAAAGGAAGCTTCCCCTATCACATGTCCAAGCTTCTATTCTGTTAAACTCTTCAGCATTCAGAGTTCTCAAGTAAATGTAGTTTCTATTACTCTGTATTAGATTTGTCCTTCTGATGTGAAAAACAACACAAAAAAAAATGTTTGTGTTAAAATGCTTTCCTATGTGACTAGTGTAGAAATGGTGTAACTAAATCTAACCCTGATATAGAGAAATAAGCATATTTATCTTAGTGATATCGGGAGCAGATGGGAACAAACGAAAAAAAAAATAGGCAAGAGGTGACAACTCTTGAATGACTTCCCTGTACTTGGAACGCACAGGACACTGTGCATAGTCATCCTGAATTTTGAATTACTTGTATAGTAAGGCAGAATGAGATGAGATGGATTGATTTATAAGTTGATTGCTTCTGCTGCTTTAAAATAACACCCTGAGAGTATAATTTGCAGATATCTTCAATATAACACCCTAGAATTATATTCTGACTTTGCTTTTTGCCTTGTGGCCAGGCAGATGAGCTGATAGGTAAGATACAGACACACAGGCTGCTGGCTTCTGTATGTAACTTAGTGAGCAAAATTTGAAGGCATCATTCTAGATCCTTTGTAAAATTAGACTTCGCTTTTGCATTTATATGTGTTGAGAACACAGTGCACAGCTTGGTATGTGAAATGTCTCTGGCAGTTGACAGCATAAATACTTTGGGAAGCACTATATAGAGATTTGTTGATATGTTTGTTGGTATTTGTTTGCATACAGAATCCTGTGATACTTCACCACTAGAATACAAGCAATTTAATTTAAAAAATACAATATTGAGAGGAGGCTGGTTATAAGAATCTTATCAACCTGGTCATTGCTGATGAGAGCAGTCCCAGCAACTTCAGAGGAGCTTTATGTCAGAGTAAGAATTTGCAGGACTGAGCCCTGATTCTTTATAACTGGATATGGATTTCCTTGGGTCTGGTGTCTTAAGGTGCATACTTACAGTCTTGAATGAAAGGGGTTTTATGTGAAAACTCTCGCTTGCTATAGGGGAAGCAACCCCGATAGGCTCATTAACACTTTCAAACCAGTGTGTCTGGTGAAGGATGGAGCTCAGGTACCTGACCTGTGAGCCATGGGATGGGAACCTGCTCTGATCTTGAGGCTATATAGAAATACTATTGCAGTGCTGTGTCTAAATAAAACCTATTAACTTGGACAAGTCACATGAAGATGACTGTGTGTTTTGGGATGAAGCTGGTTTGTGTCTGGCCAGCTGAGAACGAAACAGGCGAAAGAACTCAGCCCTGCCTGCCTTGGCCTGTGCAGGCTTGCCTTTGGTTTTTGTCTTTGCTGTACCTGAGCAATTTCTTAAATTAAGATTTTAAATGAACAACTCATAATTTTTACAAACTGAATCTGAGTCATTAGGTAGTTTTAACAACTGGAAAAGGAAAAGCTTTTTACTGTGTGTAATTAAATCAATTACTAAGTCTTTATTCACTTAACAGAAATACATATCCAGCAAAAAGTGAAGGCTGCTTGATACTGCAAAGACACAAGAGAATGGGAACGAAGGTTTCCCTGTTCCACTGGTGGTGATTTCATGGCTTGAACTTGCTTGGGGCAGGGGGTGGGGTGTTTATTTAATTGTAAAAATTATAGAAAGAATTTGTCATACTTAACGAAGTGATAAGACTTGGTATTTTTGGGGACTTCAGGTCTTTTCTGCTGATAGCAGGGCTTGAGTACTGGCAGTTTCCTTCAGATGTTCCTGCCTCCTGCTTGTAGATATGCCTACTGTTGAGTGTTCAAGATAAACTTACCTGAAGAAAATGGTGCAGGTTAGGATTCTTTTCCATACCATTAAATTTAACAACTTCAAAATATTTTTCATGTATTTCTGAAGTTAAACTGCTAGAAGTATGTTAATGTTAATACAGTTGCTGGCAATAGCAATATAAACCACAAGTTATGTTTGCTTTGAACAACCTCAGAAATGGATCCATACCTATTGAATGAAGTGGTCTGGAAACCCTTATTTCAGGAGATTCACACACTGCTAATAACTGGAGGACTGGGACAGCATGAACAGGACAGAATGACTTTGTGTTCTGTTCTTACACTGCCTGCAAGTGTGGGCCATTCTGCACTGCAGAAGACAGGATCTTTGGCTGGGCAGCCATTGTTCCCTCTGCAGCTTATCTGCACTTAAAAAAAAGTGGAGAAAAAAAAAGAGAGTTTATTTTAGGAAGTCAATATGGTAAGTATATAAAACACTAAACACTCTGACATCAACAAGTGACTTCAAAGTTGTTCTGTAGTTTTTCTTAACCTATGAAACCACAGGGGATCATAATTACTCAGCTTTGAAAGTGTTCCAGTGCCTGGTGAGTGTTTAATGTGGACTTCTCATTTCTTCTTGCATTACACTAGATTAGGTCTCTCCTCAAAGAAGAGTTCGAATTATTTATTGCCAAGAAGAGTTCACACAAAACATTGCTACACATCAGTTGATGTACAGTGATGAGACCTTGTATTCTTAAGTCCTCTAAGGCAGGCTGGTGATAGAAATTGCTGTACCAATATGCAAATAAGCTTTGAACTAGTTTATGTACAGGAAGCAATCTAGTTTTGTGGACTTACATATTCTTCTAGTTTAGAATTATCCTGGATATGCCATAGACTGTTTTGTTGGCTTGCTAACAGGACTTATGAGAGATGATTATGCTGCTGTCATTTTTTGCATTGCATAGAACATCTTTTGCATAAATTCAGTTTGTCTACTTACTCCACAGAGAGACAGGTTTTTTGAGCACTTGATTGATTAGTGGACAAAACTGATCTATGTTCAGCATCTGCCTTTGATGAAATCTAAGCATTTATACACACACACACACATATACGCACATACATGTGTGATCCACATGTGCACATCTAAATATTGAAACAGATGGAAGAGAGGGGGGGAAAAGATCCCTCCCATCAGAAAGCTACAATAGGAGGCTGGGAGAACCCTGATAAGAGGGACTCACTCAGAAGATAAAATTCTATAAAATTTCAGAGCTGTAAAGCCAGTGTGGGCACTATTTCTAAAGTACATATGGGAATGGCCTTGGAGCCAAAGATCAGATCAGATCATCTGCTTGGAATTGCTTCTCAGAGATGATGCAGTTGTGAAAACTGAAGCTCATTTCAGAAGAAACTGAAGCAGCTGCAGTCTTCTTCAAGTGTTAGTATTTTTATTTTTTGTTAGGATATACTTTTTCTAGTGCAATCACTTAAAAAGAGACAAGTTGTCTTTTGAGAACAGGAGTACATATACTTTTTGGGAACTGAAACAAGCTTTTAATGTAATTTCTTCAGTACTTCTGTTTCTTTATCCATTTTGACAGAGGATTTTACTAATTTTTATGAATTTTAATATAATTATAAAATAAACCTGATTTTTTTTTTTTGTCCCTCCCCTCATGTAAGGGTGAGAAAGTTTTATCTGTAGAGCTGCTCGGGTATACCTTATTTTATGTCTCTCTAGCTAAAGAGATATTATTTCTGCTTGCATGTAAAAAATTGAAATAACACATCATAGTAATCAAATCAATAAATAATTGTGTTCCTTCATAGTTGAATGACATAATTGGAAAAATACAGAATTACAAAGCTTTGATTCCAAGAGGAGAACAAGTCACTTATGCTTTCTCTGTGATTTGTTACAACCACCTGAAGGAACAGATACCTGGTATTGTGGGTGTGGGCTTCATCTAATGTAGTAACACGATCACCCTTGTACAGTGAAATAGACTTGTTTATTTTTATAAGTAGCATAGATAGATGCTTTATATGTATATCAGACATAAAATATTAGTACTTTGAAAAACAAACATGAAAGAACTCTCTCTGAAAAGGCTTTTCCTTGGAAAAAGGAATGGAGAAGATGGGAGCTTCGAGACTGTAAATCCGGAGTTCTGTAGAAGATTAAAACTGGATTTTCGAACATGATTGTCTCTGAGCTAACAGCTGATGGTATCTTGATGCTGAAAAAGGGAGCTTCCCACTGTATTGTAGCAATGAAGTGCTGGGATTTTATTTGTATGTTTGTTTGCTTTCAGCCAAATCAGAAAGGTCAGAAGCAAGCAGTGTGTTTGCAAAGCAGCAACGTGGATTTTAGATCAAGGTCAAAATGCATTGTGGTCATCACTAAAACCTACGGCATGGGTAGAATATGTCACTCTGGCCAAATGGGCATCTGGACTGGGTACATGCAGTCAGTTTTTAGCTTCTGGTTCATGCAACGTCTACCCGGGCAGTTTACACAGAGCTTGCCTAGAAGGGACCATTGTGCTCCAGAGAGAGCCTCCACCAGGATGACTTACTTCAATATGGGCTGTTTTACTTGTGAAAATAGAGAAGATGTAGAAAAGAGGCAGTGAACATAAATAGCCTGATTTGTGCTGGGGACATGGGGGTTAGTTTTCTAAATTTTTGTTAAATATGGAGTGAGAGTTTTGTCCAGTTAATGAGAAAAATCTTAATCACCTCACTGTGGTGCTTGCAGTTTAGAGAATTAACATACGTTTGAGATTTGAGTCCAGGGGGTTTAGGAACAGAAGCGATAAATTATGTTTTAAACATCCATTCCTTACAGTCAGTGCTGTTGTTTACGTTTGAATTCTTAAGTTACTGGAAAAAAACATTCAGTGCGAATGAAAATGTCCTATCTTAATAAACAGAAAATATTGATATCCTGAAAATCTAATAATGTGTGCTTTTTTTTTTTTAATGCAAGTTCTGTACTTGAAACTTTCCAGCTTTTATAAGTGAGGAAATTCCAAGCATTTTGTAGTGACAGATACTGTTAATGGGTAGTTGTCCACTGACGTCAAAAACAGAGGATGGCGAACAGCTTTGTTCAAGTCAACGAAAAATGTACGGACTTGGATAAAATCTGCGTTAGCAACGGAGCTATCCATGATATACGAGCAGCTTCGCATGAGTTCCCATGTGCATTCAGTCCAATGCTAAATTCCAGATCTTGTTTAATGAGCAGCTGATGGAGCCAAGACCTGGCACTGCGCAAAACCCTGCAGTCCGCTTTATCCAGTCATGAAGGAAAAACAAGCTAAATAAGTTCAGATGAACACATTCAGAATTACTGCAGGGTTATTAAAAAGTTGTGATTTGTATTCCTCTGCTAATGTTTATGACTAACACATTTGGGATGTGTAAAACAATACTTAATTTGTAAAAAGACTGTGTGCCAAAATTCCTGCAGTAGTTTAACCACTAAAGAGCAAGTTTTGACTGTGTGAATGTGTTTGTTTAAATGTTTAAGATGATCAGTAACCAGCTAATTATTTTTTTAATCACATTTTGAAAAATTATTATTTCTTCTTATTGGATTGCTGTTCAGCATTTTCACTTTGTGAAATGCAATGTATTTCCGTAGCTTATTGTGGAGAAACAATGTTAAAGACAAGTGCCATTCTCTTCAGCAGGTGTCATTAGCTACTGTAACAGTAGGTGTGTCCTTAGGGTAAGATTTTTACATGCAGTTCTGTATGCAGTCCTTCTGGTCCTTCTTCTATTGTTAATGTATTTATAGAAAGATTTTTTTGTTATCTTTCACAGACTTGGCCAATCTGAGCCCTAGTTGGGCTTTAGCCCTCTTGATTTTTCCTCTGCGCAATCTCACTTCCCTCATGTAGTCCACCCAAGATGCCAGTCCCTTCTTCCAAAGACCATAGACATTCCTTCTCTTTTTGATGTCCCTCAAGATCTCCCTGCTCAACCAAGCTGGTTTTTTTTTTTTCTCCACTGACTCCTTTTCTAGAACATGGGGATGTCTTTCTCCTGAGCTGCTAGGATCTCCTTTTTGAAGAGCACCCAGCCCTCCTTGACTTCCTTTCCCTTAAGGACTGTCTCCCATGGGACTTTGCCAACCAGCCTTCTGAACAGTCCAAAGTCTGCCCTCTGGAAGTTTAGTATAACTGTTCTGCTAATCCCCCTCCTTACCTCACCCAGAACTGAAAATTGTACCATCTCATGATCGCTCTGTCCCAGGCGTTCTCCAACTGTCACATCCCTTACAAGGCCTTCTCTGTTGACAAACAGCCGGTCCAAGAAGGCACCTTCCCTTGTTGGTTCACTCACTAGATGTGTGAGGAAGTTGCCTTCCACGCACTCCGGGAACCTCCTAGACTGCTTCCTATCTGCTCTATTCTACTTCCAACAGATATCAAGAAGCTTGAAGAACAAGAGGCATTGATCTAGAGATTAACCCCAGCTGTTTATAGAAGAGCTCATCAGCTGCTTCTCCTTGGCTATGTGGCCTGTAACAGACTCCCATCACAAAATCTGCCTTCTTTTTGACTCCTCTGATTTTAACCCACAGGCACTCAATCTCCTCATCACCACAATCCATCTCAATGGTGTCCAAGTCCTCCCTTACATAGAGTGCTACCCCACCTCCTCTCTTACCCTTCCTATCCCTCTTGAAGAGTTTATGCCCCAATATAGCTTAACTCCAGTTATATGAGTTGTCCCACAACGTTTCCGTGATGGCAACAACATCATAGGCTCCTTGCCCTATGACAGCTTCCAGCTTTTCCTTCTTATTCCCCATACTGCGTACATTGGTGTAAATGCACTTCAGCTGGGCTGGTGAACCCTCAGCTTTCATAAAGGGAATAGCGTTCGTTCATTTCAGTGTAGTAAGCAAAAGTTAATTACCGTATTCCTAGCAGAAATAATAATTAACCTCCCAAGTATTTCAAAAGGGGAATGTTGCTTTAAAATATTTGAAAAATTTGGTATGTTACTACCCAAAATGCAGTATTTAAAACATCTCTGCTATCCTGTGGTGTGGGGGAAAAGGGGTGAACAAGTTTTGCTGTTACTTCTACCAGGCAGATTTCCTTCCTTTCAGTAAAAGCTTGTAGAAAAAAATGCCCGTGGTTTCATGTATTTTTGGCAGCAAGAACATAACCTGGTGTATAAAGCTATTCAGCTGTGAAACATTCAGTGCAGCTTTTTGTGTGTTTGAGGAAGCTCCTCTTCCTAGCAGTCTTCTGAGTCAACATTTACCATGCAGATTGTGATGTATTGCTTCTCTCTGAGTGGTATGCTCTTTTGACAGCTTCCTGAGATGTCTTGGAAAAGTATTTTGGTTGTTACTGTCCCCATACAGCCTTCTGGCAGACAGGGTTTCTCCTGGCTGAAGTATCAGAACAGTATCCATGACATTAGAAGTGGTGTACAGCCATTGATTTTACCTTTGAGGGATTCGCTGCATGTTTTGAAAGCCAAATCACTGATCAGGCTCCAAAAAAAAAAGAAATCATACTTGGCAGTATGTGGGAGGAGGGGTTTGTGCATGGGTGTTTTTTTTAGGGGCATCTTTTGCCTCTATTTAACCTTTTTGGACTCCTGGTATGATACCTGTTGTCTCTCTCCTTGATAAAAGAGTTAAGAAGCCTAGTGAACTTTGCTGTGGATGTTTCTGGCTTTGAAGGTTCATTATCTCTGCCTTTCTTAAGTGTTGGATTTGTATTTTTTTAATAGGGAGGGGTACGTTTGTGGTAGAGCAGATCATGATGACGGGCTTTGTACATAGTCTCTACAGTCCTTGGCTGGTGTAGATGATAGGACTACATGTCCACTTCGAAGCTGCTGCTTCTGTTCACAGCACGTCTGTTAGTGCAAACTCAAGTCTGTCAGCGTCTTCAGCTAATACCTTGTAATTTGAACTGAGGCTGTGAAGACTTTCCCACTTTTACCATCTCTGAAGTACTGGTGGGACAGACATTGCAGATAACTATGTAACTACTCTAGAAGAACTGGCAGAATATCTACTGGAATGCTGCATGCTACAACACAGTGAAAGCACTGAACTTGAGAACACTTTAGATTCAGCACAAGACTGTAAACTGCATCGATTGTATTTGTGTTTTAATTTGTCTTCCCATCATGACACAACATGCCTGCCTCTTGTGTTTCCTGGAAACAAATCACTCCTCCAAGATGAGGTTCATTTTTGAGAAATGTGGGCAACACAACTATGTGAGGCTTGTATGTTGCATTTGTGCCTTACCAAGTACTGCTTGCCTTCTGGTTCTCTGAGCTTACCATAAATATTAATTTAATGGGGCTGGTACTGCTTTATGCATTGTGAATATACAGAGTGATGAAGAGATAAATTTTGTTGATATGAGACTTTGCTGGAACTTAAAGGATTTGTAGTTTTACAGAAACCCAGATTTACAGTATTTGTATGTCATAGTTGTTCTTCAGATTATTTTAAAACTTTTTATACAGGAGAGTTCTTGATTATCTTCCCAAATATTTCTTACCTTCTATCTCTCACACAGAAATAAATAAGCTACCCAGTATTTCTTTGTTTTTTTGCAGGCTCTTTTGTCTGATACTCATGGCTTGCAGTTTGAGAAGCTGTGCATGAGGTGATTTTTGCTGGGAAATATTTGACTCTAGGAGTTGACTTTGTAATCTTGCTGTGTAGCAGGGAGCCATTTGCTAGCTATACCCTGAAATTGCCCTTAGCACCAGCTCAGCTTAGAGGAGAAAACAAGGGGGAGGAATTCTTCCAACAACCTAAATATAAATTACACTTTTTTAGTTGGAAAAAACCAAAACCAACTGTAATATCAGCTTATGTTTTAGATTACTCAAGCCTAAAAAATAAAAATAAGTCCGTATGGGATTCCATTCTTTCCTGAGCATAAGTCCTCAAAAATCAGGAAATTAAAGTCATATCTGAAGTGATCAGCAACTGAGGGCAATTCTCAAGACTTAGGTGGACTGTTCCAGAAGTTGATAATGTGATATGTTGGTGTTTGTTTTTAAAGTGGGTTTGGGTTTGAGTATAGGTAGCAAATGGCTCCTTGCTACACATTTATTAGTTAATATATCAAATTTATTATTAGCTGTAGTTTGTTTATTTAACTGTTATCAGACTGCTATTGCTTTATTAACTACACATGTGTTGTGGACAGTATGGGGGAAAATACGCCCTGCAAGCTTGCCAGACAAATTCCAGCCTTACTGGATAACCTCTTCAGATGTTTATACTTCTATAACATGCATATATTGGCATTTGTAAATCCTGCATTATGAAAATGTAGGAGCCGATGGTTTGTTATCACTCTTCACTGAAACTGGGCATGATTGTAATTAAATGCTTTAGGACTGGAGTCTGGAAAAGAGAGGTCCTCAGGCGGGACATTGAGAGTGCTCTATGCTTCTCTTTGGCTTTTCTCAGCTTCCTAAGCTATGATATTTTGGAAGTAACACAAGCAGTCAGACTGGTGATGCATTCAATACTATATTTTACTGTGTCGTGAAGAATGCTTTCCCTCTGGTGTCCTGCACTCATTGTCCATTGTTTGTACCAGACCAGTTGTTCTTGGGACTGGGCTGTACACTGAATCATTTAAATAATTTGCTTTGGAAATGAAGCATTTTCAACAAGGTTTGTTGAGCAATATGTTTTACTGTGTGGTCTTACTGTGGCACCGAAGACCCAACTGAGCAGGCGTGCAACTGGGCGAGGGATCAGGACTGAACCCAGCAGGTCAAGGGAGGTGATTCTTCCCCTCTACTCCTCTCGTGTGAGACTCCACCTGGAGTATTGTGTCCAGTTCTGGAATCCTCAACATAAGAAGGATATGGAACTGTTGGAATGGGTCCAGAGGAGGGCTACAAAGATGATCAGAGGGCTGGTGCACCTCTACTGTGAGGAGAGGCTGAGAGAGTTGGGGTTGTTCAGCCTGGAGAAGAGAAGGCTCTGAGGAGACCTTATAGCAACCTTCCAGTACCTGAAGGGGGCCTACGAGAAAGCTGGGGAGGGAATTTTTACAAGGTCATGTAGTGGTAGGACATGGGGGAATGGCTTTAAATTGGAGAGGGGAAGATACAGACTAGACATTAGGAAGAAATTCTTCACAATGAGGGTGGTGAGACACTGGCACAGGTTGCCTAAGGAAGCTGAGGCTGCCCCCTCCCTTGAGGTGTTCAAGGCCTTGTTAGATGGGGTCCTGAGCAGCCTGGTCTGGTGGGAGGTGTCCCTGCCCATGGCAGTGGGATTGGCACTGGATGATCTTTAAGGTCCCTTCCAACTCAAACCATTCTGTCTTTCTAACCTTGCAGCGTTACAGGTCGCATTGTGAACATTGTGTAAAGACATCTATTTTCTTGGATAAATCCCTGCCAACAGGAGTCACTTTACACAGTGCAGTGGTGGGAAAACACTTTTCCAGCTATCATGTCCGTAGTGGTTCTGTGGCTTATTGGGAGGTCCCCTGGTGGCAATTGCATCTGTCCCTGACCCCTCTCCCCAGCACCCGCAACACCCAGGGCCCTGCCCTGCCCTTCCCTTCCTGCCGGTCACGGAAGGCTGCGATGCCAGTCAGCAGGAGCACAGGTAGAACGACTCTTGGATGACTGATCTCTCCCAGACAGCCTCAAGGCTTATTTGTCCAGAACTTTTTCTGGCGTCAGTTTCATGTCCGTGAAGTAAAAGCTGGCAAAAAGGGGATTTCTTTAGGTTTATGTGCCATTACTTTTGCAGTGTTTAATAACCCGATGCATTATCTGTTATGAATGTACATGAGACTGTCACCACGCTGTTTACACAACTTTCTTCTCCATAAAGCTGAAGAAAACTGTGTGTCATTTAGTTTAACACTCTTAAAGGCTTCTGTGTACTGGTTGTCATTGACCTTGCATACTCACAAACCATCCTCCACCCCCAGTGCGAAACTGAGCTCCTCAAGGGTGATTTCTGCAAAACAACTGTAAATTTATCTGAAACCCACTGTAATTTTCTATACTCCTCCCCCAAGATATTTACAAACTTTGCTTTGAAGTGTGCTTGCCAGGGGAAAAACTGAGAACTCTGCATGCCACAGGTTTTGTTAAGAGCTACCTCCTGGCAATGACAGGCTTTTAACCTGTTGAAAACCTAAGAGACCTCTTGTGGGGTTGGCAGGCTTGTTTTTCTGCTCTTTTCATGTTTCAGCTAATTCTTACAGTCTTTGTAACTGCTTCAAATGATCCTCTTCAAGACTTTGCCTCTTGTGATTTTTAACATTTTATTCCGTCTGATGCTAGTTTTTAACCCTGGAGGGAAAGTACTCAAGTTTTTGGGTTGTGTTATCCTGTTCCTTTCCTCTTGTCCCGTCTCTTGATTCTGCTGTGGAACGTTCATCATTGATTTTAAATTATCATGGAACCTTTCAAGACCTTTCTGCCATGATCTATGAGGAGGTGGTTAGAGACTTTCTTGCCCAGCCAGACACCCATAAGTCTATGGGGCCAGATGGGATCCATCCAAGAGTACTGAGGGAGCTGGCGAATGTCCTTGCCAAACCCCTTTCCATCATCTTCCAGCAGTTCTGGCTGACTGGGGAAGTTCCACTGGACTGGAGGCTGGCTGATCACAGAACAATCACAGAAGAACTAGGTTGGAAGAGACCCACCAGATCATCAAGTCCAACCATTCCTATCAAACACTTAACCACTAAACCATGCCCCTTAGCACCTCGCCCATCCATGCCTTAAACACCTCCAGGGAAGGTGAATCAACCACATCCCTCAGTAGCCTGTTCCAGTGCCCAGTGACCCTTTCTGTGAAAATTTTTTTCCTAATGTCTCCCTTGGTGGAGCTTGAGGCCATTCCCTCTTGTCCCGTACCCTGTCACGTGGGAGAAGAGGCCAGCCCCCTCCTCTCCACAACCTTCTTTCAGGTAGTTATAGAGAGCAATGAGGTCTCCTCTCAGCCTTCTCTTCTCCAGGCTAAACAACCCCAGCTATCTCACCTGTTCCTCATAGGACCTGTTCTCCAGCCTCTACACCAGCTTAGTTGTTCTTCTCTGGACTCGCTCCAGAGCCTTAACATCCTTCTTGTGAAGAAGAACTGAACACAGGATTCAAGGAGTGGTCTCACCAGTGCTGAGTACGGAGGGAGATTAACCTCCCTGGACCTGCTGGTCACACCATTTCTGATACAAGCCAGGATGCCATTGGCCTTCTTGGCCACGTGGGCACACTGCTGGCTCATGTTCAGTCGGCTGTCAACCAACATCCCCAGGTCCCTCTCCTCCAGGCAGCTTTCTAGCCAGGCTTCTCCCAGTCTGTAGCTCTGCATAGAGTTGTTGTGCCCCAAGTGCAGGACCCGGCATTTGCCACGTTGTGCCCATCCACTGGAAGGGTCAGAGCGGGGACCCTAGAAACTATAGGCCTGTCAGTCTGACCTCAGTGCCAGGAAAAGTCATGCAACAGGTGGTCTTGAGTGCTATCATGAAGCACATGCAAGAGAACTGGGTGATCAGGCCCAGTCAGCATGGGTTCATGAAAGGCAGGTCCTGCCAAACAAACCTGATTGCCTTCTGTGATAAAGTGACTTGACTGCTGGATGAGGGAAAGGCTGTGGATGTACCTTCTTGGACTTCAGTAAAGCCTTTGACACAGTGTCTTACAACATTCTGCTATGGAAACTGTCAGCCTCTGGACTGGGCAGGCGCACACTCTCCTGGGTGGAAAACTGGTTGGATGTCTGGGGCCAGAGAGTGGTAGTAAATGGTGTAAAATCCAGCTGGAGACCAGTTACAAGTGGTGTTCCCCAAGTACAAGTGGCTCAGTGCTACGTCCAGCCCTGTTTAATGTCTTTATCAATGACCTGGATGAAGTCATTGAGTGCACCCTTAGGAAGTTTACAGATGACACTGCAAACTGGATCTCCTGAAGGGTAGGGAGGCTCTGCAAAGGGATCTGAACAGGATGGACTGCTGGGCAGAGTCCAGTGGCATGAGGTTTAACAAGACCAAATGCGGGGTCCTTCACTTGGGACACAACAACCCTGTACACAGCTGCAGACTGGGAGAAGATTGGCTAGAAAGCTGCCTGGAGGAGAAGGGTCTTACGAGGATCAGCTGAGGGAGTTGGGGTTGTTTGGCCTGGAGAAGAGGAGGCTGAAGGGAGACCTTATTGCTTTCTACAACTACCAGAAAGGAGGTTGTAGAGAGGAGTGTGCTGGCCTCTTCCCTCAAGTGACAGGGGACAGGAAGAGAGGAAATGGCCTCAAGCTCCAGCAGAAGAGGTTCAGGCTGGACATTAAGAAAAAATTTTCATGGAAAGGGTCATTGGACACTGGAACAGGCTACTGAGGGAGGTAGTTGATTCACCTTCCCTGGAGTTGTTTAAGGCACGGGTGGATGAGGTGCTGAGGGGCATGGTTTATTGTTTGATAGGAATGGTTGGACTCGATGATTCTGTGGGTCTTTTCCAACCTTGTGATTCTGTGAAGACATTTAATTACTGGATTCACTTCTTGCTCTGTGTAACTTAGAAAGCTTTCTCACAAGATATAATGGATTTCATCCATTTAAGTCATCAAATGGGGCAGACCCCACAAATTTGTGATTTACTTTATGGTAAGTAGAGAGCCAATAGGATTATTTTATCCCCACCCTTCTACTTACCTTTATTTGCAACATGGATGACAATTTTTGTTGTATTCCTTATCTAGTTACTTTTCATAAGGAAGGAAGGCAGAGGTTATATGCCTAATGCTGTACTATTTCTAGTTTATATCATCAATCTGTAAAATTGTTTATGTGTGTGTTTTGTTTCTGACTGCTGTATTTCTTGGGGATGCTACTCATTGCATTAAATATACACCAAAGGCTTCTGGTACTGCTTTGGTCTCTGTTAAACAAAGATTGTTTCGTGTTTGCAGGGTAGCAAAATTTGTTGCTGCCTTGATACTTTGCTTACTTTTTGTTCTGTCGTGCAAATAGTCAAGCAGCTTTCCACGGGAAACCTGGATAGTCTCTCCTTAATACAAAGTAGTAAAAAGAAACCAGTTAGGGTTTTGAGCAGTTTGTCTGGCAGAATCTTCTACAATCTGTCTTTCCAAATCAAACAATAAGCCAGTGATAGCCTTGTTTTTGAGAAACCTGTTTTGCTGAGATGTGTGGGAGAGTTTTCTTTTTAAAATTGAAACTGGAAAACAGATAATACCCAGCTTTGAAGAAGAAATTATTTAGGATATGGTGGGCTATTAACACTGTGATTTTTATAATTATTTCCTTTTGTAGTAATTGCAGTATCAGTCTTCTGATTACTTTAATAATAAAGTGAATATGAAGAAATACTACATATTTGGACTATTCATTGGACTTTTCCTTCTTTTGACACTGCTAAGTAATGCAATCTCATACTATTGTGATAATAACAATAATATGGCTCTAAGCAGTAAAGCTGAAGAAATTGAGACAAAAGCTTCATAATCAGAAAAATTTCATATTGACATAGATTCGATGCCCCAATGTAATTTGCAGAAATAAAGACATTTAGATTTTTTTTTCTCTTTCGGAACAAAAGGGAAATAGGGGACCTCCCTGTGATTTCAGAGCATTGTTAACAAGCCCTCATAGGTATTAGGAGCCTGAAACAGTAAACACCTTAGTAGCAACATAATTATATCAATATACCTATCATCAAAATAATGCCCAAAATTCATCCACAGATGCTTCCATTTTACGTTACAAAAGTTGATTTCTGAAGTCTGTTTGCCCAAAACAAAACTTTCAATGGAAGAGCTTGATGATCTGCACGTTTTTTTTTTTTTTGAATGTAAATACAAATACCAAGGCAATTAACTTGGTAATTTACCCATTGGATGAAGTTCTTTAGGTAGATATTGCCTTAAGTGCAGTTGGCCTGCTCTCTCCTGTGTTCTGTTGGCCTCTTGCTCAAGCATGTGTCTCCCTCACCATCTCTCAGTGTGAGGGGTATTTCCCCCTCAGGACATTTGGTTTAGACAAGTATCTGAATTTTTTGGGTACCGAAATCTGGAATTCTGCGGTGAAATCCGATGAGCACAGACTCTCCAATCTCAGTCAACAACAGGGCTGGACCTGCTTCTGTTGGTCAGCACTTCCACTGCCAGGTCCAACCAGCAGCAGAAAAGAGAGGTGCATGAAAAAAAGAACCAGAGGGAAGAGGAGGGTGCACACTACATAAAAGTTTTAACTTCAGAATAGAGTTTGTGTAGATTGCAGGTGGAGGTGCAGAGCTGTGAAGAAATTGCCACTTTGTCCCAGTACCAGCCTTTCAAAAACTCTGTGGGAGTTTTGGTTCTCAGATGTCTCTGCTCCCAGCCCTGGGTAGACAGGGCTGTGCGCTGTTAGCAGCTGGCATCTGAGCTGTTTCACTTACCAGATGTAAAAGCAAACCTATGAAATTAAGAGGGTTTTTTTTTTCCCTGCTTCTGTTTCTTTGCGGCTAAAAGTATTTCAGGTGTTTACTGGGCACACTGTTCTTAATCAAAATTTTAATCTTGGTGAAAATCAGTTGCCCACTCAAACAGATGGTGATCCAAGCAAGAAAGGTATGGAAAAGTAACCAGAAGAGAGTCAACATCTTTTTCTCACTGATCTCTGGGTATTATCCAGTTTTCTGATCTCTTTCTTTGTAGTCATTGTTTTCTAAACTGTGTTGCTCTTGAATGAATCCCTTTTCTGTAAGTGCCAGAAAACAAAGATATTTCTCCCTCTAGAAGTCAAGTAAACTGTTGTGAGTTTTCCAGTTGGTAGCAAATATGTATCACTCATGACTCTGTATTAGTCTGTGTTACTCTTTTGGTGAAAAATAATTGTGTCATGAAAATATTTTTAGTCTTCTGATGCTGAATTTCCAATCCAGTGTCCACATCATCTGTTACTAGCAGATGGAGACCAAATCCCTTGCCATGTTTTACCAGGAGAATGTTGGCTGTGACTGTTCACTGGTGCATGTTTGGTACAAGGCTCATGACAAACAGGTTCTTGAGGAGGCCTCCTGAAACACACATGAAGTTTAATTCTGTGTACCATGCATAGAAGGAAGTTCTCACTGTGACTTTATTCATGCTTTTGGCATCTCAACATTACTCCTGATGATAAAAGAATAATAGAGTGAATAAGAAGTGAAAAAAAGGAGGGGAGAAGCTTTGGGGAAGCTGAGAACACACCCCAGCTCTCATCATTCGTGTATGCTGTGCCCATTCTAATCCCCATCCAGACTTCAGTACAAGGGATTAAATTGTCAAACATTTTAAAATGCATCTTTCAGTTCTAAAGTCTGCTTTTCAGAGGTGACCTAGTATGATTTGCATGTATTTACGCTTTGAGAAAGTGAAGTTTATTTAAAAAGAAAATAATTTATGAAGATAAAAGGGAGAACTTCTATATCCCTACTCCGTAGCTGAAAAAACTGTATATCTATCACCGATATAGTATAAAGTAAAAAGTAGAAAATGGAGAAAAAGTGTCAAGAATCAAAGAGTATACAGTATTCTTCAATGGCCGCAGGCCACCTTAGCTTGTGCATAGTTTTAGAAGATACAGAGGACATATTTCACTTTCTTTGACTTGTAGAAAACTGGCAAGTTCTACCGAGCGAATACTTTATTTTTTTAGGCATATTTTTCTTATATTTCCTCCTGCTTATGTTTTTCAGTGATAGTAATTTCTTGTACTTTCCTTTTTCTCTCATTTTGTTGCAAAGCATGGGAGAAAAAGGTTTTACCTTTGATAGTCATATGTACTGATGATTGCTTGTGGACATCAGTGAACTTCAGTTAAATTTATATATGTATATATAAAAGAAGAGATCGGCTTTTTTGTTTCAGTAGCCTCTGGCCGTCATGGTTGCAGGAAGCTGCCTAGTGTTTTTCCAGGTGCCTATCAAGTTTTATAAAATAAAATTATTGAATAATCTTCACACATTTTCCAGCAATACCAAATTGTGAGCTGTGGAGAAGATGGGGAAAAAAAGTGATTTGGGTTTTTCTAGCTAGTCAGATGTGGCCAGCTAGTGTAACCAGTACTTGCAGGCTTCTTACCAGGACAGCAATGTGTTTACTTACCACGTGATTCTTCAGAGACCAGTTTTCCTTAAAAAAGTCATGGAGAGCATGAGGTTGGTCAGGGAGTGAACATATTTGTTTAACCTTTTAGTAACAAGTCCCCACGTTAGGATAAAACCCCAAAATGTTTGATTTCTTAAATTTCCATGAAGGGAGTAAGAAGCTGGGGAGCTGGGACTGACAGACCACCTGCAGATTTTGGAACCTTCTGGATCTTGCTTTATTAAAGCTGAAAGATAGAATAACCTTAACAGCACATAGTTGATTAATTACGATTAATACTGAAAATGATACAACTGTCTTGCTTAGTGTTTCCAGAACTTCATTTTATATATTTTTATAGATATATATTTATTATGTAATTTTTTTGAAAAATGATATATATGAACACTTTACTACCACCAGTCATACTCCTTAGCTAATCAGAGTGAGTTTTGGCTTCCTTTTATAATGCCTGGAAAATAAAGATTAAACTAACATCGATATGTTAGGGTTTTGTTGGTTTTGAAGTGATGAAGTTATGTATTTTGAACTTTTTATTATATGATTAGAGATACATGAAATGGAAAGGTGTTTCTTAAAGAGCTCTTTCTTCACATTTTTTAGAAATGAAGGTTTTTCCATATTATTTTTTTTTCATATTCCTTAACCTACCTTCCTGCTCCCTTAGTATGGGGAAACTCTTCTTCAGCTCCATCATGGATCTGGTAACAGCTGCTCTTTCTTTTTACTCATCACTGTGTTTGGTATATTTTCCATATAGTTTTAAAATCTGTATCCCAAAAATACCAGACTAAGTAGACTAAACGTATTGAAAGGAGTAAACTCACCGACTGCAACTTAACTGATAATCTCTCTTGTATAATTTTAGTGAAGTTAAAGGGTAGAATGCAATTTATTGTTCACATTTTTGATAAATGAAATTAAAGAGTTGAAATCCCTCCGTATGTCTCATTTTGTCAAGCATTAGAAAGTAGATACTGTATGAAAAGAGAAAAAAAAGAGATCCATATTCCAGAGTCTGACTGGAAAGTATCTGTGAGGATGGAATTCCTGTGCAAGGACCAGAAGAATCACAGAATCATTAAGGTTGGAAAAGACCTGTAAGATCATCAAGCTGAACCGTCAGCTGAACACCACCATGCCTACTAGACTGTGGCCTGAAGTGCCACATCTACACATTTTTTGAATGCCTCCAGGGAAGGAGATTCCACCACTTCCCTGGGCAGCCTGTTCTGTTTGATTACTTGACCATTCTGTTGGTAAAGAAATTTTTCCTAATATCCAATCTAAACCTCCCATGGTGCAGCTTGAGGCCATTTCTTCTTGTCCTGTCAAAAGGAAAGGGTATGTGGGGCACCTCTGGAGTGGCCAGAGTCCTCATAAGGACGCCTGACTGGGGCACCATTGCCCCTTCCCAGGTTTATTAAAGCTCTGTCTTTTGTGGGGAAAGCAAGTAAACACCAGGAAGGATAGACAATCTCTTAAATACCTTTTTTACAGGACTGAGCCTGTAGTGGCTGTCGTTACTGCTCTGGACTGTGTGGGCGAGTAGCTTTTGAGGGTGGCAGGACAGCTCCCAGGCTCAGCTCCCAAGGGTGGTGGGTGAGAAGGAGGAGGAATGCTGCCGCCTTGACGTCAGGAGCTGCTCCTGGGAATGTTTTGCATTCCTCTTCCTGGCAGTGGTCAGGTGGCTTCCAGCAAGAAGGAAGGAACAGCCGCTTCCAAAAAGAAAAAAAAAAAACCTAAAATGAAAAAAAAGAGCCGGGGGAGAGAATGCGCGAGGAGGAAAAGAACACTTTATAATAAAAGTATTGTGGGGGAGGCACTTTTATTAAAAGCCAGATTGGGAATTGGAACCAGATGTTCTGCATTCGAAAGCTGCACGAATGTTAAACGCGTGTATTAATGACTGTGATGGCTGAGGTATTTGGCAATCTGCCTCGCTTTAATCTCATTACTCCGTATTTAAAAACAGTTGAGAAAAACATTTTTTTTTGTGCTTGCTTTTTTGTGCAGCTTCCTGTATAAAAATGTTCATTTGAAAATAAAAAAAATATTTTTCTGGGAGAGTAGCCACATATATGAAAACTAAAAATAAGCAGGAAAACTATCAATGTTTGTCTTGTTCTTCTGTTAGTTTTAACATACATTTTGTGGTGAAAATAATTGTCACTAAATTCAATTTGCTTCTTGATTTGTGGTTGTTGGATAACGCATATGATGTAAGTTCGAGAGGTCAGAACATGCTCTTGTTCACAAAGTACTTCCTATTCCCTTAACTCTCACTCTTTAATGTCCCTGTCAAAGTGTGTGTTTAAAGTGAAATGAGGAGAATCTTGGTCTAAGCTGGTTCACTACAGACAGTACTTTTGAAATAACTGCTTTGTATCTAGGGACAGACCTGCCTGCGTGTCGCATCTCAATTTCAAGGACAGTGTCTCCGCCTTGGTAGTTGCACACATTTGCAAGTATCAAGCACCAAGAGTCTTGTGTCCTGTTCTGGAATTCCCAACATAAGAAGGATATGGAACTGTTGGAATGGGCCGAGAGGAGGGCTACAAAGATGATCAGAGGGCTGGAGGACCTCTACTATGAGGACAGGCAGAGAGAGTTGGGGTTGTTCAGCCTGGAGAAGAGAAGACTACAAGGAGACCTTACAGCACCTTTCAAATATCCAAATGGGGGCTGCAAGAAAGCTGCAGAGGGACTGTTTACAAGGGCATGTAGTGGTAGGACGAGGGGGAATGGCTTTAAATTAGAAGGAAATACTTTGCCTAAACATTAGGAAGAATTTCTTCACAATGGAGGTGATGACATACTGACACAGGCTGTCCAGGGAAGCTGTGACTGCCCCATCCCTGGAGTTGTTAAAGGCCAGGTTTTATGGGGCATTGGGTAGCCTTGTCTAGTGAGAGGTGTCCTTGCCCATGGCAAGGGGGGGTTGAAACTGGATGATCTTTAAGCAAACTAGTCTATGAGTCTATGACTCTGTGACGTCAGGTTTATTTCTCAGTGTGGACAAGATACATGACAATACCATAGCCTGTACAGACATTGGCAGATTTGGGGTTTCTCCCAGACAGATGTGCATCCTTCTTCCACCATGAGGCTCCCCTGGCTTGTCAGATTTTGTGTAAAGCAAAGACTGCTGGAGGATGTGAGAGGCAGCTGCAGTCACATCTCCCTTCTACTGACAGGCATGGTGATGCCCTGAACTGCAGTTTCTTTGGTATCTTGAGAGAGGAAAGCAATCACATTGTACCATATTGGAGAACCCCCGCTTTACCTCGTGGTGCATGCCTCTTCTTCAGGCAGGGCACAGATCCTGCTTGGCACTGATGGAGCAGAGCTGCCTCTGGCTTCGGGGTAGGAGAACCCATACAATTTACATTGCACCATCAAGAATTGCCAGCATCCTTGGCCAGTGTAATTTTTTAAATTAGCCTTATATGTTCCTGTTCATCAACTCTGCCCAAGGCAGTATTTATCTGACAACTGGGGAGTTGGCTGAACTTTTTCCCCAGGCAATGTGTTTGAGGGAGAGGGCTGGGAGGGGATACTGGAAGCTGGTAGGATGGGGACCACTGGGTAGTTTGGGGAGGTTTTCTTGCGCTGTGTCCCCAGCTCAGGTGAGGCTCACGACTTGTCTTTTTCCTGGTACCAGCTGAAGCGGAGAGGCAGCTTCCTGCTACAGGGTGGATGCTATGCTGAGGAATTTCCAGAAATGCTGAGAAGTGCTGACTCACAGCTTACGGCCCGACTGGGCTGAGGGGAGGTTTGCAAGTCCTTGGCTGAAGCCAGCAAAAAATGTTGCTGTAATGTACTGTTTTATTTTTAGCTAGGGGGGAGGCAGTTGCTTAGGATGAAATGCTTGTGAGTAGTTTCAAAATGACAGGCGCCTTTAATAATTTCTTTTTCTTTTCTATTTTTAGAACTTGGAAAACAGGTTGTTTTGCTAAAATACAGACTCTTCTCTGTTTCCTCAGTAAATGGGTTGTTGTAAAGAAGCCTTAAGGAGTTCATGCAGGAAGGCTTTTACCACCATTGCAGTTCAAAATGTCCTTCAGGGTAGGAGATACTAAAGTATGAGAGACTGAAACTCAGTTGGCAGCAACTTGCATTTCTTTCGCACTTGTGTTGCGGTGGGACTGCAGCTCCAATTGTTTGACCTGAAATGTAGCCAGGTATTTGATTGCTGCTATTATGAGATCGCTGTAAAAGCTCGATGCTTGGGTTTCATTCTCCCTTGTTTTCAGTAGTCACTTCACAAGTAATTAGCTGTGCAGTTTGGTTCTTCCTTTCTGAACAGAAAATTCCCTGTACTGTTTTTTGCTAACTTAGCCAGGAAATAGTGAGGGAGGAGACGTCTTGAGCTGTACCACATCTCGAAAATATAATATGATTACATTGTAAGGGCTAAGTCTCCTTATTTTGTAGTTTACATTCAGTAGATTTTTTTGTAATGTATTCTTATGTATGAGTATTATTTTTCTGTTGAAGAAACACTGAATATTTTGGGATGATCTCCAATGTATACACTGTCCCACGGAGTATCATAAAATGGAATAAAAATTTGTAAAACTCTCTAACACTTGCTTCTAATTTCTAAAACAATATATCTGCTATTCTTTGTTCACAGCTTTATACCTCTGCATATAGAGCTGTTTGGAGCTCTTTTTTACATCTTACTAGTGAGCTAGTTAACAATGAATGATCTACAGACTACTTCTAACCACCTGTAGCATAAACCTGCATGTTTTGCATGCAAAAGCTCCCCCCAAAACAAAGCCTACACCTCTTAGAGCAGGCTTGAGAATAACCGATCTGCAGCTTCTCTGAGGAAGTACATTTCCCTCTTGTAGGTGGATCATGTTTAACTGCTTTCCTCAGTTTGGCCCTGGGACTGAGTGATGGTGCATGTCCAGCAGGGTCCTTATCTGACAGCAATAAAGGGAAAAAGGATACTTCTCTGCGGGAGGAGCAGGAACATAGGACAAGGCTGTTTCTATGATGCACAGTGAGCTCATTTATTAGCTCACCACTGTGAAAAAATTCCAGTCTTACTCATTTTAATGGAAATACAGTCTTTGCATGTGAGCTGCTGCTGAGTTTTGCAGACAGAAATAATTGTAGGCTGTACATGTATCACAAAATTTCCCGATCAAATACATTTTTACTAATGACTAACTTTGCCAGCAGCTGATCTCCAAGAGAAAGCTGTTCTTCTACCACTAGCTGCCAGTTCCCTCCAAGACTTTATAGCAGCTGCATAATCTCTGCATCTATTCTTTGGTAGTGTCCTGGCACCCACCTCTATACTAGGAAAAATAATATAGGCCTTACATTATTTCTAGCCACCTGTCAGTAAAGTCAGGCCAAGAGTCATGAACTAATAGCCTTGCTTACACCCCCTTTAGATAGATGTGTCATCCAACCTGGGTGGACATGCCTGAACTGGATTGCTTGACTCCAGATAACCCCTTCTACAATCTGCTACTGCTCAACCCTTTTCTAGGCACAGAATGTACCTTTTAGTGAAGATTCTGTCCCCAAACCTTTTTTTTTAAAATTATGCATGAATGTTGTCCAGCTTTCCAGGAAACATGTTGGTACGACATGTATCAGTATAGTAAGAACATCTACTCATTTTACGGTCAGCTTTTCGTAATTGAATCTGCCCTAGCAGAATCCAGGACTCCTTTCTAGTAATATCATACTTCACAGTCTGGTTTCTGTCTTTATTACAGATATGCCCTGCAAAGAGCTTTCTGCTGTGGCAGTGTAAGCTTGTGCCTTCTCAGATATCTTGGTCTTCTCATGCTACCTGTTCTCACATAGCTTTCCGATCTCTCCACTATTTGATATGTTTTGTTGCTATTTACACTACAGTCTTGGTAGCTGTGTGAAATCTCAGCAGTGATTCAGGTCTATGCTTCAATTGTCACACTACTTTTTGCTATTGTGACGTCTTAAATAATTTTTACTTTTGATCTTCAGGAATTTCCTACACCCTTTTTGTACCTTCACTTAGGGTCATTATGACAACCCATTTCTTTGTGATTACAGGGGGTGCCCAAAAAAAAGCAAGCAAGCCACATTAATGGTAAACCAGGAGTAGTCAGCTTCTTTATCATTATAATTGTCTCTTGCTCTATTTGTCCAAAGTAGTCTCTGTTGGCGTTCAGGACAACTTGGTTCAAGTACTTTACTGTTTGCTGGGTAGAGTGAGTCATATATTGATTTCTCTGTGAATATGATATTATTGTGGTAATAAATAAGACATTTTAAAAGTTAATGGTCAGATTTTGAGTATCCTAATTCATGCAATTATGCCAATCTAATTGTTTTAGTAAAGATCAGAAGAACCCTTCATGAGAAATTTTAAAGAATATGCACAGTAGAGACCAGTGTATCTCTGTCTGGATATATGAATGATAAATTTCAAGAATGTAGACTGATGCTTATAAGCAGTTTTAAGCAGTGAATAGAAGTTAGTAACATTTTGTTTGAACTGATAAATAATCCAGAGACTCCAAGGATAAAAAGACGGAATAAGTGGTTAAGGAAGAAATTGCTTGCCATTATATCATGAGGATCACCAGCTCTATCAACCTCATCTCAACTTCTAGTAAACCTCTTCAGTTATCTTTTGAGTTCTTCTAGGTTTAAGTCCTTTTTTTTTTGATCTTTTTCCTTTATTTTATTTTGTTTACCGTCATGATTCCTTGGTGTCATCAAAATTAGAAGCTTGTTTGCAAACTATCATTTAAAACTTAAACTAAACCAAGGTTTGCCTCTTTCAAGGTAACAGTGAGTCAAATGTGATGTCAGTCTGCTTCAGGATTCCCATATCTGTCATGGCCCTGGTAGTCAATATGTCAAAAAGTGAATACATGTGCAGCTGCTGAGAAGACTTGTGCCAACAATGCTGGTGGTAGGCTGGTAAGGGCTTAATTTTTAACACATTCACATTGAAAACCTTGTGGAGCATGCAGCTTCAGTGCATACCAAAATCTCATCTGTTTATGTGGCACTGTTGGGTACTATGAACGTCATAGTTTGGTGATTTCCTTCCTGGGATGTTGATTTCAGAGTCCCTTTCAAAATGTCTGTGCTGCTCTACAGCTGGGAAAATTTGTCTATCTTTCTGTGTTCCCAGCCTTGCGCAGTAACAAGTCCCTCTGAAATAGTGAAACTGTTGATGTGTGCAGGTGGGATTGTTTGTACAGAATACAAACTTGCCAAGGAACAGGAATATGGTTTTGACGCAGACATGTTTGTACTAGTAAGTAACGTCACGTGGTGGGAGCAGCTTTGTGGAGTGAAAATTGTTGTGGGAGTTTTGATTCTGTTCTGTGCATTGTGGAGTCAAGCTTAAGGTGGGCTGTAAGCTGGTCATGCTGGACCAAATGCCTTTTATCAGTTGGAACACATCTTCAGATTTAGTTTCATCCAAACTAAAATCCATTTTCTGAGCTCAGAAGGCTGCTTCACAGTATAAATCAAGGTACAGGGAAGACTGCGAGATTTGCTTCAAAAGCACGCCACTGATCTGAACTGCAGGACTGGCGCAGACACACCCACAGATGACCAGACATCAGACCAATCCATCTTTCTCCATTTGGCTAGCTCTGAGAATTCCTGTCGTCATACACAGAAACAGATGCACAGTCGTAAACAGAGAAAACACAGAAAAAAAAAGCTGGTTTTTTAACACTAAGAAGAGGGGGAAAAAGTGGATATGCAGCTTTTAAATACCTGGGCATTGCTCGATCTGGTGATGTTGAGTAGCCATTGTTGTGGCTGAAAAAGTTCTGGACTTCGCCCTACTGGATCATTTCTCTTCTGGAGTCTCTAAATCTGTGCTAAAATAGTAATATTGGTACCTTGTAGCTGGTGTGTATTAAATTGAAAAGAGGTCAGTTTTCATTCCCATGGCTACCCTGGAAATCACTGCCTGCTTGTGCCATTCTATGTACTTGATGGTACAGCAAACAGATACTTGGAACAATAAGTGGGAAAACCAGTCTTAAATACTTAACTTTTTTTTGAGGAACAAGTTCTGAGCTTACCACAACATGGATATCCAGAAGAAACTTGTATGTATTAATAAGGAGTGTAAGTTGGTGGGCCTTTACCCTGTTAATGTAAATAAAGGATTTCTGGTACTTTCAGGTTTGATTTTGGTGAAGTGATGGGATAAAGATATCACCTAGACAGAATAAAGTACACAGACCACAGTAGTTGCAGACTTCCAGCACAGGCACCAAAATTTCGTTCCAGCAGAAGTAAACAGGCTTGTGTGGATTTTTACCTTGTTCCTTTACAGGGCCAGGTTTGAGCCAGGAAGTATAAGCAGGCCAGAGCAATGGGCCTGAAAAAGTCAATCATGTTTGGGCATCTTTTAGCATACTGTTACAGGTTACTTTTCTAAATAGAAGCTGTGAATAGCCAGCTTGCAAGTAGCAGGTGTTAGCAAACTTTTATTGTATGCAAGTGAAAAAATGAGCTGCCAATATGTACATAAATATATAATTGCTTGGAGACAGGGTTGCAGTAAGCTTGGGTAATAAAAACTGGGCTGAGGAAACAATTGGTGTACCATACAGAACAGGTGGTTGCTTTACAAGTTTTTCCTTTTCCTGTTTTCCTCTTCCCATAGAGAATATGCATTGCGTTGAGGACACAGGTACAGAAAGTCTTGGCAAATTCTAACATGCCAGGGACTGTTCTGCTTAGTGAAGAGAGGCACAGTTCCCAAGAAAAACAGCAAATACAGTAATTAATATGCTTCCTTTGTGTTATGGATACCGTCTGTATTTAGAAACATCTGAGCTTGCACTTGAATACAAGTCACAGCATTTTTCTTAGTATAATGAAGAACTTCAGTGTTTTTATTCATGATATGCAAGGCTTCGCTCCCAGACATATTTTAGAAATGTGTGACATTCTTTTTATGTTTCGAAGTGAAAAGTGAGCCAGGATGAGCAGGAAGGACATTCCATAGCTCAGTGAATCTTTAGCAGTTTTTCATTGTGTCATAGTTGTTTTTATAAAAGCAACTTCAAACTAGGGCAATATGAGCAGCAAATTAGTTTAAAGCTTCATATAAAAACAAATATGTTCAGAATTTACTTATGGAGTCACTTGTTATCAGGATGTACAACTTTCCTCTTTTGACAGCCTCCCCTTAGACTGGTCAAAACATAGTATCTTCAAAACAATTGGTGTTTTTAGTTTTCCTTCCTTCTTAGCTTCCCGTTTCCCTAACAGTGAAACGCCGATAACCTCATTTGAAATAATCTCTATATCTGTATCTGTGTTTCTTATGGCTGGGATGTGGCTCCTGTAATTCTGCTATGTAGCAAGTTACTTCCTATGTTAGTCATGTAATATATCTTCTCATATTTTTATTTCCCTTTGTTTCAGAACATAAACATCAGCAAACATTATCTTGATTAATCCTGTCCCTCTTTTCCATCTCTTCTTTCCCTCTCCCTGTTTTGAGGATGAGTAATAAAATGCAAGTTTATTCTTTTTCAAACAAGGTTTACTAGCTTCTGTGAGAAAGAATGTCCCTTTTGTCTTAAACATACTTAATTTGTTTTGTTTTGTTTTAACCTGCATGGAAATAATTGCTATCTGAATGTATACACCTTTTCTGTAACCTCTCTGAACTGGTAAGAAAGAGTGACCCAGAACAAAGATTTTGGGCAATAGCCTTAAATTTCTTAACAGTATAGCACTGCAAATGAAGAATTCCGTGTTCCAGCAAATATGTGTAAAACCTTCTAAGATAATTGTAAATCCATATTGGGGGTTGAGAAAGGAGATGCCAGCTGGCCCAGATACCTAGTGGTGACAGCACAGAGTCAGAGTTTTTTCTTTAGGCAAACCTAAATTTAAGACAGTGCATGTAACCTCAACTCTGCCAAAGCCATCCTGGGTTCACAGTTTGTCCAGGGTCAGAGGAGGACCATATACTGTGACCTCGTATGCCACCACTATGTCATGGTGGTCCATGTCATACATCTGGATGTATGCCAGTCATGTGGTCAAAATCTCATCACCTTCTATGCTGACTCTTGACCTGACACACACTTGAATGTCTTTTAATATAAGGAAGGAGCATAATCAAAGACTACTGAATGAGGAAAAAAAGCCTTTGTATTGAAAATATTCTTTACATTCCTGATTTCATTTGGCTTGTGCCACAGTCTTCCTGTAAAACCTCCAGCAAGTTGTCTGCATGAACCTTGATTTGGTATTAAAAACATGAAAATAATGGTGTTTCTCAGTTTCATTAGATTATTAGTAAATAAAATTAATGTTAAGGAAACACTGACTTACTGGGTTTGAGGGAAGGCCAGAAAGGGGTGAAAGATAATCCCCATTCTTTAGAGAGTTTGAATGAGCTATGTCAGAGGTGTTGTAGTTTCCAAGAGCAGCAACACTTCAAGAGACTTAAAGATGCTTCTGGCTACTTTTTATTAGTCCTAAATCTTGTGCTTCTTCTCTCTAGAGGCATGTGCAGACTCCTCTTTAGGATGCATTTGTTCATATGGAATGTGAGAATATAGAACACGTCTACATTTATTTATTGCCAGCTAGCCAGAAAAATTCACTTTGGATTTGAGAGGAAAGAGGAGAACTTCAGCTCAGATCAAGTAATTTGTCTGTGCTGTAAGCAGCTAAAGAGAAACAAATTAAGGAGAGGGCAAGTGGAACATAAAGAAAAGTGGAATTTAGCATTTAAGGTCTGTGTCAAATAGGATACATTTTTAAAGCAGAAAATTAATACACTGTGAACTTGGAGACATTTTCATGCATAAATATATGTTTTACTGGCTGTTACTGCATTCAATTTCATTCTCTATGGTTTTAGCAAAATCTTCAGTGTAAAAGACAAATATTGAAATATTTAAGACCACAGGTAATAATTCAGAATATGACTGCATGAAATCATCGTAACAAACAAAACAAATAGCTCTCAAGCAATTTTTGAAGCTTCTCTAACAGGAAAGCCTTTCTTGTTGGCAGATAGCTTTAATAGCCAGTTGTGAAAAGTGAATGAGGGGATAGCCCATACTTGATTTTGAGCTAGGTTTCCTGTTAAAGCAGTGGTGGAAAGCGTTCTTCCCGTAGGAGGATGTGTGCCATTCTGCTGTGTTTGCCTGAAAAACCTGAATCCAGTCATTGTGTCTGCATTTTGGCTTCTTTCCCACTGTGAAAGTACAGAGTAAACTACTCCCTGTGAGCTCGATATCCTCATTAAATATCAGGGAAAGGAAAGGGGAAAACCCAAGGAGGTAAGTGAGTTCATTTACATACCATGCCGCAGCCAGCACATGGTCCAACATGTGACGCAACAGTGAACACTGAGAGGCATTTCAAACTGCAGAGATCCAAGACTAAAATTTCTGATTCACAAAAAGAGTGGAAGTGCTTTGTAACTTAATTACATAACATAAATTATTTGCATTTAGTAAAACAGACAAATGGGCAATATTTTCAGTTTATTGTTTTGTTCCTGTTCTTGTTATTACTTCTCATGCCTGAAATATATGATTCTTCTTAAAGATCTGTGTTCCTGAGAGTCTTACAGTCTAGCTAATGACTTAGCTAGGAGGGAATGAGGAGCACCTCAACTGCACTGATGTTCGTCCTGTGCTGTGACATCTGCTTGGACACTTCCTTTTTTTTCCTTTGAAACTGAATTCATTTATGGTGCTGTTTAACTCATTCCTGAGGAAAGAGCCGTGGCTGCTGCCCTGTGGTGGAACATGTTCTCTTGCCATTTTGCCTGTGCTGTCTTCAGCACACGTCACATTATCCTGGGAGCAGTTTCTATCCACTGTC
The DNA here is from genome assembly GCA_033558105.1 of Coccyzus lansbergi. Taxonomy (NCBI): domain Eukaryota; kingdom Metazoa; phylum Chordata; class Aves; order Cuculiformes; family Coccyzidae; genus Coccyzus; species Coccyzus lansbergi. The sequence continues at coordinate 288,021 of JAUMJK010000239.1, forward strand.
TCTACACCAGTGTTTTCCTGGGCTTGCAAACTGAAACAGATCACAGCAAGTGGGGAGTAGGCCTGGGCTCTTTCTCCCCTTTTTAGGGTTAACCAGCCCTTAGATATACACAGCTGAATCATCTAGCCTTATGCTTTTGTCTGCACTAAAAAGTGTTTTTCTAGATGCAGAAAATGTTTCAAGAAAATGTGTATCTTCTCTTCTGAATTGACTGGAGGTTGACTGTAACCTTTTATAACTGGGCTACATGCCGGTGGAGTAGTAACCTCGTAACATGGCTTCACATCAACCAAGCCAAAAAAGAAACCCTGGTTATAAATTATGTTGTTTAGTAGTCCAGCAGGCTTAAAATTATGAAGACTGTAGCTTGTAGTACACTCTATTTAAGAGTAAATTGCATTAGAATAATAAGCATATTTGCATTGATGCAGCTGTGTCTGTATAGTGAAATGCAATGTCAGTGACTGAACTGAACTGGTAAAGACAAAGAAGTACAAGTTTATGTTGACAAATAAGAGGCTGAAAGGCATACGTGAGCACAGGCCTCTATAGAAGTATATTTACCAGAAGGATGGAGTGTCATCCAGAGGGACTGGGACAACCTGGAGAAGTGGGAATGTGTGAACCTCATAAGGTTCAGCAGTGCCAAGTGCAAGGTATGGGCAATCTGCAGTTTCATTACAGGATGGGAGATTATATGATTGAGACCAGCTCTGCAGAGAAGGACTTAAGGGCGCTGATTGATGAGAAGCTTGATATGAGCCGGCAGTGTGCGCTCGCATAATGCCAGCTGTATCCTGGGCTGCATCAAAAGAAGCGTGGCGAGTAGGTTGAGGGAGGTGATTCTGCCCGTATATTCCTATCTTGTGAGACCTCATCTGGAGTATCATGTCCAGTTCTGAAGTCCTTAACATGAGAAAGATATGGAGCTGTTGGAAGGGGTCCAGAGAAAGGCTGCAAGGATGATCAGAGGGCTGGAGCACCTCCCATATGAAGACAGGCTGAGAGAAGAGAAGGCTCTGAAGAGAACTTACAGTGACCTTCCAGTACCTGGAGGGGGCTACAAGAAAACTGGGGAGAAACTGTTCACAAAGGCTTGTAGTGATAGGATGAGAGGTAATGGGTCTAAACTGGAGAGGGGCAGATTTAGACTAGACACAAGGAGGAGTTTCTTCACAATGAGAGTGGTGAGGCGCTGGCACAGGTTGCCCAGGGAAGTTGTGGCTGCCCCATCCCTGGAGGTGTTCAAAGCCATGTTGGATGGGGACTTGGGCAGCCTGATCTAGTGGCACAAGGGTTGGAACTGGATGATCTTTAAGGTGCTAATTGATTCTATGCATACTCTAAGAAACTGCATCTACCGAGACCTTTCAAATTGCTGTGGGCCTTCTCTCTGCTTGGACTCAACTGCAAATGTGAGACGTGTTTATTATGATCTCATTTGATCCTTAAGGGTCAAAGCATTAGATTAGTTTATGATTCAGCAGAACTAGAGTCCACATAAAATGGAGACTGTAAATAATTTTCACCACCGTTTCTTAATTTAGAAGTAGCATGTTCCTATTGCATATGAAAATGCTTGTTTTCTGCCAAAGTGTTAAAATTTCAGTGAACAAATTATATATTTCTCCACTTTGCAACAACTAAGTAAAGGAGAAAGGAATTCAATCACCACTTGTTTTCCTTTATGGCCATACATTTTTAAATACATGATTTAGGAGGTTGTAATCCAACAGGCAGATTTTGTTTCTGGTTGTTAGAAAGCTGAATTTTTATCTTGTGTTTGGGAAACTGTCTCAGTGTTTAAACAGAAATAAAAGCATATCATGAAGATCAAGTCTTAGATGGAAAGGCTTAATCACAGAATTGTAAAATATAGTTAAAAGGAGTCTGCGTAGGCTGATCGCAAAATCTTGGAATATTTGTTTGATGGTTACCGTTAAAGCAGAACATCATCACATTTCTGGGAATCTTGCATGACTGAGGATTAGAACACTGAGACCATGTTTATATACATTTTTCATTTAAATTTTTAAAGGCAAATACTTATCTGTTATATGATTAAAGTTCTTGTTGCCTGCTACCAGCCCAACACATGCTGAGAATTTTTGCTTTTGCTGGATTTTTCACTGTTACTGTGAAAGGAGCTCCCTTCCATAATATCTTTGTTTTGAACAAAGAAATTCAAAGCTGATGTCTGGATGCAAAATGAAGAAATAGCTTTAAACCATTGTAATTGACAAGTAAATTACAATTATCCAAGTATAGATAAACCTTTCTGGGAAAAAAGAAAATAAAATCCTTACCAGCTGTAGCAAGCCCTACTATGGGGCTAATGTGTGCCAACTTAAGCAGCCATGAGGGCATTTGCTCAGGGATGTTGGGGTTTGCCCAGTCCTGATACTTCTGGCTGATGGTTTTGGGAAGCCAGGCTCTTTGTTTCCAGGACTGAAATCACTCTTGCAACACAGCACTTTCCTACTCTCCCTTGAAAACTTGGACTCTGTAATAGAGGCATGCAATTTTGCTTGTGAGGTATGCAATCCCATGGTTCCTTCTTTCACCTCAAAGACGGCTTGAGAAAATTCCATCCTTTTGTCTTTCTTCCAAGGCTTAAAGTGTCTTTGTGCTTAGTAAGTCCTTCCACTAAGAAGCTGAGGGAAAGGTTTGTATAATGAACTGTCAGTAGCCCAAACTGAAACACTTAAAATATGAAGCTACTTGAATGATTTCACTGTTATGTCTTTTTTTTTTTGGTTCTGTCTTTTTTCCCCCATACTAGTGAGGCAGGGATATTTTTTTCCTGACTCAAATGTTTTGGAGTTTTTTCAGCATTTATTGAATACATGGCTCCAAAAGGACACCAAATGCTACTAGAGGGCTAAGATCAATTCCAATGATAACTATGTTCTTTTAGACCTTTAAAAAGTAGGAAAAAAAATAGGGCGTTTTTAAAATCCAAATATTTTGTAAGCATCTCACTGCTTGATATTGGAGCTTGAGAAATTGTGTTATCATGAATGGATGCATTAAACTCTTGAGTGAAAGCTTAGAAGGATAAACTACCATACCTGCATATGGGGTAATTATCTTAGTGGAAATATATGTGATTGCTATATAGGGACTTAATAATAATGTTTTGTCTCCACTTGGACAATTTAGGATTTGCCATTAATTGGTAGTTCAGCTCTCTTTAAATTAGCACTGGTAAAGGATATAGTAAGGAGAGGATTCAACTTTTATTAAGAAAAAAAATTTTTTTAAAACCCTAGCATTCATTTTTCTTCTATCTCTACCATCAGTAGAGGTGTACTAGGTGTATTTTAGGGTAAAGGACAGTCATACAAGCTTAGCAAAAAAACCCCAAAAAACCAAAAGGTAACTTCCTGTCTGTAGGCTCATTTGGGCCTCCTTGCATTTGGGGGATTTCGGTTTCACAAATTAAAGTAAAAAAATCTTTAAACAAAGTAGTAATGGGATTCTGGTGGATATTGAGGTAGCCCACTGTGTGCGTCTATATGTGCACTCCATTCTGTAAATGATTTAAAAGAGCATCTCAGTTGCAAGCAGGACTATTTCTGTACAAGTCCTCCCAATTCAATTTTATAATATTTTACTATTTGAAACTTAGCATGTTGATTCCTAGATTTTTTGTGTTTTTCCTGCCTCTTGCGTGGAAGCATTTCTTTGGACAGCACTATCTCCTTACGCTTTTGTAACACCTTAGCAGTAAAGTGTTTCACCTACTTTATTCTTTTGTTGTTTTGACTTTCTTGTCTATACCCCACATTATGATTGAGACTGTTTATTTTTGTTGCACCTCACAGGTCTGTAACTGGCTAATTCCAGGCTGATACCAGTAAGCAGTCGCCTGTGATGATTAGAGCAAGCAGCAGGGCTTTGCTTACATGCAAATGTATCAGAAATGATACCAGTTCTGTGGCAAAAATTCTATTGCTTTTTTTTTTAACCAAGGACCCTGAACATGATCTGCTAAGAGGCCGTCTTGGTCTTGCTGTGATCACTCACATTTTACTATAGAATAAGTACCTACAGCTTCTCCGTATGCCACAAGGCAATTGAAAGGACTTGCTGAAAGATTCAGAACACTGTCTTACATGTAATTACAAGCTTCCTTACAAAGAGCTCTACTTAATTAAAGAAGGGAGAGTGCAAATCCTTGATGTAAGGGGAGTGAAATTAACTCTAGATAAATTGTGAATTACTTACATTGACCTGAGGTTAGGCAGAACTGTTTGTGATAAGTATTTAGATTGCAGTTTCAGTGTTTGCATTACTTTACTTCTTTGACTTTTGCTAGCATGGCATTGGAACTGTTTGGTGCTTCAGTTTTGACAGGAACCAGGATACATTAGAAGAACAATGATGGAAGCAGCTATTGCACGCTCGAACAGTTCCTGGCTGTCTACTGCAACTGCAAAGGAACAAGTTGCAATTAGCATAAGTGTTGAAGAGCATGTTTCCTTTGGTAGTTGACTTTTGAATGTATTCACTGGGAGGGGTCGAGGCAGTAAAGAGTGTGAAGTAGCAGATGAAATGTTAGAGGGTTTCACTGAGAGCCAGGTGCTCTGACACTTGAGGCCAAGGCACATGGTACACCCTTGCCTCACCTGTTCTGGCTTCCTCTAACTGTTCCCACTTGTTCCTGCTCCTGCACTATAGCGTACCTTACTTCTGCCAGTGTTAACTATGACAGAGCTGTATGAGGACCGGGATCTGACTGAAGGGGCTGCTACAGCTATAAAATTTTCTTTTCTTTCCTTTTTTTGAAGGCAGAGATTTTCCTTTACTTTGTTTTTCAAGTTGGATGAGTTCTTGATCTGTTTTGCAGCCCAACCCACAGACATGTCCACCCAAATTGCAGGGGAGGACCACAGGGTGAGAACTTTGTGAAGCCAGAGCTTCCTTTTCTGTGTTGCTTTAGACAAGTTACCATTGTCTGTAGCTTTCTTTCTCATTTCATGAGCTAAAGCCAGGAATACTTTAAGTAAAGTAGGAATTTTAAGACAGCTGTTTATTAAAACTATTGTGTGAGGTTTTCAATTTTTGTGCAGTACTCTAAAACCTTTAAGGGAAAGATGCTATTAAAGAACTAGGTATTGCTTTCAGCTGGCTTATCACCTGCACCTTTAAGTGCTGATGCAGTAACAGTTTTAATTTTATAAAACATCTTTTTCAGTAGAGGAGACATCCTGCACTGTTAGACATAGAGCTACCATGCTGGGTTTCCTGTCATTGTGCCAGTAGCTCTTTCTTCTGAAGCTACATGCTTAGAAAATGTTCAGTTGGTTCAGCAAATCTGTTTGCTTAGCAGAGGGTCTGAGAAGTCACTGATGCTCTCTGTTTTCAGTCTACACTAAGCATGACTGCCCTCTTAAAATCTGTAGGACTAGTTTAAAGCAATCGCTGTTCTCTGATTTCTGTGGCATATCACCTACAGTGGAGCAGTAATATTGGTGAGAAGAAGAAACATATTTTTTAAGAGGATGAGATAGATTTTTTTTTTCGTTAATTACATTTGTTGTTTTAGTTAATTAGTTAATTACATTTGTTGCAAAGTGAACTGGAATGTGAGATTATTGCATGTTGGGAATGCAGTTCCTGAGCTGCAGTGCAGCATTTTTTGTTAGAGTGAGTTAAGTGAAAGCGTTAGAAGTGGTGTTTTCGGTCCTAAATGTAAAAGTCTTATTTTCAATGTAGCTTTACCTCAATTTCCTTATGCACTTCCTTTGTCTGATAGAGGCCAATACACCCATGTACATCTACAAACGATCAACAAAGCAATGAACTGATGAAGACATTTCTCTTGGAGGCTGGGAACAGAGCGATTGATAGCTTCAAGACACACAGGTTCATGGTGTCACATAAATGTGTAATCAGTGAAACTTGAAAGTTCATGCTTAATGTTTGGCAAAAAGTGTACATTTCCATAGACTTTTGTTGAAAATAAGCGTTTTAGATTTGTGTGGTTGGTTTCAGTGGGGAGGAAAGAGTTGGCAGAGTATCTGAGTGATGAAGAATCTTGCTGTAGGAATAATATGTAGCAGAGGTAACAGTTTGATAAAGGTGCAGTTAAAATTCTCCTTAAACTATATACTGGACCTTTAATACTACTAATACATGACTTGTGTTGTACTCATGGTAACTTTACTTTTGATGTATCCAACAGAAGACTTAGACTTACCCCCATCTTTGTGATTTATCTCCTCACTAAGCTGAGCAGGCTCAAGAGCAAACACTGCCAAGAAGAGCACAGGCAGGCCATGAGAAAAGCATTGCATTTTCATTTGTGCCTGCAGACCTTTCTCAATGTTTATTTCTGTGAAAGCTGCAATTTAAAACTGCCAATTGTGTTGTAATGGCATGAACCTAAATAATCCCCCTTAGATCAAGAATCAGCCACCTGTGTTTGAGCAGTCAGTGAGAATCTGGAGCCAACCTCTAGGTGAAGCAGGCAGCCGTTATCTTCTTCACAACTTCAAGTTTCAATCATACATATATAGTAGGATCAAAAATTAAGAGAAATTGCAGAAAGTCATAATGCAAATCCTGAACTTCTGGTCTTTGTCATATGATTATCAGATGATTTTTGAAGACAAAAAAGTAAATAAATCTCTAGTTCTTCATGTTCAAAAACATTCCCAAAAGCAGAGGAGAAAAGACCTTGCTCTCAGTAATTAAATGGGGGTAACAATGAAAGTAAAGGGAGCACTCTTCTATTGGGCAGGCATGGGGTTTAGTTTGGGTTTCCTTTTTGCATCAGCACAGCAAAACTCTGATGCAGCCTCTCTGTTTGACATTCAATGATTGTAAAAAAAGCAGCACAGTGGTGGAACCTGATCCTGAATTAGGACAAAGCACCCTGTATTGTGTATAGATATACTAGTATATACCTAAGGATAGCTATGTCTGTAAGATTTAGATTTTATTGCATTATATTCATTTTTATTCTGTTAAGCAGTAATGTCATAATGATTTACATTTTGTTTATGAAGTAAAAAGAAGTTATGTTTATTTTGTTTCTTAGGCGCCAAATAACTCAGAGCTTAATCTTGCCAGCCTAACTGATTAACCTTGTAATATCATCTTTGAGATATTAATGTACGCACTACCTTATCTTATGCTTTATCTGACCTTTATCTGTTGATTTTAATATCATTTGTGGTTGCTAGTGACATAATTTTGTTGTACACAGTGAGGGATTTTGGCTTCTTTTTTTTCTCTCTGGTTTATCCCCACTCACTCTGTTCTGTCCTCTCGAAGAAGTAAGTGCATCAAGCAGAAAAAAACAAGATGATAAACTATAGCCCAGCAACATAATAGGAGTCATGTCTGCTTGAAGCATTCAGAAAACATGCTGCAAGTTGCGTGTAGAGTTACCACTCTTATGTAGATTGACAGTAAGAAACCTAATTGCTCATCCTGAACAAATGCAGAAGAATATTTTTTTACCCCTTTCCAGCATAATTTACATCTCTATGACTTATGTAAAGTATTTGTGTAGGTTAAAGTTTAGCCATTGCATATGCTTGCACCATTTTGTCTTTCAAGGCATGGGTGCTTGTCATTCAAATTACTAAACCGGTAGTAACTAATCAGAAAATAGATTTTGGAAAAGATGGGAGGGACGGAAGCATAGGACATTTTATTGTTCTACTACATTAAATTGGCTCAGCAGGATCAAGCATATGCTAGAGTAGTAGAGAGGCAAAAGGCAGAAAAGAAGCAAGGTGATTGTTTTCCGCTGCAGTAAGTCTGCCCATGGTGTGGATTGTCACTCGCCACTGCTTGCTTTATGGGTGGCAGATGCCCGCTCATGCCTGTCATCTTGCTGCAGACAATTGCCTTGTGCCAGCAGATAGTAGAGATGAATGTGTGAAAGTCCTTCTTGTACATTAGCGTGAAATCCGAGAGCTGTATGGAAACTGATGTTTAAGGCAGTTTGTGCTAACCTGGCTGGATTTGCACTGAGAGGAATAGAGCTCAGTGATGAGGATGGTAAACTCCTGATGGTACCTGGTGCTGGAGAACTGTGAGGGGCAGGTGTCCTGTTCAGGCACCAAGGCTGGGTCTAGAAGAGAATTAACTCATTGCAGTACACCATATGCTCGTGGATGTATTACAGTTCTTGCTGTATGGCCATGGCCTCGCTGCATCTGCTGTGCTGTTCGCTTCTTTAGAGTCACTTGTGCTTTTTCTGCATGGGGCTGTGGTAAGCACCAGTGTTATTCCTGTTTGTGCTACCATTTGTCGGTTTATCTCCCACAGTTTGGAGATACATAGGAGAACGTGTAGTTCTGTGTGATACCATCCTAGTTTCGCAGTCAGTATTTTCCTTGATGTGTGACATCTGATTTGGCTTTCAGGAACGTGAAAAAAAAACTGTGCTATTTCTCTGTAAGTGATTTAGTTCAGTTTTCATTCAATTCTACCACCATGTTCCCATGGTTGAAAAGTAAAAGTGGCAACAGGAATGGAGACCTCTTCCTGGCATCAGAGAGACAGAGATGATGAAGTCTTGGGCAAGTGGTACATTTAAGTATAGGAGGCAGAGAGCAGTTTGTAGTAAGGTTGCATCATGGTTTTTCACAACTCAGTGAAACCTCCCATGATGTGATGATGGAGCTTGAGATGCTGAGAGCAGCTACTGCTGTGAGAACCTCTGCAGAACTTACATCTCCTGCTTTGGCAAGAGAATTGCCAGGTTACACATTTCCTCTGTGCTGAGCAGCATGGCAGGCAGTATAGGACTCAGGACACCTGTGGTATGGCTATGCCCTTTGTACTTCTGTAGAAAACAGGGAGAAGGAAATCGGCATTTCAGGAGTTTTTATAAGCCACCATTTTATTTCTTGGCGCAAATTACTTGCATGAGCAAGGCTTCAAAGATTGCATTTGGAAAGACTGCTACTTCATTTATATTATCTCTTTCTGTTTACAGATGCACTCAGATTTAAGGTATTATGGCTTTAGAGGTGTTCTAGTTAGAGAAAGAAAAGGCTAACCATAATCCAAAAATGCCAATAGGACAACTGTCATCTTGGACTGCTGGTGTGTAGTAGATGTGCTGCAGATCACTTTATTATGTGAATGTGAGGTTAACAAATTCTCCGTAACACCCAGCCTGAAGAGTTGGCAAACTACAGAATGAACTTATTAACTAAGCATTTTTTGTTTGGATGCAATGATTACAATTTGTTCTCTTGAAGAATTACATTCATGTTACATCCTGCTCTTAGAAGAGCTCATGGCAGTTGTAATTTGTCAAAATTTGCCTTCTTTATGAACTTTGGTTTTGCTGACAAATTAAATTCAAAATTAAAACAAGAAATTGAGTTTATGCTCTTTTGCTGCCAGAAGCCTTCCCCAAAGATTGTTAGCCTAAGTGTAAAGTCCTAAGGAGAGACTCATATCCTCTTATTTTATAGAAGATATTTTAATGAGCCACCTGAAGGCAGAGAGTAAGCAAAATTGTTTCCTTTTTTTTCCATCAGGATCATTACTTAGGGCAAGTGTTTTCAAACAAACATTAGAAGTCTCTTGCTATGTTTACAGTTTGGGAGGAGGGCATCCACACGTCCTGTTTTTCCCATGTGTAGCTTCTATATCCAGTTTCTGTGAAAAGAATAGAGCTATTTCTGTGGCATAAAACAAACACATATGTATATGCCAATAGCTAGAATTGCTTTTATCAAATAATGTGTGCCCTTTAGCAACCTTAATCTGGCAGCAAGGAACACTGAAAGTAAAACTGACTGAACTGATTTTCAAGGTAAATAGGTGAGGTTAAGTGACATAACATGGAAATTTATTTAGAATCATAGAATCACCAGGTTGGAAGAGACCCACCAGATCATCGAGTCCAACCATTTCTATCAAACACTAAACCATACCCCTCAGGACCTCATCTACCTGTGCCTTAAACCCCTCCAGGGAAGGTGAATCAACCACCTCCCTGGGCAGCCTGTTCCAATGACCCTTTCTGTGAAAAACTTTTTCCTAATCTCTAGCCTAAATCTCCCCTGGCGGAGTTTGAGGACATTCCCTCTCATCCTGTCCCCTGTCATCTGGGAGAAGAGGCCATCACCCTCCTCTCTACAACCTTTTGCTATTTTATTTTATTTATATAGAAGTTTTTTTATTTATTTACTTTACATATTGTAAATTATACAAATGGTAATAATTACTTCAAGAAACTATTTGAAGAATGGGCTGGAGTATTTGCCATATCAAGCACAAGATACCGAGGCTACACATACCTGCAGTGCTTGTCATGCAGGTCTCCACCTGACTTGCTTTTCCTGTGCGTGTATCACATGGATAGAGCTGAATTATGTTCTTTGACAGGGGAACCAGGCAGTGCTCACAGGTCTCAGCATCAAAAGGCTTTATATCATCCAAGGTTGACTCAGTGTTCTGTTCTTTCTGGAAGTACCATCCCTTTCCCTGGCTCAGAGGGGAAGAGTGTGAAGATTTCAGCACTTGAGGGGATTTTGAGTGGGGCCATGAGCTCTTAGCTGCAGAGTTTGGTTTTGTGACTGCGCCTGGTCAGCTGGTGCTTAACCATAAAACTGTTAATCGTAACTTTGCCTTTGAGATCCAGCCCCATGGGGTGATGTTCACTCATTGTTGGAATACTGAGAGGGAGCAAAAGAACTGGCATGAATCTTTTTGGGGAGAAAGAATATAAGCAAGAACAAAACAAAAACTGAAGGCAGCATTCAATACCGAGTCTCTGTTAAGATGGACTTGGGGTTTTTTTGAGATCATCTCACGTGCTTAGCAGACACAGTTGTGTTTAATTTGTGTCCTTAAGCCAGATGCCCTCTGACAGCATGAAAGAGAAACTCCCGGAATGACTTCAAGAGGTTTTCTGAACTAATTCATGCTCTCCTCATCAGCCATAGACAGACATTCAGGGCATCTGTAACAACACCTACCTTCTGAGATGAAAGGAGGAGGATCCTCATTAGGAGGGTTTGCATTTACAGAGAGCCTTTGTAGGTGGTACATGTTTTGGTGCTCGCTATCGGGCAGGCCCTTTTTTTTTAACCTGTACAGAGTAGGCTTATATTAAAATTGCAGTCCTGGAATAAGTTTAGAATGAAATAAAATGAAATCTGCTTGCATCTCAAGCTTTTCACGTGTTCTGTGATGAGTCTATAATCAGGGATTTGTATACTTCTATATGTAGCCATGCAAGCATACGTTTATTACTGTCATTACATGATCAGTTGTAGCCATGTTCTGTGGCAGCAGGAGGTGTTATAATGAACATTGTTATGATGGGATGAGCTTAAGACATATTGAAAATGCAGAGAATGCTTATCTGTGTTTCATGATCTGCTTTTCTGTTAGACTGTGCCTTTAGTAGCATGGAGGCAAGATGTGGGGGGTGTGCTGAACAGACCAGCCCTGTCAGATGAGATAATAGTTCTGCCTATCTGACTGCCCTATCTCCAGGAGCGCATGATGGTGGGAGAACAGAAGAATTGGGCAAACATAGATGGATTCTTCCCTGGATTAACCTGCCAGCCTTCAGCAAACTTTAGTTCAAGGACTTCCAAGAGCAAAGGTTGCATTGTTGCACTTGGCAACATTTCTTTTCAAATTCACTTAGGCAAGTAATTATGGGAAGGATAGTAAGTTAGATTCACTCTAAAATAAGTGCTCCTGTAGTTATACCAGGCTTTTAAATGAGATTTTGTAGTGCTGTTTGGCTTTCTATTGCTGGTGGCTCAAATAATATCTGAATGATGAAGCTGTGTTTAAATAGGATTCTGTATAAGATTTTCAGCCCACGTGTACATGCAACCACAGTGTATAAACCAGTTATGAATGTTCGGGCAGATACTTAGAGGGTGGTGGTCTTGGAATTTGGAGGACAGTAATGATAAAGAAGAAATGGAAAGACACATGATCTGGGGGTAATGTTCTCTAAAGAAAAAACAGTATTCTCAAATTTAGAACACCAGAGTTTTTGCTGTGTACGTCAGTATCACAGGTGTAGGGCTGTGGAAGGCAAGTCTCCCATGCATGCCGTCAGCTTCTCAGCAGTTTAGCCAGAGGCACTGCTAACAGCATTAGGCAAAGGCCAAGGGATCTGACCGTCTCTTCTGAGACAGCAGTGCTGTTCTCTGGCGGGTGTCCCAGGGGTGCTGGAAAACAACGCAGTCTGCACAATCTCTGCCTCTTGACCAGAGACAGTCAGGGTCACAGACATGAATATTATCTTTGTGACGCTTCAAGCAAGCAAACAGATAAATTTGTTTTTTAAAGGAATGTTGCATGCAGTCAGTTGAATGTAAAAACACCTTATCAGATCTTTCAAGAGCTGCTTCCTTAAGGGAATGTTGCACCAGCTCTCCCATCCCACTGGGGCAGGGGCAGGGCACGGAGGGGAGTGCACACATGTGTGTGTGCACTTTTGTGTGCATGTGCACACATATAACTAGAGTCATGAAAAGGTCTCTTTTCCCTTGATGAGTCCTTTGTGTATTCCCTCTGATGTTAACTAAGACAGAGAACTCTTCTTTTTTCCTGTATCATAGTCTGGGAATCATGCCATGGACATTTTTTCAGCTGAGAGCATTTACATACAGGAAATAAGCCCAAAGACTCCTCTTCGAACAGTATTTGTACTCAACAGTTTTGCATTGGTTTCAGGTACCTTTTTTTTTTTTAAGCAATGATGAAGAGGAAAATATAGGACACTAGTACCTTTGCTTTCAAAACTGTTGTATAAATATGTGTTAACGTAGAACATCCTAAATATATTTACTTGCAAAACATAAAGCAAGTAAGTGTTATTGCATTTTTTTTCCACATTCTGTTTAGTGATGCTGTTGAGTAAGAGAATAAATTTTATTTAGGTCCATCTTGAATTGCACATGAATATGAGTGTAAAGCTCCATCTTCCCTTACAGAGTGCCAGCACCAGGAGGAGCAGTGCAGAAGGGCTGCAGATTAGCAGATGCTTCTTGGGAATGCAGACTAAGAGAAGCCTGCCCTTGGCTTGGCTGAACAAGAAGATGAAACTCTTTTAAATAAAAAAAGAAAAAAAAAAAAAAACAAGCAGGGAGGGTCTTGCCACCAGAGTGGGAAAAAATGAAGAAATTTCAGCTTACATAGGAATGTGTATCAGCTGGCACAAACATGGAGAAGAGGAGGCTGAGAAGAGACTTTATCACTCTTTGCAACTGCCTGGAAGGATGTTGTAGAGAGGTGGGTGTTGGTCTCATCTCCCAAGGAACAAGATATAGGATGAGAGGAAATGGCCTAAACTTGCACCAGGGGAGGTTTTGATTGGATATGAGGAAATACTACTTCACTGAAAGGTAGCAAAATATATATTATATATATAAATGTTTCCGTGATTCTGTTCTATATATTTGTTGGAGTTACAAGACGTTTTCTTACCAATAGTACTTCAGTTGTAGTGAGAGTACTCAGAAGGAAAAGCAGGTAGTTTTGCTGGAACCTGCTTGTTTTGTCAGAGAATTTTTTTTCCTGGTTTTACCTGTGATACCACGTGAGTCAACTAAAAAACAGGGTCTGGTTTGATCCTGTGTACACAGTGTAAGGCTGGGCATATCTGACAATGTTACTGTATTTGCTGTTATTTTAGTGAAGGTACATGTAGAGTTAAAAGTATAGAAAGGAAAACCAAAATCCACGATGATTCCTTTGTAAGTCAGTCAGCAGTCCTCTTTCAGGTTCGTATTCCTCAGCTTTTCAAATTCAGCTGCAAAATCCCTGCTTATGAAACTTGATATGCAGCTCTCAGGCCTGAGAATAGGGATGCCATCCTTCATTTAACAATACTGGATATATTTAAGCCCCCGATTAGCTTACAGTTGTTTGCTTGGGAAATGTGTGTGTTAGTTTTTTCAACCTTTATTTTATAAACATTTCTCTATACTGGCTAATGTCATTATTGTTCTTGGAATCCCATTCTCATTTTAAACTTCAGTGGTTTTTGCTTTGCCAGGGCCAAGATTTCCATGATGGCACACCTTCTCCCTTCTGTCTCTCTCCCCAGTTTTCTCCAAAATCTATGTTTTCACAGGTGTTTCTCCGCAACGTCAAAGCCTTTGTTTCTGCTCTTTTGATTAGAGGAGGGCTGGGTGCAGTAGTGAGAAATACCCGTACTCCAAACTGCTCCTTTCCCTTAGAAGAGTGTTGCTTCTGCAGAGCTCTTTAGCTGAAGTGGGTAGTCCAAGAGCTGACTCTTCACGCATGACTGTATGTCGCAGCTTCATTGCTGCCATGACGTTTCCCAGTTTTTAAAGGTTGTTGATAGCCCCTTGTTTTGGTGGGTGTGTTTGCATCAGGCTTGTAGAAGCTTTACTATGTTTATGACAGTGATTCAAGCAATGACTCAGATTGCAATTCTGTTTTCTTAGGTCCTCGAGGAAAATAGAGATCTTGTTCTTGTTCTGAAAAAGTTGCTCTTATGTTTTATTTCTGTAATGATTTGTCTGATATTCCTTCCCTTCTTTCAACTTGGCTTACAACTAGTTTCAAGGAGCTGTATTCGTATGACTGTGCAATCCAGAGAATTGTGGTAGGTAAATTTGACTTTTGGGGTTAGTAGATGAAATATTTTAGAGAAACATAGAAGCAGACCTATGTGTAGTGTTTTTCTTTAGATAGTAAGGTCTTCTAGCTTTCCACTATACTCTCTAATTTTCTATTTAAAGCAGAAAAGACTGTTTCCTTCTGGAAATAAATATTCTTTGAAATGGAAAAGTAAACCTAGAACATACTGAAGTTGTGTGGCCTCTGAAGGCTAATGGGTTCACAAAAAAGCAATCCATGAGTTCATCCATCTCATTGCATTATTGAGTCTGCTCTGCTAGGTCACCAGTCCTCTTACATGAATTGGAAAAAGTAATTTGAGTGTGTAAGAATAGTGTGATACAGTATGAATATTTTGCCAGACATGATCTTGTGGCTAATTGTAACTGCAACTGTTCAGAGAAAAAAAACAGACCAAAGCTAAACCATGACCCAGAGAGCACTAGTATAAGATTTCAATATTAGAATTAGAAGTTCTTGCTTGTTCTGTACAATTAGGTCTTTAAAGTAATGCAGGAATGCCAAGATTGCTCTTGATTCAAAAAAGAAAATAAAAATACTTTATTAAAGAGAATGTTGAATGTTATTTCTTACAAGGTTTTTTTCCTGTTTGTACTGTGAGAGAATAAGGCTGTAGAATCCATCTATTGTGATTTAATGGAGAAGATATGTACTATTACATAGAAATAAAACAAAGCTCTGAAAGTAGTTCTTGTGAGCAATAACTTTAAAGTACGTACCTGAAAATAAGGAGGACATTCTGTGGCAGGCATCCCTTACACAGAAAGGTTCACTCCTGCTATGTCTGCACAAGGATATTTCAGTAAAAAAACTCCCACTCTGGCCACTAGCATTGCTGTCTTTTCAGTGATGACTGTGGTGTGTGGATTACTGCAGGCAGGACTTGGCCTAAAACAGATTTCTGGGGTACCTGGCTTATTCATACTGCCTTTACCTTGTTAAACCTTTATCAATGATAGCAGCAAATACAGTGAAAAAAAAAAAAGATTCTTCTCGGCTCAGTAAAGCTGAAGTGGAGCACAACATAGTTGAACTTGGTCTACAACCTGCCCAAGGAGCCCTGGTGCTCTGCACCACAGCAGCCTGTGCCACAGCATTTTGCTTGGTGTTTTTCATTGAGACCTCCAGGCTTCTGCCCACCTTCCTGCTGAAGCAGTTTGACCCGCTCAGAGGGAGTCTTCTGCTTTTCTGTTGCGCTCTGTGACACTGAGCAAACTCTTGCTACCTTTTATGATTCCCTTTGTGTTACCAGATAACCCAGAACTACTGCTACTTTTAGCCACTCTCTGTGTACTAATGGCTGATAGCACTGGATTTGTCTGTATAAGAAGTCGCCTCACCAGAATTTGGTCTTGCTCCATGTCCTGGCCAAGAAACAACAGAAAATACCCAGAGATGACTACCCAAACAAGAAGCAAGCAAAAGAACAAGTCTAATGGGAGTTTTTTGGTTGTTTTGTAGTTGAGTTGATTGGTTGGTTTAATAATAGATTTAATAACAAAATACTTGAATAAAAGCATATGTGTATATTGAGCTGTCTTTCTGAGTACCGGAGTTTGTTCAGGGGTAAGTATTTGTTCTTGTTACTGTGCATGTGAAGACATTTTTGAGCATGTATGCAAGCATGGACTTGTGAGGAGTCTTTGCCAATAGCACATGCCAAACCTCTATGGGAGAGAAGATTAGTTAATGTTCTTAATAACCTCTACAAAACATGGAACAATGTGTTTAAAAATGGAATTTATTTTTTAAAGTTTCTTTGATAATCCTTCAAACTTGAACCAACCAGCCAAGTACCCTCGCACTTCATACCTTGGGCTGTAATTCTGAACTCAAGTACTTCACTTTAACTTGTGACCCTCAGCTACTTGGATGGATATTGCAAAGGTCTTCTGGCCTGAGGAGCAGCTTCTCCAGATAACTGAGGCATGGGGATGCAATGTAGTGGTGGCAGAGTGGCCACACTCCTTACCTTCCCACCACATTTGTTGGTGTAACCTCTTGCCTCAAATCTCCATTGTGTCATGGTGCCTACGAAGGAAATAAAGCATTAGGTACCTTCTGTGCAACAAGAACACTATGCAGGTTTCCTTTCTCTCCAGTAGCACACTGTGATCCTCACAATCCTATGGACACAGAATATATTCATGCTCCTATAGAATGCTTTAGAACTGGGGCTGGAGGAAGGGTTTGACCTCTCCTACTAAGAAATTGTGGGTAAAGGCAAAGTGCGCAAATAAAATTGTCGACTCAGGATTGTTAGTATCCAGGAATGTGGTTTTAGTATTCAGTTAGCTTCATTAACACATCAGCTTAGTTTTCATGTAATGATCGGAAAAATACATGGAGGGGTAAGACTTACTAAATTGAGTCAGAAACATCATGATGTCACTGTAGAAATTCATGGTGCATTTTCACATCAGAATTTCAGTCTTCTGAATCAAAAATATGTAGCAGAAGTGGAACAATGCCAAAGAAGAGTGACAAGGAGAGGTATGGAGCAGCTTCCCTATGAGAAATTACTAGGGTGAGTAGGGCTCTTCACCTTGAAAAAGCAGTGGCTGGGAGAGGGTGTGATAAAGGTCTGTATTAGGAAGCGATCAAGAAGGGTGATTGTTCACTGCCTCTTAAAAGGAAGAAGTGGGGGGCAGCAATGTAACCACTAGGTGACAGATCAAAACAAATAAAAGGAAGTGGTTTCTCACATGGGTGTAATTAGACTGTAGAGTATGGTGGATGCTGCAGGAAGTTGTGGATGCTGTCAGTGTGACTGATGTCAAAAAGCAGGTAAATAAGTTCATGGAAGAAAAGTCTACCAAGGACTGTTAACTACAAAGATATTAATTCCACTTTAGGAAGTCCCTAAGCTAAAAGTTTTTGGAAGTTATTAGAGAGTGTTCTGGAGAACTTTCACTAGGTGCTTGCATTTATTTTCATAGTCTTCTTCAAACATCTGCTGTTTGCTGCTGAAAGCTAGAGTATGGGGTAGACTGGGCTCTGATCTAACTCCAGTACAGCCATTTTTGTTACTGCTAACATTCACCACAAGTTTTAATATGATGACACTTTGCAGTTTGCTTGCTTCCCTTTTTTCACCGTTCAGAATCCTCCAACATGTCCCTGGACTTTCTGGTGGCTCCAGCCATCCTCCCACAGCCACCTCAAACCCTACGTGCAGTTTAGCACTGGGAGGAGATAGAAGTTGTCTGAGTAATGAGCTCATGCGTAGTCAGACACAAGTTGATGTATAGGGTAAACACACAGATTGGATTCTTTCATAACATCTTGATTATGAAAAGATAACCACAATATTTATATCTCCCCAGTTACTTGTAACACCTACATACAGCGTAGGGGAGAGTGGTTTTGTTTCTAAACTTTCTCATTCAGTGCTTTATTACATGCAGTTTTTTACCAGTGCAACTTTAAATCTTTAAAAATTTGTTTTGTGCCTGACTTATGCACTAGATAGGAAAGAAGTCCCAACATCACAGTTAGAATACATTTTCACCAAATTCTCTCATTGTTTTTGTGCCCGTCTGTTTGTAAGCACAGCCTGTGAGTGGAATTTTATGTTTGGTGCCGAAGGTTAAGCTTTGTCAAAATGAATTGTGGTCCAAAATGCTAGAAATTTCAGGTGCTTTCTTCATAGCTGAAGTAAGTGGCAGGAGAACTCTAAGGAACTTCCCTACTTCCCAGTCTTGGTAAAGCCTGGTATTACACTAATTTCCTGGAGGTGGATGTGGTGTGCTTTGATATCCATCTGTGCTTTCCTACATCAGAAGACCTGTACAACCTTTTCAGTTAGCACATGGTGTAGCTCTCTCTGCAGAGGTGAGAGCACTGGGTGTGTGATATAAGAGTGCATGATGGTAACCACAAGCTTTTTACAGCAGAGCTCTTCTTAAATGTGAAACTGCCATGGAACTCTCTTTCGTGCTCGAGGGTGTCACATTTCAAAAGGCCGTACTATGTCAAGCCAGTTTATATGATTACTTTGAAATTAGTAAAATTATACAGCGATTAAAATGTTGGCTTTGTGTACTGTAATTTCTTGCTGGAGTGATTTCTTAAGTTTACAAATAATTTTGTTGAAAAGTACATTATTTTGCAGAAAGACTTTCTGCTACAATAGAGAAGATTTTTTTTCCATTACCTATGTTATTTTTCTGATTTCCTTAGAGTTTGTTTTTTTTTCTTAAGGCTAAATGATAAATAATACTAGATTGGGTTATAGCAATATATACTTTTAATAGCTAAGGTATTCTTTTCTTTGTGTGTTGTATTCAAGGAAGTAGTCCTCAGACAAAATATTTTTCTAGTAGGGGAACAAACCAAATACCTAGCTAGTCACAAATTAAGAAAGTAGACATTTTAGACATAGCTTAAGTAGCTTTTTATTTTTACACCTTCTGCAGATTTTATATTTGACATGTATGACTCTGGACACTGATCTAGATGGTTAGTACTGTCTCTTCATGGAGAAAATAGTACAATCAGCCTTGGAAACTTGCCCCACAATAATCTATTGCTTTGAGTAAGATGATTTCAAAGAAAGAGATACCAGCTGGTATCTGTTTTCTGTCTTTGAGGTTGGGCAGGAGAAGAAGTTTCGCTTTATGAAAGCATGAGCTTGCAAACACAGTATTCATACAGATCATTAAAGTGATGGTAAATGACGCTGATGGAGGCTCACACATGAGTGGTGAGATTACTCACTCACGGATGAAAATTCTCTTTGGGCCGTCTGTGGGCATGGCAGAAGGTAGCTCTGTTCCAAATGGCTTTTTGATTTCACAGAATCACAGAACAACCAGGTTGGAAGGGACCCATCGGATCTTCTAGTCCAACCATTCCTATCTAACACTAAACCAAGTCCCTCAAGACCTCATCCACCCGTGTCTTAAACACCTCCAGGGAAGGTGAATCAACCACCGCCCTGGGCAGCCTATTACAATGCCCAATGACCCTTTCTGTGAAAAACCTCCTCCTAATCTCCAGCATAAATCTCCCCTGGTGGAACTTGAGGCCATTCCCTCTTGTCCTGTCCCCTGTCACTTGGGAGAAGAAGCCAGCTCCCTCCTCTCTACAACCTCCTTTCAGGTACTTGTAGAGAGCAATGAGGTCTCCTCTCAACCTCCTCTTCTCCAGGCTAAACAACCCCAACTCTCTCAGTCGCTCCTCATAGGGTCTGTTCTCCAGCCCCTTCACCAGCCTCATTGCTCTTCTCTGGACTTGCTCCAGAGCCTCAACATCCTTCTTGTGCTGAGGGGCCCAGAACTGAACACAGGATTCAAGGAGCGGCCTCACCAATGCTGACTACAGAGGGAGAATCACCTCCCTGGACCTGCTGGTCACACCATTTCTGATACAAGCCAAGATGCCATTGGCCTTCTTGGCCACCTGGGCACACTGCTGGCTCATGTTCAGTCGGCTGTCGACCAACACCCCCAGGTCCCTCTCCTCCTGGCAGTTTTCCAACCAGGCTTCTCCCAGTCTGTAGTTCTGCAATTTTTTGCAGAAAATTTGCGCTATATATTGAGAAGACAGTTATCATCCTTGAGTGGTAGGTGGGCAGAGATATATCTGAATTTGGGAAATTTGGGGATTTATAAATTATTATCAGTATTTCAGTCCTCAGGCATTTCTTGGACAATTTTTCACAAGTAACGTTACAAATGCCACTCAATTCCAAGCAAGAGGCAGAATGCACCACCTCTTCCATACTGGACAAAATAAGCAATTCCTTGGAAGTTAGGGATGGGCCTTATGTGGTGTTCTTATGGGAGATGATTCCTCATGCTTCTGGGCAGCAGCATAAGGTTCTGACAGGCTCTTATCTTGTATATACTGCTACTGTTCTACTTGGTGGGTGCTAAACCTCGTTTACGCAGAAATCATTGTTCTGAGTCTCAAAATTAGCCTGTTTCATAATTACAGTACATGTTGTAGGTCACGGAAATTTTAAGAGTGTTCAGTTAATGCAATTTACTCTTCAAAAAAAACAAAAACCAAAAAACTCTAGGCATTTTACACTTTGTAAAAGAAAAGGAAAGAGAGCCCAATAAAATACCCAGAGAGGGCAAACAACAAAAAAAAATCACTTAAAGTGATCCAGAGTCATCTCGAGTTCATGAACCAGCACTACCATTTGATGTCAGCAGAACTGAGCGGAAGCATGTGGTTTGTGAGCGAGCTGCTGCCATAGAGTCACAACTTCTTGCTGGCTGAGCCAGTGGATGGGCTTTGCTGGGCAGGCTGCAGTGCAGACCTGCCGACTGATCGATAGCAGGATTAAGACTTTGCCTCAAGTTGAAACCTCAGCTACTTTATACCGTGCCATGGTGGAAATTTCTGCGGTGTTTTGTATCTTGAATGGTGATAGACCACAATTAACGGAGAAGTAGGCAAAGACATCTGCTTCTACTCTGCCAGATAGCCATTTCATCATAGGAGGGAGGAAGAGAAAAAGCAAGCATTCTCTCCTCAGAGAGAAAAGCAAGCTGCTGCTGGAAAAGAAAAAAAATAACGTTATTGCCTCATGTTCCTTTAGCATGTGACCAGTTACGGCAATTGCTGATTGTCTACATACCAGGAAAAAAATGCCCTGTAGTATAAAAAGTTCAGAGTCTCTACTTCAGGTCATTACAAATGACCTTTCCTCTAACAGCAGTTATTAACGAAGTCAACTACTAATCCAACATCTAAATACACTTTTCTGAGCAAAAAGAAAATCAAAGAGTACAAGAGAGGGTTGTTTGTGTTTTTTTTAAACCTGTAGTGAACTTCATTTTCTTTCCAACATTTCTGAGTGATTTACTGAATGAGATGGTGTCTCTTCTTTATTCTTTGAAAATAAGCTTTTAAATAGCTTATTTCAAAAGCAGATAGAAGAGAAGAAATGTAAGAGAGGTCACAGAAAACCTCATCTGTTAAGAAGATCCTACAGAGTGAACTAGAAAACTCTTAAAGTGGTCTTTATATCTCTCTTTTTATGGGATTCTTCCCCCTTTCAGTATGACAGGTAACTATTACTCTGTAGCAAGCAGCAGGGAAACAGAGCTGCTTCTAGTGGTAGAGAATTTGCAGCTGGGACATATGTTCTTTGTGCATAATATATAATGTATATATCATTACAAAATATTTCCAGTTAGCTATTCACCTGTGACAGAATAGTGAACTTATTACAAACTTTTTTCTTATTTTTTTTCATTTCAGTTGATTATGATTTCTGTTTATTGCTGATCTGTTTTAATTTCCTATCGGGAGGAATCCCAATTTAGATATAGGGAATATTAAGTAGAGTGCCGTGATTATGTGATTATTCCTCCAGCTTGACTGAAGGGTTACTTCAAAGTCTGTGGCAACCTGTACAGGTCTAAAACAAATGATTTGTTAAGGATGGTATTTTTAGTGAACTAATAATGGATGGTAATGGATGATCTCTCCTGAAAGTGTCTATATGTCCCTTTTTCCTTTGTGGAAATGCCATGCACGTGGAAAGGCATTACTCATGCGAAGATATGATGAAATCTGAGCTGAGAAAGCTCTTGGTGGTTTTCAAAGTACTCAAGGTACAGAGTGCATAGGCATAGCAAACCATGGTACACGTAATGTGGGTATAAGTAAAACCTACCTGCCTAAAGAAAAAAAAAAACAAACCCCAAAAAAACACTGATCACATATCTGCACAGGAAAATAAAAATAAAACCATAAACCTCAGAGTTCCTGCGAATGATTTGCTGCTAACGTCAGTATTTTTTTAGAGAATGAGATGACTTAGATCAAGCAAACATTCTTCTGACATTAGTGACGTAACAGTCGTGTGTTCAGAGAGATTTCCTGTTTACTTTGCTTCTGAACACGGATGTCTCAAAAAAGTAGGTGTGAAAGTTTTCATTCCACATCTACATATAAAGACAGCCCAAAGATCAGCAGCAAACTTTGTATATTTGTTCTTCAGCAGAAAAAGAATAGTGACAGTCTAAAAATCTCAGAAGATCACAGATGTCTTGGTTTGGTGACCAAGCTTATTCCTCAGTTTTAATCCCATAATTTAGAAAGTTATCAGGCAATGTCAGTTTGTCAGCCTTGTGAGCTACAGTCATGATCTTTTTAACTGGGACCTTTGTTAGCATATTCTCCTGGAGTCAAGGGACTGAGTGTCCCTAGGGGGTGAACTTTGACTGCCTTAGATCTGAAGAGCTCACAGAAGGCAATAAGGCATTGTAGTGAAGTTCTGTACTTAGTTTTATGCTGTGACATTTCACAAATTTTATGTTTCAAATCATAACTTCTGTGAGCATTCATAGATGGCAGAGGGGTTGCAACTAGATGATCTTTAAGGTCGCTTCCAACCCTATCTATTCTATGATTCTATGATTTTTTAATTATTATTTCTGTGTATTATTTATAGTTTTAAGTTGCAAGCTAAGTTTTAAATGCATGCTTTTCCTGAAAGGCAGAGATCATCTTCCTTTTGCATTATTTTCGTAATCTTAAAAAGAACAGGGATTATATTTAATAACTTGCTTCAACTCTTTAAATTCTTTTGAAAATATGTATGCATTACTTTCCACTTAACTATCCACTCTGTACAGAATGAACGAGTATGTTATGAAACAGACCATGGTCAAGGTCTTGTGTGGACCAAGATCAGAAATAAGTATTATGGATTGAGGTCAGAAATAAGTAATTTTTAGTGGAATTTGGGTTTATTTGGTTTTTTTTTTACTTTGTATGGTTGCAATTCAACACATAATGTCATAGATGTAAAAGCTTGCTTCATTTCCATAACATGACCATTGAGCAGTCTGGAGACTAAAGTCCTGAAGTTACTTCTGAACTCAGGTCAGATCAATTTTGCTGCCAAGGCAGGAGGCCTTGTTTTACTCCCAAGCGATACAAATCTAATAGCAGAAAAACGCAGACTGTAATAAAGTCACTAACTGAATTTTGCTTCTGTTTTGATGGTCTCTAGAAAATGAGATTACTGATTGTTTTTGTTAGCTGACTTCATGAGATTTGTATCCTGTAAGGTAATTCTACATGTATGCTTGTGGTACTAGCATATGAAAGAACCCCCAACACTGAGACATGCTTTGGTATTAAACTATTGTGCATTTAAGGATTCTACAACCATTATCTTAATCTATTAGGTGAGAATTTACTGCATGTGAAGCTGTTTGGGAATTTACATTGGCACTAGAAAACAAAACTGGGTCTTGGACAGCACATTTATGGCCGCAGCAAACATGCAGACAAAATAATGTATGCCATATTGTAGGAAAGGCATAAAATTTTGCTTTTAGAAAGAGATAGGAGAAAGAGCAGAAGGAATAGTTTGCTGCTGGCTGCAGTGACCATGAATTCAGTTTGGTGAGAAGTACTCATCACAGAGGGATGTCCTGGTCTGCAAGGGCCAGACTGGGTCAAGCAGAGACAGTGCTCTGAATTAATACAGAGCAGGATATATAATCTTCTGTTCATGGCTTTTACCTCAGTAACTAGATGCAGAAGTTGCTGATGCTTTTGATTCTGTGCTGACAAGGAGAAGGCACCAAGTAGTGTTTTTGTGAAGGCAGATGAGGTTCATGGGGCTCAACAGCTAAGCCATCTTGCAGGTGTAAGTTGTCCCTGAATATGTCCCTCTATGCCTGAGCTAACAGGACAGACCCAGACGGCAGGTGGGTGGTTGGTTTATTTGCAATTTGGATAACACACCTTTAGTGATAATTATTGAAAAAAGGGGATAGAAACACAACACAACAGGTTTTTAAAATAGTGCTTATCAGTAGTTTAACTTTTAATGGATTTAATGCCATTTAAATTCTTTTTTTCCCAGGCAAAAGCTGCTTCTCAAAAATGTAGATGTTCCTATTATATTGAACACATATTTTAGTCAGAAGGTGCTACCCAGCGAACATACAGAAACAGGAGAGAAGATGCACAGCCTTGCAAAGATGGTTATTAGGAGGAATATTATATCTTTGGCACAGATATTGAGACTAGACGACCTTGATGATGAGTTACACCAGGCAGGTAATCAGGTAAGGTCCATTTGGTTCACAGTTTAGCATTTGGTAAGAAGTTTTTGAGAAATTGTAACAAAACCAAAAATTCTAAATGGCTGATGTGTTTGGTTTTCCTTTTCATTTAACCAAGGATGAATAGCAAACAGTGTTTATTTTAATAATATTTTCTTAGTGGAGGCTTTTGGCCCATCCATATGCTGAACTGGTATCTGATTATTCTGCTGAAGTCTCACTACTGTGCTAAATAGTAATTGTAGCTTGGTTTTTCGTTGATTTTTCTCATATTATTTATATCTGAATAGCTAAGATTGATTTGAAATAAAACCTATTTTCTGCAAACTCACTCAAGATATTATTTTAAATAAACATTCCTTTTTGCCACTTCTGTTTCTTAATTAATTTCTTAATTGATCCTATCCTTTCTTTAAAGCATCAGCTGGTAATACCAGCACCCTTTCCTACCCCCTCAATTTGTCTTCTTTCCTATTTTGACTTTGTTTATATTAAAATGACTACTGACTGTGCATGTGTCTAGCTGTGGTTGTACAACCTGAGGTATTTTAAGCAATCTGGTTTTCTGACAGCCTGTGCCAGCACTTTCTGAAAATGAGGCTCTTGTAAAGACTTTCTATTTGCCACCTGAAATCATTCTTAAATACTTAATATTTGACAATTTTGGCCTTATGAGTTTGATGAACAACACTGAGTGTCAACATTTTGGATTTGCTTTATACATAACTCTCATTATAGGTCTGAGAATGAAAAAGTTGCATAAGTCCTAATCTCCATTCTTGCTTCAACTTTTATCTTGTTAAAAGCTCCTACTGTGGTATTTGAAACTTAGAACAGTTTACTTGTTTCCCCCATGGTTCCTAACAAACAAACCCACTTCATTTAATATTCAGTAGACAAGTTTTACTGCAAGTGCTTTGTAGACAAAGGACAGTGTTGCGTCTCAATTTTCTTTGAAATACTGCAGATTCCTCTCTACCTGTGGAAATACTTATGGCATAGTCTGTAATACTCTGAAAACCTTTCTTGGTACCCAGCTTTCTATAAAAACAGGTTTCATTGTGAAAACAGAAATTTGGCTCCTGCTGGGAAGGAGCCTATATAAAGACCATGTTAGTCCATACATGTATGCAATTTTTAATAAAAGACATTGATTTTAGAATTAATGAAATTATTCATAGACTCTTAGAATAACCAGGTTGGAAAAGACCCACCGGATCATCGAGTCCAACCATTCATATCAAACACTAAATTCATTTAAAGTAAGACAAAATGTAGAATAATTTTATTAATAAAATTGAATTTGGAAGTTTGGAAGGTTTTATTCATAGAATATGTTTCAGAAGTAATGGAAGAATAAGTTAAAGCCTGTACTTTTATAGTTCTGTACTTTTCATTAATCATCTAATTCTTTCATATTAAACATTTTACATAGAAATGTGTAAATCTGAGGACTAATTTACTGTTCTTATAAAACTAGACACCGATTCATTTTCAACTTAATTTGGAAGTCTGGAATCATTCAAGATGGATTTTACCCCTTTTTTAGAAGAGGAAGGAAAGAACATCAAAGAAGTATAAATGAAACTCAGTTGAAAGGGGAGAATCCTAGATACTAATACCAATTGCATTTTTCAGCTGATGTCACTCTCATCTCTCATGGACTGAGTTAGCTCAGTCCAGAGCACTAGTTAAATTAAGGAGACCGCTGTGTGCTCAGCTCTCTTGAGCATTCATTAAAAATCCACAATAAATACTGGCTGTTAGTCTGTAAGTTAATTTAGATGCAGTCAGTATTTTGAAACTGATTTTGATCTTCTTGCAGTGATTTTGCATGGTGAAGTTTTCTGTTTGGCGCTACATTGTTTCAAGGTCCCATGAAATGATTTTCTAATGGATTTTCCCTCACCAGGTTGCTTGTGCTCCACAAATCCATAACAGCTGCGGTTCAAAACATCATTCCTTAGCACAGAGTGCTGTTAATGATTCTCTGCTTGAAATGGTGGAAAGCCAAGGAGCAGTGGGATGGAGAGAAGTGAAGGTGCGAGTGGTTATCCAAAGGGTATACTGTTTGCCTGCAAGAGAAGGTTATGGAAGCCACTTCCAAGGAAACAAGCCTCTTTGTGCAACACCAGTCATAAATTCGAATCTACCAAATGTTAGGTGAGTAATAAGATGCATGGGAATTTTCCTGTTGAGGCTGTGATATATGAGAAACTGAAAAGGAAGGAGTTTGGAAATGGCATTCTTAGTCACTGACCTGTAGGGAAAAAGCATGCTCAGCAAGGCGCAGTACTCTTGATGAGAGTGGTGCAGTTTTTTAATAGATGTGTGTGACACAGAAGTAGTCCTGCCTAGAGGATGGAACAGTCTGTGTATAGTTCACGTCATCAACAGATGACAGGAAGATTGAAAACTAATTAATGGGATGTTAAGTTCAAACCAGTGATGATCATTGACATCTTATACTGTTCTTCAAGCTTCACAGATAAATTACTTCCCATTTACCTATTTCAATCTCCAGTATGCTTCTGCTAGTTATGTTCATAGACTAGTCTTCTGAAACAAAGTTCAAATACATAGAGAGATGAAGAAACAAAAGGCTTCTCTAAAATTGGGATTTTTGCACAGATACCAGTAGGGAAAACAGGTGTAAACATGCAAACTTCCATTTTTAAGCCACTGGAAGAAGTTCTTGTTGACTTATGGAAATCTGAGGTCACAGCAGTTCATGTCCTTTGCAATAAAAAGTGATCTGGTGTCAAATCATTAACACCAATGCAGAAATCTTATACACAAAACCCATGGGGCATACAGCTTTAGACCAATGTATTCAGCCTCTTCTGTTTTACTTTTTGCATCCTAACACTGGTCTGGTTTTTAGTGTAGGGAATCAAGAACAAGATTTTGTTTTCTTCAGTACAATAGATGTGCAAGATACGGTTTTCTCATCTGACCAGTACTGAACCAGTGAATTGTTTCCTTCTCCTTTTATAGTCCTCAAGGTTTGAGACCTAAGACTGATTTCAAAGTCTGTCTCAGCAACTCTGGGGCTGAGATCAGTGTGTCTGTTATTGAATTCCCTCCCTTTGGTTTTGCACTAACTTGTGGTTCATGCTGACTTAAAATAAAAATTAAAAAAAGGTATATATTTGCTTTTGTTTTCACTCGGGAAGCTTGTTAAAGTGAGTTAGAGTGGTAGAGCTTACATAAAGCTTTTAAGTTCAGCCTTTCAGAACACTGGGAGATCTATCTTCCTACAGAGTTTAGGACTTGAACAGAGATGTGCAATTAGTTTGAAAGGTCCTATTGAGAACTCTCCGAATGTAATTTGCAATAGACTTGGAAGGAATTCTTCAAAGGCCACCCTGCTGATGGGTGGTAGCATGCTTACAGGGTCCTTCTTCCTGAGCTTTTGAAATACTGGAATTCTCCCAATTCTTGTTACCTTATTAGCCCATGGACAATTTACAGCACTCATTGATCAGTAAAGTTTCTTCAGATGGAATTTAAGAATGTTGTTCTTTTCTAAAATGCAGGCTCAGTCATCACCCACGGGAAAGTAAAGAACAGCCTTGTTCTCAATATTTTTTAAAAGTTACTTTACATATAATAGCCATATTGACCTTAACTTGCATTGTTTTCTAAAAAGTAATCAGTGCATCTTGTTGTGTGAACTCATTGCTTCCTATTTAATTCAGTCTTGCTATAATATGCATTTCTAAAAAATGAGAGGAAAAGTACTTTACCAGTCCACACTGATATGTGATTTTGAGGACAGTACTCCTCTGTGTAGATTTTCTTCCAGAGGGAAAAGAAGATGAAAAGTTAGGGCAGCTGACAGTCTATTACTCAAGCTGATTTTTAACATTATTTTTAGCAGAGTGCAAATGATAATATCATAGAATCATGGAATGGTTTGGGTTGGAAGGGACTTTAAAGGTCATTCAGTTCCAACCCCCCTGCCATAAGCAGGGACACCTCCCACCAGACCAGGCTGCTCAAGGTCGCATCCAACCTGGCCAAAACTTCCAGGGAGGGGACATCCACAGCTTCCATGGGCAACCTGTTCCAGTGCCTTATCACTTTCATCATGAAGAATTTCTTCCTAATGTCTAATCTAAATCCAATTCAAAGTCATTCTCCCTCATCCTATCACTACCTACCCTTGTAATCTCCCTTGCCCATCTCCATATTTCCTTCCCTATTTTTAGCTGAAGGTACACTTGACTTGCAATCACATAATTTGAGGTAGTTAATCTACCTGTGCTGACGCCCTTGACATGAACTGGGTGAAAGAAAACAGAAATCTTATATTGCACTTCTTAGGTCAAAGTTTAAATGGAAATAAATTAAAAAATTAAAATCTGTTGCTTCTGAGTACACATTGTAGCTGGGAATTCTCATGTGCAGTTGTTAAACTGGCCTCTTGCAAGTTCCTCAAATTTTATAGCTGTCTCAGCTCAGAAAAAAACTTGGTAGTGGTCTTTCACAGCTACCAGACCCTCTTTTGGATCCTGAAGAAACAAATCAACCCACTTTCTCTGTTGCAAAGGACAGAATGAACACTTCTTTTAGAGACTGAGGAACAGAAAACACCTCATACTGCTTTATCAGTTTCTATTTCTATCACTGATAAGCATCCATATGAGACTTTTCTCCATCAGAAATGCCTGTGTCTGTCACCTGATAGCGAGCAAGTGTCCAGTGCCCTTTGGCAGTACTTTGAACTGGCTGATGGCTAATTCTTTCTTTTTAAACTCCTTTTTGTAAAGTTAAACTGCCATGAAAGCAATATTTGCATTTTCTGATGCAAGATGCTTCATGAATTAAAAGTTCTAATTCAATATCAAGGTGGATGAATAGTTAATTGACTTGTATTTTAGACATGTTCTTCTATTGTATTTCTTCTTTTGTAGCACTCCACAATAACCTAGATGTTGTTGCCACAGGAAAACATAAAAAGCACAGTAAGGTGAAAAGAGACATGAAATTAAATGTGGAGCAGAGGAAGTGATGTATTTTGTTCAAGGCATCCAATTTCTAGGAAGACAGTGGCAAATTGTTTGAGAAACTTCTGTTTTCTTTGTAAGGAAATGAATTAATTTAAGTGGTTAAAACTTAGCGCAGGTAAAGCATAGAAATTACAGTAATGCCTATATGTATCTAGCTTTTAGTGTTTCTAATGCACATATGTAAAATACATGTGATGGACAAATTCATCTGATGAGTTTAAGTCTGTTTAGCTGAAATATATAACACATCTTCCAGGGTTGCTGTCAAGTCATTACAGAGACTGAGAAGTTCTCCGGCTTCTGTCATGCATAAATTGATCCCACATTCTCTGCATCTGTTGTCGAATCATTTGCCTTCCCCCCACTGTAATTAACCTCTCTGGCAAGTGGACTTTTCAGGCTGAAAGAATTTCATAGAGGTGGGGGAAGAAGAAAGTATGACTATCTGTGACTGTCTGCCCATTTCTGACATTCCTGGCGTACTTTTTACTGCCTTTTCCCCTCTGATGAGAGAGAAACTTTTGCCAATGACACAGCATGTGTTTGTCTAAACATGATTATTTTGATTTTATTTTGAAAAAGGCCTAGCTTACGTGTTCAGGGATCCCAAAGAGGCTCCTGTCAACCTAAGGACCTCTCTGGCACTGAAGTGTCTGACTCACTGCATCAGCCTTGTACTTTGTGTTCCTGGGATAAAGCAGTGTATAATTTGGATTTTGCTCTTGCCAGTGTCTGTTTGTTTTGTGCTGGCCACGTGAGTTCAGTAAAAAATAGAGCTGGTCAGTTTTATGCCTTAAAGGACAGGGCTGGTTATATGGTAGTTGGTGTAACTAAAATAGAAGCATTTTTAGGACTATTAGGCAGCTAAGCTGGTCAGAGCACTCAAAAGATTTTGGTGATGAGGCTGGACAGAAAAGGGTGTTGTGTGTTAATAAGGAAAAGCTAACCACTACTGGTGTAAAACAAAGCTGGCTATAGCTGTGAATCCATATTTTAAAATCTTCATGGGTGACTGGAGACATTCCATTCACTTTTCTTGGCATATACTTTGACCTACTCCCTACCTGAACGTTAGCACTCTATCCTGATATAACTTCCTGTTCCATGAACAAAAGAAAGACAGACCACTTACTTAAAAAAACAATGTGATCTGCTTCTATGTACTAGTCATCAATAGTTCTTTAGTTTTACTGTTTATTTTGTTTTCAATGTGCCAGTTCTTAGAGAAGTGGAAAGGCCAGCTACCATGCCAGTGGAACCCTAGGGGAGCAAAATATTTGCAAGAGCCCAGGATTTGTTTGAGTGGCTGGAGGAAATAGAAGCGTGGGGAAAGTCACATTTCTCTTTCTGAACAGGCCCCCAGAAATATGATAGTCAGTTGCTGGGATTTATTATGCTCCAGCAAGTTATTACAAGTTTCTGAGTAGCCTGTTCCTTAGTAATTCTGTGTAAAACAGTTTTTTTGGCAAGTGGTAATCCTGTAAAACTAATTCATTTCCAAGTTGGATTTCCTTTTTTGTCCTGTTTTTCTTCATCTAATGATCTTTGCTGTTTATCTTAACACAAATCAAGTCAATGGGTTAACCTGTCTGACGGGACGCACAACTAAAAGTTGAGTGTCACATGCTGCAACTAACGTTCCACGTAGGTGGACTAATGTATTGAAAAGTCACCCTTCTGGTACAGAAAACCTAGCTTAGATTTTTATAAAGCATATTGAAATAAACAACAACAACAACAACAAAAAAACTCTGGAGGTCATCTTATTTGAAAAGAGCCCAGATTGGAAAGGACTGTCGTGAAAGATCCATGTTCACAGGTGCTAACATCTGTCAGAATCTTTTCTTGTTGCTGACTTAAATCTGTTTACAGCATTCTATTTGGTTTTTTGTGTTTTTTCAACAAAATGTTTTTAATGGAATGGTCATAAATACAAGTTTTTTAAAAATTACATTATGTTTCTGGGATGTGATTTTTCAAGTGGGAAATAAACAGGAAATAGGTAACTGAAGTGCAGTAGAGAGGATTCCATAAGCTAGAAGTTTTCTCTGATTTCCCCTTCTCAGATCCTTCTCAGAAGTGAATAGGTATGCTTTTAATATGCATGCAAAGTAGCCTAATTGCTCCTTGATAGACTTGCAATAGTTCTAATAGCTGTAGTTCAAGGTTTAGTAACCTGTTTCTGCTTTGAAGTCTCTCTTCTCTCTCTTTTTTTCTCTTATTCACAGTTAAGACTCCCTGACACTTGGATTATTCCCCTTTGTCTCCACCCTGCTCTATTTTTAATTCTCAATCTGGAGCCACCAAAACAGAGAGTAAGGACAAAAGACTGTTGGAAAAACAGCTTTGGTATCACATTGCCTAGCTGAGACATTAAATTGCGTTATATATTTAACACTGTAGTTTCCCTGGGCTGTTGCCCAAATAGCCCTGAAAGTCTGTTTTCCCTGCTGCTGATGCTGCAGATGGATAGATAGAACTTGGACTTCTTCCAGTGCCACTGTAGTACAACAATTTGTTAATTTGACATTACTGATTATTTTTCAGCACTAAATATTTACATAATCTCATTCTGTCCAAGGGCAAGGTGAAAGCACTGTTATCTGGTATACTCTGTACAAAGGAAAAAAAAAAAAGGACCCCTCAAGTTACACCACCTTTTTTCAGCCCTACACTGGAAACGGGCGATTAAATGATTTGCCATTGTTCTAAAATATGCCAGGGCAGTGGTAAAAGTCTCAAGAAGATGTCAGCCCACATAGGGCACAAATGTGACAGGAACGCAGACTCTTTCCAAAGCACTTGGGCAGGAACAGAAACCAACTGTCAGGTAGCCAACACTGCATGCAGGCTCCTCTATGCATCTAGCAAAAAGGTGACGCTGGTTGCTCTCTTATATTTCCTCCCTACTCAAGTGCTTAGACTGATTAGTAAAGTGCACATATGTTCACAAAAGATAGTCACATCACCCCCAGCCTCTTGGTGGCCAAGAGGTAGGAGTATCTCTACTTACGGATGCATTCCCCATGACAAAGAAATTGTAGAGATACATGAGTAATGGAGAAACAGATAAATCCTGTGGAAGCATCATTATGTGTAATTGCGTATCCACCACCACTCACCTTGTAACCATACTTTTTCGCACCTCCCACGTCTGGTGATTGCATACAGGACTCTAAAAAGATGGGGAAGCTTTATTGCACCTGAACACCTGATTTCGTACTGCTGTCTGTTTTATGGATATATCCACTCAGTTTATTGTTTTCAAGGGAAATGTAAATGGGAGGAATGGGAAGAGCAACGCAGTCCACATATATTATACTATAGTGGAGACCAGCCTAGGGACTAGAAAGCGAACAATTTGAAAAGGTAATTTTTTTGGCCCTAGAGTGACAGTCAAGGTATGTGCTGTTGTATGTTATATAGTACAAACCAGGAATAGTAATTTTCCAGCGCCTGTTATTTGACAAGAATTATTCTAAGATGGCCTATGTAAAAGGGATGGAATCTTTCCCTTTGTTTCAACCTTTCTTCCCCCTGTATCTCTGAAGGTTCTGTGGTTAATAGAACTGAGAGCAGAAATCCTTCATGTGTTTTACACCTCTACTTTTCTCTGACTGCATGACTTCAATCCTGACCTGGAGGAAGTGTTAAAGTTGTGATGGAGCTCTCTGAAACTTTTATAAAAGCCAGATTGTGTCTCTGGGATTTGTTTTCTTCCAACCATGGTACAGAAGGCAAGGACCATGGGCAGAAATAAATATTATAAATGCCTAGATGGACACACACTGAGCTAACTGTTGGGAGAGGAATTTAACCACTAGCTTCTGTATGACTTTGAAAGCAAATATTCTTCATATGCACAACCTTAAGTATCTGTATCAGTGGATGTGCGAAGAAATAACAGCACAGATTTATTAGAATAGTGAATTTCTGGAAAAAGACAATTCTCAGAAATAATGTTTTGTCATCAGCTTTGTAAAAGTTTCTGTTTGGATATAACAAATCAATATTCCTCGGAAAGGTGTTACAATATACATTCTTTTGGGAAGAAGGAGGTCCTAAAGAGTATAAAGTCAGGAATACATTGTCATACGTGGTCGTAATGAAGACAAGGCAGACTTTGTAAGTGACAATATTGCTGGGACACAGACCTGTACATCTGTACCTTAAGCTTTTATACACTTTCTTTTACAAAATGCAAATAGTTAAGAGACAGCAAACTATGTGAATAAAGTAAAGCTCCTCAGAGAAGACAACCTTAATTAGTTCTTTCAGTAAATGGTGTGGTTTAGAATTGGTACATAACTTAGAAGCACGCTTAACCATGTTATCTTATGTTCATGTGCCAGTCCTGACTGGTTGCAGTCTCTGCTGGGTTTATTCCATTTCTGACAGCCAGAGGAATCCAGCAACATGACACTGGATAGGAGTCTGCTACAGGCTGTCGTGAAATGCTCGAATGAGTTTCAGTTAATGCCTCAACCCCATCTTCGGGTGAAGGTGGCTTCATAAGTTTTGGAGAACGCAGTTCCTCAAATGAGAAAAGTGATTAGCAAAGGCCTGGTGTGGACTTTTGTGTATTACACTTCACACTGTAAGGACTCAGTGGAAAGTTAATCAAGAGATACTTAGTTATTTTTGCAATTTTAGTCCTACAATAAGAATAAAGGAAATTATTCATCTGATACACTACTGCCTGATATAGCATCATAGGATGTTTTGGGTCAGAAAGGACCTTAAAGATCATCTAGTTTCAACGCCCCTGACATGGGGATATATGTTCAAAATGGTTTTGTAATTCACTGAATTTAGATAGCCAGTTTGAGGCCTGTGTTTGGCTGCAGCGTGAGCTCCTCGGGACAACCTGCTTTACAAGTGCTTAGTGCTCAGACTGAATGCAAAATATATTTCAGAGAGGTTACACATTTAAATGATGTCATGAAGTTGCAGAGTGTAATTTTTGGTTATATTCATGTTATGGGTTGTTTCATTCAATATCACATGATAATGGGATTTTATATACACATCTTAAAAATTATTTCTCTGTATCAGTGGCTTCCCAACTCCAGCACTCTTATTTTTGGTGGTATGCCAGTCATTGCGAAGGATCTCAAAGAAGCAGCTCGTGATCCTGCCCTTCTGGAGGTGCTAATCTGAGCCATCAGGCAGTTACCACCAGCCAACTGTAAATATCTTCGTGCAGCTGCTTACTCCAGCTCAGAGGCATTTACTGATCTGTTCATCTGAAGGTGCAGGGGGCTACATCTGAAAGCTGATATCATATGACCACCTGAGAGTAGGGTGAGGGTATTGATTGCTCCAAGTAGCCTTCTTCTGCAACTGTGGAAGGAAAGAGGCAAACATGGAAGAGAAAGCAGCTCGCAATCCCTCCCTGGCTTTGTGCTGGGTCCTCTGTCCAGGAAGTTGCCTGCTGTCTTTCACATACACATGAGTGTAGGTAGCAGGTAGGAGCCAAGTTCCAGTGCAAAATGTAGTGAGGTCTACACAGTGTTTCCAATTCCCATGCATTTGTGCTGCAGTTTCACACTTGGTATTTGTGCTGTCACACGATCTTATCGTATCCTGTACAGCAGCATCATTCTTACCTAGGGAGATGAATTTAAGGACATTATTATCAAAGTACAAAATTATTCCATCTTTCTAAGTAGTTTTCCAAGTATTCTAGACTAAGGACAGTCCTGCACTTAGTAGTGCTGCCTGCCAGCTGGGGTACAGTCCCTTCCACAGCTGTCCAATTGTGGTTCCAATTGATCACATGCTGCAGGAACTCCACTGTCAAGGAGACATTCGCTCCGCTTTCTGAGTGGGTGAACAGGGGAACTGCAAGGAACATATCGTTAATGAGGTGAGATAAGTTTGCACTGGAGCCCCAGCTTAACAGAAGTAGAAATGTGACTGGGATCATGGAAGTAGAATCTCAGGTGAGGGACTGCGTTGTGGGTCATGGGAGAAGGAAGAAATGTGTGAAGCTGAGATCCTTATTTGAGGAATATGAGGAATATGAGGGTGGTCATAATACCAAGCTGTCTTTCTGTCCACCCATTAATTTCTCTTGAGCCTATGTACTTCCTGCTGTGCATTTCCTCTCTGAGGCAGCAACTTTCCCCACTATTGACTTCAGATATAATCTAGTCATGATAGCTGCAGAGGTTCTTGTCTTTGTCCGGTAATGTTGGGATTATGCATTTTCCCTTGTCTCTGAACAAATGCCAAAATTTGTAAATTCTTCTTGTGGAAAAATGTGCAAGGAAATTTAATTGTAACAACAAGTTGACACATCTTCACACTAAGCTGGGAGGAAGCTTGGATCTGCTGGAGAGTTGGGAGGCTCTGCAAAGGGATCTGAACAGGCTGGACCACTGGGCTGAGACCAGCGGCATGAGGTTCAACAAAGCCAAATGCCAGGTCTTGCACTTGGGGCACAACAACCCTGTGCAGAGCTACAGACTGGGAGAAGTCTGGCTAGAAAGCTGCCTGGAGGAGAAGGGTCTTACGAGGATCAGCTGAGGGAGTAGGGGTTGTTTAGCCTGGAAAAGAGGAGGCTGAGAGGAGACCTTATTGCTCTTTACAACTACCTGAAAGGAGGTTGTGGAGAGGAGGGTAATGGCCTCTTCTCCCAAGTGACAGGGGACAGGACAAGGGGAAATGTCCTCAAGCTGCACCTGGGGAGGTTCAGGCTGGACATGAGAAAAAAATTTTCACAGAAAGGATCACTGGGCACTGGACCAGGCTTCCCAGGGAGGTGGTTGAGTCACCTTCCCTGGAGGTGTTTGAAAGACAGGAAGATGAGGTGCTCAGGGCCATGGTTTAGTGGCAGATAGGAGTGGTTGGACTCGATGATCCGGTGAGTCTTTTCCAACATGGTGATCCTATGATCTTCAGTACAGAGCTATAAATTAAGTGACCACACAAACATAACATGAGTGGGAAGGGGAAGAACTCATTAGCAGAAACATTCAGTGCCTAATCTTTGCAAAGGTTTTTTTAATTTTGTTGTTTAGTAAAAGTATCTGTGATAGCATTTCATCTACACCTTGGTGTTTCTGTGTGTCTGAGTCATCATCTGTATTTGGAATGCCAGGGTCTGGAGGAGATTTGTAGCAATAACATCCTGAGAGAACAGGCGTTTGAAGTGGATGTCTGAACAGTCAGGAAAACTGGTGGCTCTCAGACTGTTTGCATTTCAACAGTGTCAGTGGGGATGGACTCTACTATGGTCATGGATTTGTAAGAAATGAAGTGGAAGTCAGGTTATGTGCACCACATGGAAAGAGGAGAACTTAAAGCAAAAAGAGGTGCCACCTCAAATTTGAAGGCTGTAACATCAACAAATCCATAAACTTCCATCAACTAATTTATTTTAAAATGCTTGCAAATGGTTGCACCTCGTTGTATAACAACTACATGTTAGATTTCAGAAACTCCTATGTAGCTGAACAGATTATATTCTAACATTCATTTGATCCCCACTAAATACATACAAGCTGCTTTTGGGGGTGACCGATATCACTGCAGTTGCTCTTTGGGTAGTGCAAACGGGAGGAATCAAAAATAATGCATTGGACAAAATCATGAGAATGAAGAATCATGATACCTGAAAATAAGATTTTTTTTTAATATGCTTTTGAGTGTTTCTAAGCATTTTGGGTGGAGAATGCAAAATTTCATTAGCCTCATGTAAAAGATTTCCTCTGTAAAAGTGGGAAAGAAAAAAAGCTGGATATAATTCTTACGTACTGGTAGAACTTCAGAATCTGAGGCTTAGAAATACATATCTACATTTTGAATAGGAAAATACATCTGAAAAGAGGCAGTACTATTATATGCTGTTGAAGTGCTTATGGATATGATTTACTAGTGGACAGGTATAGTTGGACTCGATAACCTCAAAGGTCTTTTCCAACCTAGTGATTATATGGTTCTATGCTTTATGTGCTTCTAAAAGAAGGCTCCCGTTTTTTCCTGTAAGGTGAGCTAATGTTCAGACAACACCAGCTTGAGACAGTTCTTAGGAACCAGCAAACACAGGACTGGTAGGAATTGTGTTTAGTCTAGTAAAGTGGATAGCAAGCCAGACTGTGTTGCCTCCCAGCAAAGACCTGAAGAGTGTGTCTTCATCTGAGGTCACCTGCTGAAAAACATGCATAGTGACAAAGTACCTGTTTTCAGGACAAAGCTAACTCTTTTAAAAATAATAGATAAACAGTCCAAGAGCCAAAGAATAAAGGAGAACGTGTGTGTGTAGTGCTTCAGCATCCTCATATTTCTGTGTGAATTTGTAACCCTGGAGTTGCATGCGCTCTCTTTTCCATTAAAAAGACTTTTTTCCCGTTTTCTGTATATGTATCTGAGTCTTTTTCCTGCAAATCTGAGAGTTTTTTTCTTTTTTCCACAATTTTGTTTTCTGTGTAGCACAATGAAAATACAAATCCTGCAGTAAGTTTTGAGAGCACACAGATCTCTGAATGGTGAAGTGTCATTTCTGTGCTCCATGTATGTCACATTATTTATTATAAGTGA
This sequence comes from Coccyzus lansbergi, assembly GCA_033558105.1. Classification (NCBI taxonomy): domain Eukaryota; kingdom Metazoa; phylum Chordata; class Aves; order Cuculiformes; family Coccyzidae; genus Coccyzus; species Coccyzus lansbergi. The sequence continues at coordinate 326,248 of JAUMJK010000239.1, forward strand.
ATTCATAACAGCAGTACAGCAAAGCAAAGTAATGTCGCAGCGAAGAATTGGGCTGTGTTCAGCTTCAGCGTGGACTGACATTTTTGTACCCATAGGTCAGTCCTTTGGTTAATAGATATTTCCTGCCTTTATCCCAGCCGTCACTAAAAGCGCAGAGCTCTGGGTTGCGAGAGGATTTGCTGGGCAAGCTGGATGACCACGTGGTTTGTCTCTCCCCTTGCGTCCCTAGTGCTCAGTGTGTCTCTGCACATACTGTTCAGTAAACAAACTTTGGAGAACCAGAGCGAGCTGGTTCGGAGCAGCCAGTTCATTCACATAGACCACTTGGAAAGTGATGCCTTTGCGCAGCCTTGACGTACGGGCTGAGGGAGGTGGAGAAGTTAGTATTTATGTTTTCATTAATGCTTTTTATAGCTGCGAGCCAGCTGTAGCTAGTTAACATTAGCCTAGGACATCTATTAGCGTGCAGACCTCTTACGCAGGATGAAGGGCTTCTGATGGAAACAGAGTTGTTACTCATGGTACTTACGGTTGTGTGTTTACATGGAAGCAGTTTGTGCTAACATAGGGTATATATTAGAACAGTATGCACATTTTTAATGAACAAATTTTCCAGGATTCAAAAAGATTTTGTGTTAAAATGTGTAATGTAGCAAATCATAAGACTGGCATCCTTAAATGGCTTATTGCTTGTTTGAAAGCTATTCTTTATAAGTAATGCTTTGCAGCTATGCGGATACAAAAAGTATTTTCTCTAGCTTTTAGGATGACTCGGGAATAAACAGTATGCCTGTGAGTCTTTAACACACCAGTTTGGACTGCTCATTTTTTTGCTATGAGTTATGTAAGTGACTGGCAGTAACCCAGGATGAATTGGACCTAAGGGTTTAGCCAAGAGGAATTGATGGCTCAGCTATCCTCCTCTCGTTTCTCCCAGTTCTTGCTTTTTTCTCTGTCTTCTACTGGAGGATAGTTAGTCAGAAGGGTATTTAAAAATATGTAACAAAAGCAGCTGCAAAACAGAGAATGAGGAAGGCACAAGAAGCGCTGGTTTTAGAGTTCCAGTGTGACAAGCACCATGTCTCTGATATTTGCATCAATGTGACACTTTACTATCCTGGTCGGTCAGTGTTCCTCAAACAATTCTGACAGCTGCATTAATCCAGGCAGTTGTGGAGGCACCTAAAGAAGTAGGAAATTTTGTCTGTCCTCTGGTTTGCATTTGTATGGAACGTGTGCAATGAGCTTATTGCTTTCTCATGGCTAATTTGGTCATTTTAAAATTAAAGCCTTTGAAACTGGCTTCCTTCTCAAGTTTTCTTCTCTTGAGGAAGGTAGATAGCACTGAAGACCATCATTGCTACTTCTCTTCTATCCAGGTCTTCTGTATCTACTTGCAGTGTGTTTTACAGAGACTAGAGATTACTGAGCCATTGTAAAACAATCTCAGCATGAATTTCCATTCTTATCATCTTTGTCACAGTCCCACCTATTGTCAGTGGTGAACTTCAAATTGAGGGGAATTCAGAAAGTTCATTGTAAAAAGCTCTAGTTTGCCTTGTTAAGTCTAACCTCCTCATGAAAACATTGATTACATCAGCCATCATCATGTCAGAATTATACCTTTATGGTTCACAAAGAGAAGCTTTATAATGCTGTTCTTTTTCATCTCCACAGCAGTATTTGTGTGTGAAACTGCCGAATAGCCCCAGATGCCAACGTCAACTCATATGGTTGAACTGTAGTCTTACCAAGACAAAAAGTCAGGTTATCTTCCAAAATTGAATCACTGCTAATCTCCTGTTCAGATAATTCCCTCCACCCATCCGTTTAAGTACACCACCCTTAGTGATCCACATGAAAAGAATGTGACAAGCTCCTGAAAGCCCTGTGAGACTGTGGGAGCACAGTTCATGAGTTATGTGCATTCACTGCTTACAGCTGTACCTTTGAAATACAGACGGGGAAACTTACATCAGCAGTATCTAGACTTCCCTACAGAGTGTGTTCAGTGATTTGACTCCATATTACATTTACCAGTGTGGGTCAGGGCTCAGTTCATTTCAATTTCTAAGTCAGCTAGTCGTCTTCAGGGCCAGAAGAATCATTTCTTACTCAGGCAAAGTCAAGCTTTGATGTGCTCACATTCTTCCTTTTATTGCAAACCAGCAAAATTGTGCTGGAATGTTTTGTACCATCCGGTAAATCTGCTGAGGACTTTTGTTCATTGTGATCCAATGGAAAACATTTTTGTTCATATTTACTATTCCCCTGAATGGCTCATAAACGTTTTTTGTTATGTATGTGGACATAACCTATGCAGTGTCATCAAGTGTTGGCCCTTGGGCTTGTGTTGAATTGACTGTTCTTCCATTCAGGATCCTTTCTCATTTGTTCCTTATGCTCCTGTAAATGAAACCAAAACCTCTGTGCAAGAACTTAGCTGGAGGAGTGTAGAGAATTGGGAAAATCCATTTTATTCAACAATTTTTTCACAAAGATGGCTGGGACAATCAGTGTCATGCTACTAGCTTTGGAGATTGTGGACATAGATCAGTGTACTAGATATTGTATTACAGGACTGTGTAGCCTAAAAAGAAATGCCTTTCTCCTCCAAACGATGTTTTCTCAAAGTCCATGTTTCTGTGACATCTAATTTAATGCAGTCAAATTCAACATAGCCAGATCTTGACTGACCGGTCCGGTCCCTTCCCTGTGTCAGTTTGCTCTTCTCTTTAATTTTTGTGTCTTGCTAGTTTTTCCAGCACACAAGAAACATGTATTTGAAGGTAAGGAGCCATTTTAGGCCCTGGCACCTGGTTACAGCATGCATTTTCCAATTCCTTAAATGCTGTGATCATGCAGAAAGGTACATAATTCTGTCCTACAACCAAGCAGAATTTTTTTGACCAGATCTGTCAGGAGTTTTTTCCTGATTTGTTTTTTATATCTCTTTCTGATATCTTAAGAATGGTCCTTTCTGTGTGTGTTCTGTCCATAGCATCCTAATGTGACACATGATACGTGGGAGGCATGGATAGGAGAGAGATAAAGCTGTAATTTCTTTCATCGGGTAGTACTGGGTTGACAGCTACTATTTTTATCTAATCTGTTCACCATATACCTTACTCCTTATGCTGAGTAATTGCCAGAAAACTCCCTTGGCCCCTTTGCAAAATAGCTTAATGCATCTTTTTTTTTCTTTACATATATGCTTAATATATTTCAAATCCCTCAGAAATAATCATGTTGCCTGCTTAAAAAAGGGGGATCATTGTCTTGGGGTACAGTTGACACTGGAGAAAAGGAAGCTTTAAGGAGATACTGGAATCAGAGACCTTGTTGGTGTGGTTGGGAAGTTATCCATGCACACTACAACATTAATAAAGATAAAAGACAACAGAAAAAAATTACTCTGATTTCTGCAGATTATTTACATGGCCTGTTGTTCTCCACACACACTTGTTTCATGCATCTCTTCAAATTTGCTAGAGCATGTGAGCAGCCTAAGCAAACTGCTGTGCACCCCGTGTGCCAGGTCTGATGGGGTGTCAGCCTGATTAAGGTTTCTAGACATTTCTCTGATAATTGCCATGTGTAAGTTATGGAGAATAATGAAAAAAAACCTCAGTTATTATTCATATGGTGCCATTTACCAGCAACAATTTCTCATTTTTGTTTCTCTTTGAAACGGTAGAAGTGATTAAAGCTAATCTCAATTGATGGTCTCTGCTAAAATGTAAGTTACAGTGTCTATAAACCAATAGCCATTTCATGTTTAGCACCGAAAACTATTGAATGGAAACAATCTTTATATACCAGTGACTTTGGCAAAACCTTAATTAGTCTTCCCCCCTCCCCAATTACTAGTTTAATTACCAGTTACTAGTTTAATTACTAGTTTCCTCCACCAGTCAAGTCCCATTGTCTCAGTTCCCCACATTTAGAATGTAAAAACTCAGATATTTTGCTCTGAGCAGTACCCTATCTAGTGTATTTAAGTGTGTTCTTGCAGTTAGTTAAACTCTCAAGTTTTCTTCATCCTGTTGTGAAAGAAATGTTGGCTCCCCAGGCTTTTCTAAGTGGGGAAGGCGAAGGGAAAGTAAGACTGGAGGCACGTTCCTATTCTGGGCACTTTGGGTTAAGGGTGAACATACAGAAAAGTGTTGAAATCTTGGGAGAAGTTGCAGGCAGTAAGTGAGAGTGATGGTCTTGTTGGGCAGCTTCCCATAGGAACTGGTGGGATGGTGATATGTGAAAGATGTGGCAGGGTTAATTCTTTTAATGAGCAAGTACTCATTTATGCTTTCAGTCACCAGCTCTTCTGGCATGTGTCTGCTAAACCATCCAGTAGGGGAGTGGGAAAATAAAAAAAGAATCCAGAGCAAGCTCTTTTAGTTATGAAATTATGACTTTTTTGTTTTCAGCACGATGGCTTGCCCTGAAAATTCAGAGCCTTCAACCCATGCCCCCTACTCACTTCCTTCACTACCCCAACAATGCAGAATAATGCATGTAGTCATTGTGTCCCTCTTTGCTGAAGGATTAGTTTTACCTATATGCAGAATTCACAGGGAGATGCAGATCAAATATCTATCTGTTTAAACTCCTACAGTAAAATTATTTGGCTATGCACATCTGAAGGGATTTTAGTCTAGCTAAGTGGTCGTGCCAAGAAGTTGTTCAGTGATAGCTTGCCCAGCGATAGCTTGTCTAGTATTTTTCTCACTTAATGCTCCTTGAGCCACTTTCCATCTTCTGTTCTTGGTCTAGGAACTAAGAGTTCTCTATTCATCTTTATAGCACCAGCACTCGAACTAGGTATCATAGACTTCCCGCCAACCCTGCTGCTTCTGACAGGTAGGAGAGAGGCAAGACCACCAGAATGTGCTTGTGAAGGAGGCAGGAATGCTGATGCTGTAGGGGACCAGAATGGAGAGGGTGCTTCAGTGGTGGGGGTCAGGGTGGCCATGGAGGAGTGTGACCTTGTGGGAAACTGCTGTGTTCACATGGCTGGGTGCATACACAGGCAGAGAGAGGAGCCCGGAAAACATGTGGCTCCTGCTGTTGCTGAATCCCATCCTGCCAATTCTCCATGGAGGCCCCTAGTATGGGTTCAGTAGCTCCTGGCAGCCAAGAGCTCTCTTCATTGCTCATTTGTCCTTTGGATAGAGCTTGTAAAGCACAGCTTCATCAACAGATTAACACATGCTCTGCTTTTCTCTCTGAAGCTCTCCAGTAGCATATGCCATTTCTCCTACTTTGTGAATTGCTGTTTCAGAACACCCTACAGATTGCTTGGTTTCTTACCATGTGTAAGTGCATTCCCTTACCAAAGAACTAAAAATCTGTTATGTAAGATCTGACGATTAAGGTAATTACAAAAATAGTGAGAAGGAGAATGAATTTGAGTTACATTGCTGGGACCATGCAATATCTCGGCAAAGACTAGTTCAGTTCAAAATGAAGGATATTTGCAAGCAAGTGTAATGTTTGTGAGCTGGAAGCAACTCCTGCCTGTATGCAGTCTGATATTTTCCACTATGAAATATTCTTGTGACCTTTTATTTGCAAAGCTCTTCCAACTCCATTGTTTGCTATAGACTTTTAATGTTCAAAGGGGAATGCCCTCAAGGTAGGAAAATACCTTGTTTTCTTTGGCAGCAGCTATAGCTGGCTCTGGCATGGAAACAGTTGGGGTTGGAAAGGGACAAGGGGGAAAGAGATAAGAGGAAGACGTTTCTTCTCCAAACGAAGACGTTCAAGCTGCTTGAGGCAGGAAATATTTCAAAATGAGACGGAAGATTGAAGTAAAGCTCTTTTAAAACCATCCTCCAAGTTAGGGTGTAGACAACACCGGTCAGGTCATCTCTGTAGGGGTATCACGTGATGGTTTCCGTGTGTGAAGCAGCAGCTTAGATGGGACTTTCCTATAATCAGACCCAAGACTGACAGCTTTCCACTGTTACCCAGCAGTGGGACTCAGGTGTCCCCAATTCAAATGGTAACAGACTGTTCAAGCTCTAGACCCTGCTAATACAAATAGATATTATTTAACCATATGTTGAGAGGCACAGGTACAAAATGCTCAGAAAGGATGTAACAGCAGATTTACTACAGTGCAGAAAATATACACTAAAAATTTGACTGTGTCATCTGTTGATTTCAGAGTACTTAACCTTCCCACCTTCAGATTCCTTGGCAGGAAGATTTAGTAAATTTTATTTATATTTGTCTCATGGATAAACAAAAAAAAAAGAAGCCTGTGACTTAGAATGTGTGGGGTATATATGTATATTTATATGTATGAATGCAACATAGACCCATGTTTTCTCCCCGAGTAGCACAGCCTGTAGAAGTTCTGCAGCTCTTTCTGTTTTCTACTATTTTGACATCCATGGATTTCAGTTCTCACAGCACAAAACTGAGATTTCTGTACGAGTTAGTTTGCAGTCAGTATGCTATTTATCCATGGACTTTAAAGTCTAATCTTGCTCTCTGTCTTTCCCCATGTCAGTATTATACAATAGAAAGAGATGAATATTGCTAAATAGCTACTATTTGTTTGCAGAATTGATGTGGCATGTAAAGCAAATAATTGCACATACAGATAATACTGGTGCTCACAGCTATTTCTCTTGCATACACCAATAAGGGATTTACACGTTTGTAAAGTGATAGTGTGCTTACACAAATGATCTTATCTTCTTACTCCCTCTGCAGTGTCGTATTCCAAATATTGTGGGGAACATAAAAAGCATCAGCACTATATACAAATCATTTTGGCACATGGCATACACAATATACCACCTACAGAGCACGTGGAGTAAGGCAGTATAGTCGTTAGAGACCATTGTAGAAGGCCAACAGATTTGTCAGGCACAGTTTGCCCTTAGTGAAACTATGCTTACTGTCACAAATCACCTCCTTGTTTTCCATGTGTCTTAGCACAGTTACCAGAGGATCTGCTCCATGATCTTGCTTGGCAGAGAGATGAGACTAACTGACTTGTAGTTGTCTTTTTTTTTCCCATTTTGAAAATATGGGTTATGTTTTCCTTTTCTTATTAGCAGGAACTTCACTGTATTGCCATGACTTCTCAAATATGATGGATAATGGCTTCATCCGCCAGCTCTCCCTCAAGGCCCTCAGATACATCTCCTCTGACGGTTTCATATTTAAAGCAGTTTGTTCATTCAGAGTGAATAAAAGTTTTCTCTGATCAAATAACCTGAACTGTGTTAAGGAGCTGCTTCTCTGGAAGGAGCTGAGGGGCTAAACAGAATCCCAAAATGCAGCATTTGGAGAAATAAGTAGAGTTAAGAGGTGTTGGGCAATGTGGAACCATTTTTTTGAGGAGTTCTGCTGGACTGACATTTCTCCAAAAGGTGAGGGAAGAATACTCTGCACAAAGAGTAGGCTTGGGACCAACATCTCCTCTTTGCCCTGTACTGAAAAGGTATAGGGGAGTGTCTCTAGTTCTAGTTCTGATAAAAGAAAATAAATCGCACAATGTGTTAATCTGAAGGGACTGGAGAAGAGAGGAGGGGAAGGAGAATATGAGAAAAGAAGAGGAGGTGAACTTTCGTTTTTTTATTGTGATTTGACAGGTGTGCCTAGCATTGTTTAATGGGGATTGGGCTAGGTGGTAATAGAGTAACAATTTATTAATCAGATACTCATAATTCTGACCAGATAACGAGGGTGGGTAGGAGAAACTGTTTAAACAAGCATGGTTTTTGTTGAGAGCAACTATTTATTACTTAGAGGAGCTGGAGGGAGGGGGCTATTGGACATTGCAATTTTACTTTGTTAAGGAATTCTTCAGACCTAGATTCAGCTGTTCCTCATGGTGGATTGAGAACGACATTTGACTTGGTTTCCTTTTTGTCCCCTCACCTACTCTCTCAGATGTTGTCTGTACCTTCATTACTCTTGTCTGCGGGTTGCCAGGTTTTCCCCACTTTAAAAATGAATCTCTCAGTGTTGTTTTCTTAAGTTAATAAAACCCACTGGCCAAGTATGAGTAACTCTTTATGAAACTGAAGAAACCCTCTTTTGAATGAAAGAACATTTGAAAGTTTCTGTAGATATGTTATGGGAAAAGGGGAAAGAAAGATGAAGTGAAGATGCTATCAATACTATGAAGATATTTCTACTATCAATTATTGATGTTACTGATAGAGTGGCAAAATACAAGAATTGAGGCAATTGCATGAAGAGAATAATTAAAAAATGAATCCTTATAATTTACTTTTTTTCCTGCCATAATGAATTACACATACCTTCTTGCTTGATGCTAGCATAATGATAATAATACTAAGCATTTCTGATAGCATTTAAACTGTGTAGTAAGTGTTTTAAAAAGGTTAAGAAGAATTTCAGTTTGACATTAGCTTGTTGGTCTGGTCTTAGGTTGGCTATTTAAGAGAGGTTGGGTAAGAAACTGAAGAAAGATGTTGCTATTCAAATACTTGAAGTAAATATTTCATCCTTTAAATAAACAAGTGATTTTTAACTTATATACATTTATTTAGGCCCAGATTGTTGTTTATGAGGTGCTTGACATTCCAAAAACAGGAGAACAAAAGACTGCTTATACATAATTTTAAAAGGTGTGGTAATCAGGTAGGATTATCTGTTTCATCTTGTCATAACATCTTGATTGTGAGGGCATTTTACCCTTTTATTGTTTCCTGAAAGAAACATAGTAAGCCACATACAAATAAGCTTTTCATTTTCTTAAAAAACAGATTTTGTTTTGGTTATATGTAACTATATCAGGGAGCTGTTAACTGAGATCTGAAATCTCCAATAAATTGAAGTGGAATGCAGCATTTTATTGTTCATCAGCAAGAAGCTGCAATTATTCCACCAACATTTTTTAACAAATATGATTAATATGTGAAGTCACATGACTAATAGTACCAGCTAATACAGTCCCAGTTTCCCCGAGAAACAGGAAACAGTTTGATTAGTTGAACAGTCAAACGAGTATGATACTTAAGGCTTGTTGAGAAGTCATTTAGCATAGCTCAGTTCCCAGGAAAAAGTAGTTTATTTTCCCTTTTGTCAATTCTGTGTTTGAATTGTTGTGTGCTCTCCTCAGAGGCACATAGCTGTGGTGGCACTCAGTGCTGTGAAACTATTTCTGCCATATATTTCTTCTCTGTTCTTTGGGAAGGTTGACTATTTGGCATATTGTACCATTGGACATCTGGAAAGCAAATTTTGCTTTATTGTTACTGACATCTCCTTTTCAGGTATGACACCATTATGGTGGTACCACAAAAAGAAGTCTTCTAGATGTTTGCCTAACATTGCAGGAAAACATACACCCTAGGTTTTGCTGTACTAACGATGCATCAGAATTATTTTTGAGCTACATTGAGGAGTTCAGGGAATTGCATGAAATATTGGAAGTACTAATAAAACCTTGGTCCTACCACAACCATGATAAAACTTGGGAAAGCTGCCTTGTCTTTGCTGACTTGCTACCAGGTTGCCCTCAGAGATTTACCCATTTAGTGCAATCTCTTTTGGCTTCAGTCTTGACAAGCAGGGAGGGAATAGAAGATCAACATCCTTCCTAAGGAGCCAGAGGTGAGTAGCTTTTGAGATTGTTTGCTGCTAGGGAAAGCAATGCCCTTTCTGGTGTATTCATGTATTCCACATTCAGGAGCTGCTTCTGGGTTAACTGCACGTTTGGAATAGGTTTGTTTCATGGAAGTCTTCCCCTACCGTTGTTGAAGACAGGAAATGTAAATGGTGCAGGTTTAAGCCTAGAATAATAATGTGAAAGACATTAATTTAGTGATAATGCAATCTATCTGGATGCCCAGGAAAGCAGGATGTGGCATTTGGTCTCTCTTAGCTCAGGAGCCATTTGCTGTGCATAATTTTGTGGATATAAGAAAGAAAAGAAGGCAATCTTCTATTTTTTTAGTAGTTAAAAATTACATAAGGCTTACAGTGTAGCAGGGGTGGTGTGCATGTACTTGATTTTTCTGTTGAGAGAATTTGTATTTTGCTTTTGTCAGAGGAGGAGGAGAGCTCCAATATCCCTGATGTACATACATTCAGACCAACAGGTTCCTGCTTGTAGAGTTACAGTAAGATTCTGATCTCTGTGCACACTGATCGAAATACATCTGATACATGTTCTTAGATGTTCCTGTAGATTTCTCAAACTTAACTTAGACAAATGAGCTATAATGCCGTGGGCTAAAGCATGCCTTTCGTTACAACTGTGCCTATTATCCTCTTGAGCCTCAGACCCATCTGCAGGATGACTTCTTTCATTGGGGTGAATAAACTCGGTTTTGTATTTGTTTAAAATTCTGGAATATTCTGCAAGCAGAACATGCTTCATATTTAGAGAGAAAACCTTCAGATGGGCTTCATCTTTCAAGAGCCTTTTGGAGCAAGAACATTTAAAGCGTTGTGTCATAAACTGAATTGCAACAAATAGCTCTCAGAGGCTACTGCAGTTCAGTGAGAGGTTTGGGAAGTTACCAGTAGTTATGTATTACATCAGGTGTTGTAATAAGTATCATTACCCTTGTAAGTGTTTTCACTTCCTCTGTAATGCTAAGTCTAAGTGCAAGTGTGCATAGGACCTAAATAATTGCTATTATCTCCATATGATGGAGCAGCCTATTTGATAGACATATACACATATGGGAAAAGCTGTTGCTGTCTGAAAATAAACATAGTATGAGTTCATGAAGGGTAAGTAGTGGAGGGAAGATTAGTAGATGAGTCTCTCAATAATAAAAGTTCCAAGTGCAAAAGGAAAGGAGCACAGATACTTCATTTACCTTGCTGAATTTTGATAGTTAACGATCACCTTCAGCATTGTGCGGGGAGGGGGGTTGTTTGTATTCTGCCTGCTACCTTTGCAGAAGGAAATATTTAATAATTTTTTCCCATAAATGTTTACCCGTAGCTCACCCGAATTAAGAATGTCTCACTCTACAGGAATGTGAACTAAAAACCAAATAAAGCTCGTAGACTTCACAACACAGTAATTCGTGCCAATGCTCTGGCCTATGCTTAGTGATGACCCAGAGTCTGACAATTTATATCCATTCTTTTAAAACAGCAAACATGATTTATTTTCTTCCCCCCCCCCTTAAATTAGGAAGATTTTGTTGGTTTGTCACTAACTGCTTTGTAAAATGTTCAAAGAGGAAGTATGTTGCTTTTTATGAAATTAAAATAAAAAATTAACTCTCTGTAACTGTTGCAAGTAAAATAATAAACTAAAGGAAACGATGTTTGCAACAGTCTCATTTGCCAACTGATCTGTTTCGGTCTGAGAAAAGTAAACACTGAAGTTAATACGTTCTTTTGAACACAATAATTTTTCACTCTAGTGTATTTCAACAGTTGCAGTTATCACTAGAGGATTTTAAAACAAATTTTTAATAAAATAGAAAGGCAGTATGTCAGACCATTAAATAGCATCCACATTTGAAGGTAAGTTGAACAAAATCAGTGAATTATACAGAAAATACATCAAAAGAAGTATGAGTCAGTGACTGGCATTTCAACACAAATTGAGATTTGAGTCTGAAAGCCTGGACTTCACTTTTGAAGACTGTGATTTGCGTATTTAGTGTTAGTGAACTAATTCTGCTAGGGAAAATTAGGTTACGTGTTTGTCTGGTTTTGTAGTGTATGATAGTAAGTGCACGCTGGCACACCAAAAAGACTAAAAATGTACAAATAAGTGAACATTTTGTAGAGTTTTTAACATGTTTTCCATTAGACTGGCTTTCAGTGTTATTGAAATGTTCTTGTTGTTCCTTTTATGTAGTTTACTTTTTGGTGTTTAATTGGTCTGTCTCTTCTGCAGTTGTGATATTAAAATGTGATATTGCTTCTAATGGCACATTGTAGGCTGTCATTTATGTAAATATTTTCTGTAAAAATTACTCTTACAAGAGTTATTCTTACAAGGTGGGGGGATTCAGACCAATGTTTCTATCAAATTGAAGTTGAAGGACAAATGCAGCAGGAGGATAGAGATGGTCCCTCAGCTTATAACAGAAGACCTATTTGTTTTTCTGCTTCATCTTGGCAATGATCAAAGCTGTGATCTTTCATTGAGAAAGTCTGTGATAAATTATTCTCTCTGTATCTAAACTGACTTAAAATTAGTCTCTCTACCTTCATCTTCCCACCTTTTCTCACCCTGGAGAGTTTTGTAACTAGTACATATCAGGGTGCCCATTCATTTTAGCTGGAACAGCTGTTTGTGGTGCTAACTGATGCAAAAGTGAAATAGACTCATAGAATGGTTTTGTTTGGAAGGAACTTCTAAAAGTTATCTAGTCCAACCCCCCTGCAGTGAGCAGGGACATTTTCAACTGGATCAGGTTGCTCAGAGCCCCGTCCAACCTGACCCTCTGTATTTCCAAGGATGGGGCATCTACCACCTCTCTGGGCAACCCATTCCAGTGTTTCACCACTCTCATTGCAAAAAATGTCTTCTTTGCATCTAATCTGAATCTACTCTCTTTTAGTTTGAAGCCATTATCCCTTGTCGTAACACTACAAGCCCTATTAAAAAGTCTGTCAGTGTGTCCCCATCTTTCTTGTAAGCTCCCTTTAAATATTGAAATGCTGCAATGAAGTCTTCTCAGAGCAGTGTCTTCTCCAGATGGAACAACCCCAACTCTCTCAGCCTTTCTTCTTAGGACAGGGGCTCCATCTCTCTGATCATTCCAATTGGTCCATGTCTTTCCTGTGCTGAGGATTCCAGAACTGGACATAGTACTCTGGAAAAATAACTTTATTTTTGTGTCTGAGATTTGTTTATTAAAAACCAGATCAGTACCATATGCTGCCTCAATCTGTTTTGCTATCACAGTTAGGAGGGACAAGGAGGAACAGTGTACTACAGCCTAGGAGTGGGGAATTAGTTGTGCAGGACAGATAGATCTTCATCTGCTATCTCCACAGAATACATCCTGACATGAAACAGGGTTTTAGTTTGTGGTGCTAGATTTGCAACATTCTTAGTTTGTGGGTGCTATATGTTCATACAAATAGTATTTTCAGTCTGCAAGTTTGATATGGATGTGCATATATATATATCTACATTTGCATATGGAAAAATGTTGAGTTTAAAATTCTGCTGGTGTGGCAGAGCATGAAAAAAAACCAGACTTTTATGATTTGACAGAAAAATCCTTCATAATTTCAAGTCATAGTTAAGAAGATATGCTGCAGAAAACAAAAAATTATCTTGAAATCTACAGAGCACTCAATTGCACATCGTGAGAAGCTGGACATTTTCCTAGCTGAATCTGGTCATTAAAAAGTTTATTTTGTGAGGAAGTGTAGGTGGAGATGTTAATACTTCTTTCATTACTCAACCAAAAATTTGAAAACAATGTAAAGAGTTTACTGTGTCCTGACATTGCCTATGTTAATTTTCAGTCCAGAACCACTTTTAGTATCAGAAATGTTATAAAAACAAGTTGGACATGGAAGGCAATTTTGCCTATTTACAGGCAGACGAAGTCTTCTGACCCTGAGGACTGCCAATTTTGATTTCTCTTTTCTTTGAGCAGTTTTACTTAGGTTAATATAGCCTAATGTAATCACATTATGTAAATGTCTTTATTTCTTTTCACATGGCATTCTTCTGTGCCTTACCCACACACTGCAAACTGACCTGGTCACAGGTCATTGTGTTTTGATTTGATTTTACAGAGGTGTTGGAAAGTACTTAAAGGGTAAATATAGGAAAGCTGAGGCTCTTTATCAGGGAGCGATAGCAGGAGGGTTAATGGTTTTAAGGTGAAACAAGGGAGATTTAACTTAGATGTTAGAAAGAAATTTTTTGCTTTGAGAGTGGTGAAGCACTGGAACAGATTTCTCAGAGAAGTTGTGGATGCTCCATCCCTGGAAGTGTTCAAGGCGAGGTTAGATGAGGCTTTAAGCAACTTAGTCTAGTGGGAGGTGCCCCTGCCTGTGGTAGGGTATTTGGAACTGGGTTAAGGTCTCTTTCAACCTAAACCATTCTATGATTCTATGAAGGACAGAAGAAAGGCATTCCTTACCTTCCGATGGCATGATTGTATCTTGGGAAAACTTATGGCTAAAACCTAGAGAAGTACAAAGCTTGTGTGGAAGTTTCTTACAGTACATCAAAATTCTGCTGCAGTGCCAAAAGATAATATTATTTCTTTCTGGGAGTGTCACTTTGTGAGCAGCCATGACATGATTCTAAATACTCTTTATGCAATGTGTAAATGTGTGGTACTTTATCTCTGCCCAGTGTAGGCTTCAGGTAAATTATATCCACTTACATGATATAAGTTATTTAAGAGTTGGAAGTGTATATTTCTATAGTGGAACCATCTCTTTACCTGTGTACCAAACAGAAAGTAAGGAAAGGATGAAGCTTGTCGTGATGAATTCTGGAGTAATTACTGATGCTATGCTGGCAACGTACAGTTTTGTTGGCCACCTAGTAACCATTTTTGTATCATTTTTTAAACAACAATTTACCATTTCTAATTTTTCCTGCTAGGTTGTACACTAGTAAAACTGTCATGAGATATGGGAAGGTTTAGGCTGCATGTTGATAAAAAAATCTTTACTGAAAGAGTAGGGAAGCATGGGAACAGGCTGCTCAGGGAAGTGGTGGAGTCACCATCCCTGGAGGTACTCAAAAAATACATAGAGGTGGTGCTTCAAGACAGGGTCCAGTAGGCATGTTGTAATTGTGTTGATGGTTGGACTGGATGATCTTAGAAGCCTTTTCCAATCTTCACAATTCTATGAAATTAACTTTATTTTAATTTTGTGTAAGTTTTGTAACTTAAAATTTGCACAAGATTATTCTTATATCTTTCCCTACAGCTTTGCTTCTGCTTAAAAATAAGTTGTATATTCAAATATATCTATACAACTATTGCGAGAAAAGGGAGGGGGCAGGGGGAATATATGTATTACATTTCCATCTCTCACTTTTCAGCATTGTTTCTACTTGCAGGTATACTGGGTAATTATTCTGGATATACTGGATAATTATATTTTGTCAAAACAAAGCCTTGAAAATAAGTGAATAGTTAACTGCATTACAGTTTTGAAAAATATTTCTAGGAAAAATGTTTGAGAATTTTTCAAAGAAAATATTTTCTGTCAGATCATTCTTTAAAAAATGAAATCTTTTTATGGAAAGCTTGTACAAGCAGTTGAAATATTGTGAAATTGCTGAAATGCTTTGTTTTGAAACAGTGCCATTTTCCTACTCTGAAACCACTTGTTTAGAAATTCCATTTCAATTACAATTTTTTAACTTTTTATTTTAGATTGGCAAAATGAAATGCTTAGATTTACCCAAATGGGATTACTGTGATTTTGTTTATTGTATTTTTGTCTTGTTGATATTCTCACACTTCTCGCAGAGGTGGAAATTAGGAAATGTGCTTGAAAAATGGCTTGTCAGAAAGCGTGTTTATTATAAATGCAGGCATTTTGTCTCCTATTCTTGAGAGCATAATTTAGATGCTTTCTGTACATATTTTAGGATATTCCCATCTTTTATATTTAAGCTCTTTTGATGCTTCACCTTAGGAGTTGTATGACTTACCTGGTATCACATGATCCAAAATCAAGGGTGTCTTATACTACCTGGCAGTGGACATAACACCATCAGTAGTGTGTCCCATAATAGACAGACTATAAAAATGTAGTCTATATTTATGTTAAACATCGTAATTTTTATATACTGGCAGTTCTCTGCATCTTTTATCACACATCCGGTAGGAAGGAGCCTTCTTGAAACAAACTTCAAACGTCCTGATGCTTCCTGAATGCTTTATTCTGGGCATGGGGATGAAGCCTGGAGGAGCAGTCCAGCAGCGTAGTTTGAGACCCTCCTATGCAAAGAGATCCTGGAGAGCCTGAGAGGGGAAAATGCAACTGCTGAGATGCTGACAGTGCTCTGAAAATACAAATCCTAGCCCTATTGATTGTGGTTAAGAAGGATAAGCAGCAGCAACTGATGTTTAAACAGCTACACCAAAGCTTTGACCTGATTTTGTGACACAGAGGCTCCAGTGAGGGTCAGGGCTTGTACCCTGTATCAGATGCTCCACGGGAACGCAGAAGTCATCCTTGCCTAGTGCTTGCTCAGTTCAGTTCAGTGAAGTCTCAGAGAAGGTATGTGTGATGGGGAAAAAGAGGCCGAGACAAGTGTGACAATACAGAATGCTATCAACAGGAAACTGCATGTTTTAAAGACAACAAATATCTTGTTATCTTGGCTGTGATGTTCTGTCTCCTAGTGGCCTGCAGTGGATGACAGCTCAGGAAAATCCAAACTGTGTTTAGCTGTGCCTTTCTTTTCAAGTCTGTGCTGAATCACATCACAGGCTGTAACACCAGCATGGTGGTAGGAGAACAATGTGCTTTTGTTGATATTCTTTTGGATGAGACACAAAACCAGAATCTTAACCACAGAATATTAAATCGCCTCTTTTGGCATGAAGAGATAGGTTTACTAAGGACCCTAATCAAGTTCTAATTTACGTGATTATCTTTTGTCTTTCTAAACTCTTCCTGTAGTTTTGATTAGATGTGATCCTTTTTTTTTCATTCCCTTGGAAAATAAATAATGAGAACGAACTATGCTGTACTGGTATTTGAACAGATTCTTACCTTCGGGACTGTTTTCTTTTTATAAGGTGGAGGGAAAATGAGAATCAATATATCACACACACAATTTCCCAGTATTTGACCAAGGTTATTATATTAAATCCAGTGTAATGACTGATTATGTCATCACAGTAAAATAATATTACACATGTGCGAGATATAAAATAAAGACTGTCATCTGCAGAGAGTAATTATGATTAAGATGCTGTGGTAGAGATTTTTTTCTAGGACATTTCACATTCACACACATAATTTTTGATATATCCATATGCATTGAAAGATAACTAAAGTGGTGAAAGAAGTGAGAGATTCTCTCTCCATATCTTAAGATTACTCAATTAAATGAATCAAGAAATCAGAATATGGCAGATTTAAGATTCTTTTTAATGTACTGTGTGCTGCTCTTCAAAGTCTGGTCCTGCTAAAAAAGATTCCTCTAAATTATAGGAAATTTTAAGTATAATATTTATATAATTACTTCAGTTTATGGTCCTGGACTGGTGTTCAGTTTAGATAGTTTTAAAAAAGAAACATGGAATTTACAGTTACTGGTACTGCCCAGATGTTTCCTCTGCCTTCAATATGGCATGAAATGAAGCTCATAGGAATCATTGGAAACTGAGTGGGGTTTTGGATAATGACTCAAACCTGCTGCTTATTTAAAAGTCATTTATAAAGCTTTAATTAACATATAACAGAAAATGGGATTTCTCATCCTGAAAAGTTCAAATGGAAGCTAAAAAGGTAACAAAACTTTGTTGTTTATTTTCAGTTTGGAAGACTGCTACCATTTGCACTTTGCTGTCAGTAGCACTTGTTGTGTCCGTAACTTCTGATATTAAAAAAAAACCCCCACATATGTCTAGGGAATGTGTTCCATCAGTAATGCTTGTAGGCCATCCACAGGATTATACTAATGTTGCCACAGACCAGCATATTTTCCCCTAATCTCTAACTGCCTGCAATATGGAGAAGAGCAGGTGTGAGAAAGAAAGTGGAGCAGAGGTAATATCAGAGAGCATTTCCTCTTTATCTTTGCTTTCTTCACCTTCCATGTTTTTCCCCTGCTGTTGCTTCATCTCCAAACAATCTCCAATCAATTCACTTCTCATCCGCATTTCTCTTGACTGCTGTACTCCTTCCTGGGGTAGGGTGTGATGGTGGCCAACCACCATGGGATCAACACGTGGAGAGTCAAAAGGAGTCCTCTTTTGTAAGGATTAGAACTGCACCCTAAATGCCTTAGGTTTATTACTTTCTTCTACACCCAGGAGTTTTTCCAGCAAGCAGGGACAGTAACACTTGCACATTCTCATCTGACTTGCTGAGAGAGAGGTTTTACCAAAATACATTGCTTCTTCCCCGCAGGTGATAACCACTCTATATAAGCTGGATCCTTCACAGTTAGCTTTGTGGACGTTCCATCAATTTTGGGACAAATTTGGCAGGCCAAATGCGCAATCATAAGCGAGTAATCATGCTTTACTTGTGCACATGCAGCACTGGTAGGGAGGGGGTTAAATGACAGGGTGCACTTGGAGCAAGATGAAGTGTTCAGCAGCAGCCCTGTCCTACCAATACTGGCTCTTCCAGTCTTGGCTGGAGGCATACTTGCTCTTCCAGTTTTGGCTGGAGGCCATGGGGAGTGAAATGGTGGACTGGGAGGAATAGTCCTGAGGCTTCTCCTCTGTGATTCTGGCCCCAGCCTGCTGATAGCTGCCTCCCCAGCCCAGTTTCTCCAATGGGAAATGGTGCTGCTTTGTCCTGC
Source organism: Coccyzus lansbergi (assembly GCA_033558105.1). Classification (NCBI taxonomy): domain Eukaryota; kingdom Metazoa; phylum Chordata; class Aves; order Cuculiformes; family Coccyzidae; genus Coccyzus; species Coccyzus lansbergi. The sequence continues at coordinate 344,696 of JAUMJK010000239.1, forward strand.
TCTGTCATAAATAAAAGATTTAAAAACAAATGCAAAATGAATTAGGATCTCAAGGGGAATGAAAGATAAAATTTAACAGGTAAAATATATACCAAAAAAAAGTCTGAAAATTGGACTTCTATGCACAGACCTGAATTTACATTTTTGTACTTGATGACATCAGTTGCACAGAAACCCCAGAATCTTAGAGCTTGCAAAATGAATAAAAATAAAACAGGGAAATATTTTCCTTCTTCTCTTTCAGTTTTGCAAATCATGTATTTTTATGATTATAAATAGCTAAATCAACAAACTTTTATTGACTAGGGATGTTAGGCACACTTTTGTTGTTGACTTTCAGAGCTATTTAAATTCCTAAGTGCTAAATATTAGAATTCCCTTTGGAAAAGTCTGTATTTTTCAGTGAACTCGGTTGGAGTCCTTAGTAAGAACTAGTTAATAGGTAGACTGTGGTGACTTCAGCAAAACAAGATAATCAATTCCATCTGCTTTTCTAATTAATCATGCTTAATATTGAAAGTCAGGGACATCATGAATTTGCCCAGTAAGCATATATTTTGGAAAGGAGAATAACATTTTGTTACCTCAGTTGTGGTCAATTAGTCTGACTCCTCTTTTTTCACCTCCGAAAGAAAACCTGGGAACAGCTGCCCCCCTGCTCAGTAGCTCATCTGTACTCCCCAGGCACCCTCTACTCTGGCTGCAAGGACATCACGCATCCTGGTTTGATTTGTTTTAACTAGTTTTGCTTGTTTTTGTCAGACAAGGAATAGTTAAAAGGGATTAATAGAACGCTCTGTTTGGGACTTCAGTTTTCCAAAATAAAATATGTAAGTGAGGGAAAGGTTTCATTCAGTTTTGGCATCACTTTGTTAAGTCCCTTTAAGCCAAGAGAGACTGTTATTCCACACTGTTTGCTGATAGTAGAAGGTTTACATATCAAATTTATTTTTTTTTCCTTGAAGAGAAAATCAGTACGAATTTAAGGGACCGATCTCTTAATTTGCTTTACAGAAGAGATTGTTCTGTTAACAACTCATCAAGAAAGAAAGAAAGAAAAAGAAGATAAACAGGATTAACTGTTTACTTAAAGTGAGCCGAAGTCTGGTTGTTTTTCTGAAGAAGAACACAATGTACTGTTGTATCTGGTTTCCAGAGTGGTGTTTATCATAATTCCTCGTGCAGTGGTTGGTAGAGTGCTGGGAAGGCTCTCCGCCCACTCACAGCTCGCTCCCTTTCCCTCTCCCATTGAGGCCTCCAGCCAGGACTGTGAGATGGAGCGAACTGTCCTGTGTGATCTTTACTGCCTGACACGAGCTGACATTGACCCAGAATAAAATAACAGGGGCTGTTTCCTAGAACTCTCGGTGGACTGCTGAGAACTGCTACCATAACTCTTGTAAACACGCGATGAGCACACACAAACACACTCCCTCTCCCTCATTTAGAAACACACCTAGGAAAGGCAGCCACTACAGGAGAGTAAAAAAAAACCCAGCATGAGTGAAAAACAAGAAGAGCAGACCGTGTGAGATAGAGTAGAAGATTGCTGTTCTGCAGGGGAAGGAACCCCAACATGATTTCACTTCTCTTCTTCTTTGCTCTTTATTCTGCCATTTATTTCAATGTATATTATGTTTTTGTGCTAGTTCCGTGGGACAGTGTGGCATTGAAACAGCAGAATGGCTTACTGAATACAGATGCAACTTTGTAGGAAATTCCATAGTGTTAATGTATTTCATTTACCTTTCATATGCACTGGGGAAGTACATGTGCAATGCTGTCCTACCAAGAATGTGGTTTAAGATGTTCTATGCCAGCTAAAATAGGCAGGTTTGGTTTTGTTTTGTTTGGGTTTTTTTAATACTCTCTTCATGTTTGTTTTGTGTTGTTTTTTTAAAACATAAGATCATCTAGGATCCCATTCATGGTCTACGTGGTTCAGAAGTAAATCTGGTGAATCCACAAATAACATGGTCTCAAAAGATAAGCAACCCAAGTTCTGCTGCTACAGTGTTCTTGCTCCATTCCAGATGCTGTAATTCTGTAAAGTCCTCACCATAGGTTTTGCAGGGGGAACTGAAAGTTCTTTAAGCTCTGTAGCATGGAAGAAATGGGTTGATGCTGCAAGGAAGCCCTCACTCTCTCTATGCATACATACAGATAGCCTCCTTCCCAACTCAAATGGGATGTAACACACAGAATGGCCTTTGTGGACCTGTCCTCCTAGATACCGCCGTGTTACTCAGCTACTGCATTTAGATCATCCTTTAAAGACAGGACTTCTATTGTGATTTTTACATACAAGGAACTGTGGAGTGGAGGAAACATGGCATGGCAGAGATGATGTGAAATGTTGCCAGAACCAGCAGTTGAATGCTGATTTTCTTGGAAAGGAAGGTGCTGAGCACCTTGCAAGAAAAGATCTTTTGGCAGCACCTTGCCGACTGTTGGAATTCTTGGATGCCAAAACAATAATTATAAAGTCTTAAGATTGAAAAAATAAACAAAGAACCCCTCCTCAGATACATAGATAACTACTTTAAATGACTGAGTGGTAATTACATGTTATATTTGGAACATGTTTTTTCTGTTGGAGATCATCCATAAAAAAGACTTGCAGATGTCAGCTGAGCCTGTAAGTTTCTTAAATGTACATTTTCACGCTTGGTTAGTAAATCATGATGTACAGGAAAATAATGTTTTCTCTGAACTGTATACTGAAATAACCAAGGGATTATAATGGGATTCCCTGATGAAGTAATGATACACTGAGGAACCTGAGGAGTGTGTGCGTCATTTTTTTTTTTTTCACCAACTGCAATTAACAGCATAGTGAGTCTGAAACAAGCTGGGATGATCTGATGTGCTTGCTTTTTTGTTACCACCCAAAATTGTTTTTATTTACATAACAAGCTGTGTGGAATGGATCTGAACAGAAGGACTGTAAATTATGTGCAATGTGGTGTTGTACAGGCAAGATGCCTTGGGAATCTGGAGGGAGGAAGGCCTTACTGCTTTGTTGCAGCTGAACCTTTATTCAAACTTCTAGGCAGTGCTTGGGAAGTTATTTTTCCTTAGCTTTCTGTGTTTTCCAAGTCATCCGTCACTATAAATTTTTACTTACATGGCATAGTTACTTTGGGTTTAAACTATTAATATAGAACAACTTAAATATTCATTTATGAATCTGAGACCAGTTAAGCTGTCAGTTGATAGTGAAAATATTTCTCAAATGCAAGTCTGCAACTGTTTGGAATTGTAGCTGAGGCTCCATATTGTGTTTGTGTGGATGTTGAGAATGTCTTTTTAGAGTTTTAGATGTTTTGCTTTCTTTTGAGTAAAATTCTGCGTTCAAGTAAAACGCACATCAGCAGTTTAATTTGGATGTGCACTTAGAGACAGCATCAGATGGAGAGTTTTAAACATTTATTTGGTGCTGCATGACAATTTCATAGAAATAATTTTTTATTCTGAAAAAAAATATCTGTCACATGTGAAGCTGTGGTTGTGACTGCAAGTATGAAAAGATGGTTTTTATGCTACACCCGTTCCCGAGAGGCTGTGTGTAGTTCCCACTAGGCAGGTAGTGGTCCATGTTTTGAGTGGGAACGTTTACAGTGCTGTGGAACGCCATTCTCTGTATGCATATTCTGCATTAAAAAAGTAGCCCTGCTGACACATTTGGCTTGCACAGGTCTCTTCCTACGCAGAAAAGCGTTTTCCCACAGAAGTACTGTTTCTTCAGGTCATAGACAGAAAATAGTGGGTGGAAGGATTACCCTGAATGAAGAAATGGAAAAGCAATCAGCAGGCAGGGGTTCATGAAAGACCTTGTAGAAGCTGCATTTGATTTTCCACTTTGTATTGAAGTCAGTGACTATTCATGGAAGTGAATAAAAATAAGCACCAGCTATTTTATAACCTCTCTTGCTCTTTTTCAATTTTTTTAACATATGTATAAAAATGTAAGAAAAGAACAAGGAAAATCCAGAATAGTGGGCTTGATATTGTTACTATAGTGAGTTATTTACAAAATGTATTATATCAATATGCTCTTGTACACATACTAAGAAGTGCCTGCAACAAAAAGATTCCTTTCCTGAGACTGAGGAGGCCTCTGCTACATATTTTCTATTTGAGATATTGAGATAAGACTTGTTGATTTCCCTGGTGATACTCCTGTCACATGTGCACTTTCCACCAAAACTTCTTGGAGGACAGTCTGTCTCTTTCTGAGCTGGAGTGTCTGGTGTTCTCTGTGGAAGCTGTTCCTGCTCTGCCAGCTCCAGCACTCAAGAACTGCCTTCTGCTTTCTTTCCTTCTGAGTCCTTCCACAGTTACTTAATAAAAGTGTACATGATCACTAACTCTGCTTTGCCATAGCTTTAAATCTCCTGTTTGCAAAGCACAGGATTGCTATTTTGGTCATGTCAGTGCACCAGGCTGAGCTAGAAACAACAGTACTTGGAGGAGCTAGGACTAGGATTCTCCTTGGACTTGACATTCCCCATATAAACTGGAAGCAGCAGTACTTGTGTTTTGTTCTGTAACTGTGACCCTCTTCAACCTATGCATAGAAAGGGCTAGTCATCAGCAGTATTAATTTTTATTTGTATTGTTCAATCTGTAGTTATGCTCTGTAGAGCATACACTCTGTTCACTCACTGTTTAGTGACAGCAAATGGCATGGATTTTAATCAGAAAACTGTGGATCTTGTGTCTCCATAAAGAAGGCTACAGCAACTACTTACTTTTCAAAAGAGAACGTGAAGCAGTTTGTGATCCCGTGAGTACCGTCATTTTAATAGGAAAATAATACTGGTGTTATGAGAGGGCGGGGGAGATGGATGAATGTCCCTGTGCGTTTAGACCTGTGTCTTGAGAATTGATTTTTTTCAGAGATAATATGGGTATGGGAATGCAAGGAGTGTGTAAGGTAGGGATAAATTAAATCTCAGTAGGGTGGTGTCCTGCAGGTTACAATTTGAATCTGAGCCATATTAGCAGGAGTTAATCAGCTCCACCTTGAGACTTGACCAGACAAGTTGTTGAATTGGAGTTGTGTAGGTAGCGTTGTGCCTCTGGTGATTAAGGGAAAGGGGGTTTGTTTGTGTGTGTTTATGTATGTGTGCTTTATGCCTCTGCTAGGACCGCACCTCAAGGAGATAAGAAGTCCCTCTGACAAACAAAGCAGAAGCAGCTGTCTCCTGGATGGTTAAGATAAAGAATGAACAAATATCAGCGCTAATACAATTCGATTAGTTTTCAGGCATTTCCCCCATTCTCCCTTTCCCTCCATTCCACAGAAACAGTAACTAATGAAGTCCATGCTGAGCATTGCAAAGGTGGTGGCATTTGTCTGACTGCCTTGCTCCACATGCCACACTGCACAGCTTAGACATTCATGGAGAAAAGCTTCAGTGGGCCACATGGTTGTCCTAGGTTAAAACAATCATTTGTTAGTTGAGATCTATTCATGACAAATTTCTGCAGCTTGTTTTCACAAGACTCAGTAAAGGCAATTCCTGTGTCGTTAGTCGGTTTTGGTCTCTCTGTTACATTTTGCCCCTCAGGCAGATCTTCTTTTTCCCCTTCTTTTTGACTAGGCACTGAGGAAGCTGGAAGTAACCAAAGCTGAAGGGTTTTGTCACTGTTACCATTCTAGAAAGTCAACTGCCGAGTATGAGGCAGCAGTATGGAGAGATATGATTTTTTCATGCATAAAAAACTAAGAGTAAAAGAAGGCTTTACCCATGGGGAGTGACTAGCTAGGAGAAGGCAGAGTCACCCTGTAATCCTCTCTCCAGATTTCTACTGGGAGACTGGTTTTGTTGTAAGGATCAGCACAGTCACAGAAATAATGCAGAGTAATCGGCCTCATCTTCCACCAGCCCCCATCCTTGCTCCTGGCTATTAGCAAATTAACAAAATTTTCCCAAGCTTTTGCATGAGACTTACTGTGTCATTATTTTTTTTAAAGGGGGGGGGGGAGGTGGGGTAGGTGGAAAGGCTAATCTCTACCTCATTTCTTATCATTCCCTGTCTTCGCCCCCTTTGTTATTACCAATGAGTCATAGTTCACCTTTTCCTTAGTCTGTCTCCCACACTCCTCTACTGGCTTTCCTGCCCACCCCACCACCCCTCACTCCTTCTCTTCTCCTTTTTATTAGAAATTTCAGTTTCCAAAACCATACTTTAAATTCAGCTCTTACACAGGGTTGTATCCTGTTATCCCAAAAATAATGATGGTGCTTATTTCCTCCCTATATGAGCACCATTGGAAAAAAAAAATAAAAAAAGAGATGTTGTCCTTTTTTTTACAGTTCATTACTATGCATTCTGACAGGTCATTGGTAAAGGTATATTTTAGCTGATTAACTGATTCACTACAAACACCATATTTTATGGGAAAAAAAAGTATTTGTGGCAGATGTGCACAAAACATAAGTACTGAATTCCTAGTGGCAGATACTCATTTTGGATTTGCAGTTTGGCTCATAGTTTAGATGTGGGTTTTTATCCGGGTAGTGAGCTTCAAAGTGGGGGAAAATCATGGGATAAACTGTTGCTTTAATCACAGTTAGGCTTGCTGCTAAAACTTTGTTGCAAGAACATTTGCTGAAATAGGAAAGCCAGGCTGTAACATGAGAAAATAATACAAAGGCACTTCTCTGGTAATAAAGTGAAATCAAGGAGAAAAAAAACCCAATGCTGGTGAGGAAGTTAAAGCCATGAATCAACAGCCCTGAAAGGAGCTGAACTACTGTTAGTGATGCTAACAGCATGTGTAAAATCCATAAGAACAGAACCGGTTTCAGAGAACATGAGAATAGTTATCCAAATGCATTGCTGAGTCTGTTGCGGGATTGATTCAGCTGACTTCAATGTAGTCATTAAGTAGGAAAATCAGTTGTCACTCATCATTAAATACCTATAACATTACCTAATTATCAGTGTGAGACAGATCAAATTATGCTGAGCATATTTCAAGGTTTTGTCAGAACTTCAGTCATGGCTTTTTTAAAAGTCTTCTGAAGGAGGAAACGTGTTTTTGAAGTTCTCTTCACAAGTGTTAGTTTAGGATGTTCCTCATCTCTTGTCTGAAATGGGACATCTGAAGGTTATTTCTGAAATTCTGTCTTCTGAGTGAGTGTATATGCATCTTAAATGCATGTTGCAGCGAAATCAGGATTACCTTTGGATACTGTTAGAACAATTGTGGTATAGTGGATGTCTGCTCACATGTATGGTCCTAATAGTGCAGAAGTATCTGGGGTCTGGTGCAAGAGATTCTGCAGCTCTAGGTTTCTTCATGATGCCAACAATCATGAACGCCCTACTAGTGTGAATGGGAACATTAATGATATAAGCCTCAAGTTACACAGTTCTTCCTTTACTTCTGTATATTAAGTTTGGTCATATGATGACTGTTCTCCTGTCATCTGACCTGGGATGTTGTACTGCATACACTAGACAGCAGGAATGAGAGCTTTAGTCTCCTAATCCTGCCTGGAGAACACATCCTTGTCTACAAGTGGTACTCCAAGCAAATAAGAGTTTATTTTTACAGAGTTAATTTTCAAGGAGCTAATATGATGATGATGTTTTTTTGGCTACAGTATTTTTTTTGTCAGATCAGTTTCCTATCCTAGCCATTTATGCTGCCACCACAAAGGGACAGAAATATGCGGCCAGGGATGTAGGGAGTTGAGACTCCCAGGCTTAAAAGGACTGGGGAAAATACACTTTTAGTAACTGATGTCTCCGTCAACAACCAAGCTAATTTTATTTGGGCAATTAACATGTCCCAGAGGACTTAATATGAACCTGGTGCCAGTTAGTCTGAGACTTACTTGTGATCAGTTATGTCTCACTAAAGATATGAGAAATTCCAGTTATCAGTTAAGAGACTGCTGAACTGATCAGATCTGAGACGCTAACTTAGTTGACCCTTGATAATCAGCTCCAAGATACAAAGGCCTAATTTTTTACAATTAAAAGTCATTGAATGTTTTGTTAACATACGCAAATTTTTTTGCTTTGTTTTTTTTTTTTTTTTGCTTTTTTTGCATTTTGTTTTTGCTTTTCTAAGGCCCTTGCTAAAAACTTAGCTAAGCTCATAAATTGAGCTTTAAACTAGATGCAAAGGGGGAGGGGATTGAGTTTAGGCTAGGCAAGTGCATGCCTGGTTGTGGGGCACTAAAGATTAGGAGAGGGTGTGCTGGTGAGGACCACCAGCACATCACTGCACAGGAAGTGGGGGAGAATGCACCCTGGAGCAGCAAAGGAGATACAGTGACTCTGGTGCAAGCTACTGCAGTTAACAGGCAATTGGGAACAAGCACTGTCCCCTCTAAGAGGGCTAAAGGCTCAGCTACTCAGCTGAAGTGCATTTACACCAATGCACGCAGCATGGGGAATAAGATGGAAGAACTGGAAGCTGTCGTAGGGCAAGGAGCCTATGATGTCGTTGCCATCATGGAAACGTGGTGGGATGACTGATATAACTGGAGTACAGCTTTGGTGGGGTATAAACTCTTCAGGAGGGATAGGAAGGGTAGGAGAGGAGGCGGAGTAGCCCTCTTTGTAAGGGAGGACTTGGACACCACTGAGATGGATTGTGGTGATGAGGAGATAGAGTGCCTGTGGGTTAAAATCAGAGGAGCCCATAAGAAGCTAGATTTTGTGATGGGAGTCTGTTACAGGCCACCCAGCCAAGGAGAAGCAGCTGATGAGCTCTTCTATAAGCAGCTGGGGTCAATCTCCAAATCCATGCCACTTGTTCTTGTGGGAGACTTCAATCTCCCTGATATCTACTGGGAGTACAATACAGCAGAAAGGAAGCAGTCTAGGAGGTTCCTTGAGTGTGTGGAAGACAACTTCCTTGGTGCAGCTGGTGAATGAACCAACGAGGGGAAGGTGCCCTCCTGGACTTACTGTTTGTCAACAGAGAAGGCCTTGTGGGGGATGTGGCAGTAAGGGGACACCTAGGACTAAGTGATCACGAGATGATAGGGTTTTCTGATCTAGGTGAAGTGAAGAGGGTAGTTAGCAGGACAGTTGCATTAAATTTCCAGAGGGCAGACTTTAAACTCTTCAGAAGGCTGGTTGGCAAAGTCTCCTGGGAGACAGTACTTGAGGGCAAGGGATCCCATGAGGGCTGGGAGCTCTTCAAAAAGGAGATCCTATCAGCTCAGGAGAAAGCCATCCCCATGTTCCGGAAAAAAAACTGGCAGGGGAAAAAACCAGTTTGGTTGAGTAGAGAGATCTCAAGTGACATTAAGAAGAAGAGGAATGTTTATAGGCTCTGGAAGAGGGGACAGGCCTCTTGGGTGGACTACAGGAGGGAAGTGAGGTTGTGTAGGGAAAATATCAGAGGGGCTAAGGCTGAACTAGAAATGAGGTTAGCAAAGTCTGTGAAAGATAAAAAATCTTGCTATAAATATACAAATAACAAAAAGAGAACTAGGGAGAACATACAGTCCCTTTTGGACACAGAGGGAACAACAGTGACAGGGGATGAGGAGAAGGCTGAGGTATTTAATGCCTTCTTTGCCTCAGTCTTTAATTGTAAAGAAAGCTGTTCCCTCTGTGTACAAACCCCGTAACTAGAGGAGCAATATGAGGCTCCCATGATCCAAGAGGAGATGGTTGGAGCCTTGCTTGCCCAACTGGACACCCACAAGTCGATGGGGCCAGATGGGATTCACTCTAGGGTATTGAAGGAGCTGACGGATGTATTGGCCAAACCCCTTTCCATCATCTTCCAGCAGTCCTGGAAGACTGGGGAAGTTCCACTGGACTGCAGGCTGGCTGATGTTGTGCCCATCTACAAGAAGAGTCGCAGGGAGGATTCAGGGAACTACAGGCCAGTCAGTCTGACCTCAGTGCCAGGGAAAGTCATGGAACAGGTGATCTTGAGTGCTATCATGAAGCACATGCAAGAGAACCGGGTGATCAGGACCAGTCAACACGGATTCATGAAAGGCAGGTCTTGCCAAACTAACCTGATCACCTTCTATGACAAAGTGACTCGGCTGCTGGATGAGGGAAAGGCTGTGGATGTGGTCTTCCTGGACTTCAACAAAGCCTCTGACACAGTTTCTCACAGCATTCTGCTACAGAAACTGTCAGCCTCTGGCCTGGACAGGCGCACACTCTCCTGGGTGGAAAACTGGTTGGATGGCCAGGCCCAGAGAGTGGTTGTAAATGGTGTTAAATAGAACTGGAGACCAGTGACAAGTGGGGTTCTGCAGGGCTTAGTGCTGGGTCCAGCCCTGTTCAATGTCTTCATCAATGACCTGGATGAAGGCATTGAGTGCACCCTTAGCAAGTTTGCCAGATGACACTAAGCTGTGTGGAAGTGTCAATCTGCTGGAGGGTAGAGGAGCTCCGCAAAGGGACCTAAACAGGATGGACAGCTGGGCTGAGTCTAATGTCATGAGGTTTAACAAGGCCAAATGCCGGGTCCTGCACTTGAGGCACAACAACCCTATGCAGAACTACAGACTGGGAGAAGTCTGTCTAGAAAGCTGCCAGGAGGAGAGAGACCTGGGGGTGTTGGTCGACAGCTGACTGAACATGAGCCAGCAGTGTGCCCAGGTGGCCAAGAAGGCCAATGGCATCCTAGCTTGTATCAGAAATGGTGTGACCAGCAGGTCCAGGGAGGTTATTCTCCCTCTGTACTCTGCACTGGTGAGACCGCTCCTTGAATCCTGTGTCCAGTTCTGGGCCCCTCAGCACAAGAAGGATGTTGAGGCTCTGGAGCGAGTCCAGAGAAGAACAACGAGGCTGATGAGGGGTCTGGAGAACAGGCCTTATGAGGAACGGCTGAGAGAGCTGGGGTTGTTTATCCTGGAGAAGAGGAGGCTGAGAGGAGACCTCATTACTCTCTACAACTACCTGAAAGGAGGTTGTGGAGAGGAGGGAGCTGGCCTCTTCTCCCAAGTGACAGGGGACAAGACAAGAGGGAATGACCTCAAGCTCAGCCAGGGGAAATTTAGGCTAGAGATTAGGAGGAAGTTTTTCACGGAAAGGGTCATTGGGCATTGGAATAGGCTGCCCAGGGTGGTGGTTGATTCACCTTCCCTGGAGGTGTTTAAGGCACAGGTAGACAAGGTCCTGAGGGACATGGTTTAGTGTTTGATAGGAATGGTTGGAGTCGATGATCTGATGGGTCTCTTCCAACCTGGTGATTCTATGATTCTGTTCTCCTCAGTCTGATTGTCATAAAAGTCCAGAGGATATTAGCTCTGTTTTTCCAAACAAAACAATAGCATGAGGGGTTTCAATCCAATCAGTTAAAATTCGTGAGAGTTTTTAACGAACTGCAAGGTTCTGACATGGAAAGCTGCAGCCAACTGTAGCTTTTCTTCTAGGTTGTGATGTTCAGAGTACATCACTCTTTGTTCTGTTGAGTTAGAGATGATCTTGTGGTATGAATCCAGAAGGTATTTTACCAATTGTTTTACACAGAATATGAAAAGGGTGACAGAGCTGTTGAAGATGCATGGTTGTATTGATAAGAGTCACCCACTTTCTAGGCTGGGAACATCACTCATCTCAGAGGTGTGGGTACATAGCCTTCCAGCCTACACATCACAACCGCATTTAGTTTCCTCCTGTTTGTCTTTGCTCAGGGTAGAAGCAGCGTTTCACAGCTCTAAAGGACTTCTTAACCTTGGCAAGCTGTGGAGGCATTGTACAGAAGCTTTCCTTGCCTAGTGAAGACTCTGTGGGACCCATGTAACCAGAGATGATGGGAAAAATATGGGAGCCTTGATTTCTGTTCAGTCCTACCTCTCCCTGCTACTCAAAATGAGCACCAGAATCTGAAATATGAGGACACTCACTGTTGCTTGCACAGCTACTGATGCCTGAAAGGCTTTGGAGTTGTATCCTGTGTTGAACGCAGCCCTCTTGATGGTGTGAGCCAAAGTCAGACAGTTCATCATGAACAAGGAAACTGTGATTAATGATCTTCCCTGTGCCTAAGCTTCCCTGCAAAGAAATACATGGATTTCTTCCAGAGAAGTGTAGAAGTTAATTTCATTTAAAATGTGTTTTGTAAAGATACAATGACTACTGTTGAATGCTTTCAGGATACATATAATATACTATATGATGTGCTCCAAAAGCAGTTGCAGTTGGCTTTCTGTGATCAATGGTACTGCTCTGGAGAAGATAGTTTTTTCATGTACTTTTTAAATTAACTGAATTCTGCTGCCTAGTGCACCTCTGAGTTTTATTTACAAATAAAGATGCTTGTGCTGCCCTCAAAGGTAATTTTGTCTCTCCTTGAAAAGTTTCCATGCTTAACTGTCTCTTTCTGGGGCAATTAAACTAATCTTGCAACAGCAGCCTTCTTCCTCCAACACTGCATGACTCATGCTATCATGGCTACTCATCTCAGGTGCAGAATCTTGTGAAATGCATTTTAGACTGTCTAAATGTACGACATGCATGGATTTTGCCTTGTCTGCTATGACAGTAATATCTTCTGAAATGCCAGCAAGTTGCTTATTCAATACTTCCCAGCCCTACCATCCCTACTTCCGTACATTACTTTAATCAAATTGTTTGTTTAGCAGGTTCTTTGCCTCCTTAAAATAGTCCCTGTGGGCTTCTTCATATCCAGTACTGAAAATACAAATCTGTAGTTTCATGTTGGATGTTTGTTTGTAGAAAAACAGATATTTTGCTCTCCTTTGCATCCTCAGGACTCTTTTTTAAAAAGTTAAAGAAAATCAGTTGCTTGCTTTGCCAGTTTCACTCTTGGGGATTATTATTTGTGAAATACATTGCTTTGTTTACTTCTAAGTAGAATTTTTGTATTTATACACACACACTCATATACTTTTGCATCAGTGCTCTGTCTGCATTACAGAATTCACCTCAGGTTAGGCAAAAACTCAACCACCTTTACAGGTACACAAACCACACAGTGCATAACCATTAGTGGAGTTAATCCAAAGGCAAGCTCTTTATGCTTTTTTTTTTTCTAGTCACACTTCTCTATTTCATAACCCTGTCAATTCCTGCAAATTTACATGAGAAAACCTTTAAGTATGGTGGTTTTGTTTATTGATACAGACACTCATTATTTGGTAGGAATTGTCCAGATATAGTAGAGGATAAGACCTGTTTTGAAGTTTCTAATGTAATGTTTAGAAATTTGCAAGCCAGTGAGTAACAGAGGAATGTTTTGCAGGTTATGCCTCCTTGTCCAGGATGCCTATGGTATGTTCAGTGAAGTGCAGCTGCAGTCCTTGAGTTCTGCCGGTGACGTTGAGCAGTATTGCAGGAGGTGGGAAGGAAAATTCTGCTGCCTAGCTGGAATGAAAATCTTACAAAGAACCACAAGAGGAAGGTGAGAACAATTCATGGGCGAATGTATAGCATGCTGTGGCAAGCAGAGGGAGGCTGTGTTTTCATTATTTCTCTGATCAATATTTTTTCCAACAACTGAATATGATTTTGCTAAATTAAGTGTCCTTGTTGCCATTTTGGGGATGTACTTAGTACTTGAGCCAACCTCACTCCAAAATGAGCATAGATAAGCTAACTCACAAATACACGCTTAGCAGAGGAAGGAATAGAGACTAATTACCATATACAAGAGTTCATAAAATATAACTCTTTTCTTCCTTTTGAGTAGATACAAAGACTTAAAAACATTAGTTCACCTCCCTTTCATTGCAGAACTGTTTACTACAGTATATTTTTCTATAGTGCTGCCCAGTATGGTTTGAAGTTTCAAGCACAGAGTATCTAAGTCTATGGGAGCTTAAGTCAGTTAAATCTGTGGTTTTAGAAGCACAATTTAGGTTTCTGTTTTAAAAAAATAAATATCTTTCAAATTGTAAAGCCATTCTTATTTTGCAATAGGAATGATCACGGGTTTATAGAAAACTGCCTCCCAGATAAGAAACAAATTGACATAGAGTACCTCTCAGATTTTGCTTATTTTATGATTCCTTTTACATTCTGTGAATAAAATGAAGTATCTTAAGTTAGGTGAAAAAATTAAATAGATCAAGTGTCTTACAGAGTCTCTTTCTAAGGGAAGTGATACAGTGTTCATATGGGTGCCTATATAAATACAATTAGATTGGTTCAGTTCTCAACGTAGTTTATTCATACAAGCATCCTATCTAGATAAGTTGTTGCTGTTAGAGGGGCTATGATGTTTCTGCTGACACTTTTTTCCCCTGTTGAAAAATGCTGTTTCATCAAAACCAGAATGTTTCATGGAAACTTTATCTATTTTGGAGACAACTTTGTTAGGAAGATTTTTTTCAGGTCCAGAGGGAGTGAATACTGTCTCTCATTCTCATTTCAAGAAAACTTTCAGAAAGTCTCATTTTTGTTTTATATTGGAACAAAAACAAATTTCAAAGCCTTGAAATGTTCAACAAAATTGAATTGTTTTCCAGCCAGCCCTATTCAGTATGCTTTTCTTTTTATGTACTTGCAGTGTTAATTTTCAGAGCCTTTGGATTTCAACCCTACTTGCATTTTTATGGATCTTTAATAACAAACATGTCTTCTTATTTAATTATTTTGTTGGCCTTTTTTTTCCAAGTTACATTTTTTTCCAAACAAATTAAATAATGGCTTTGGAATTCTGGATACAAATGAAGTTTTACAACTGACTGCTGGTGTTTCCAGTACTCTGTCTAGTTAATAAGAGACAGGCTTTTTTCTAATGTAAATTCTGTTTCAAAGCAGCGGTAACTTACTTCTGGCTATTCTGAGGATGATTAGAAGACACACCGCTGAAAATGCTGGTGGCTCAGCTGGAGTTGTACTGGTAGTAACCCTGCTAGGAAACATTAAAAGAAAAAGACTAGCATAGCTTCAGGGATAGTGCAGTGTTAAAACGTGATTTCATTGTACAAGATGGGTGGGTGGGAGAATTGTTCAGGGGTTTATTTTTTTCTTAATTGTTTTAGCTTAAGTTCTGCTTTACAACTTGTTATTACTTTCAAGTGTTGGGACACGTTTTGTGTCATTCTAGGTGTGATGGAAACCACAGTAAAACCATAGCTGAAATGAATATAAGAGAGTACTTATTAACCTAGAGCATAATTTAGACTGTAGAACCCATTGCCACTGGATGAATGGGTTTCCAGAGTCAGTGGTATATCCAAGCACATGATGGGATATGCCTGTGAGCGCCCAACCTTGGCGTGCAGCACATGAGTGAATAAGAACTATGTGGTCTGCCCGGCAAGAAAGACTGCTGCCTTTTTTTTTTTTTTTTTTTATGAGAACACCAATTACTTTTTGGAAGGAGATGGCTTTTAAATTGGTTGTTCCCTGGAGTCTGACAGTGGGTTTTAAAATGGATAAAAGGGAATAGAATGTAGGAAATATGAGGGAAAAGTCACGACTATTTTTTTGTGCTTTTGAAGCACATGATTTGGAGAAAGCACATCCCATATGTGCATGTTGTCCCACAGTCACATGGATTGTAGTCTCTCTTATAGAGACAGAGTGCTTCCTCAGACCCTCCATGAGAGAGAGGAGATTTTCATTTAACAGATACAAGAGATTCTCAAGCTTTCTGCATCAATGGACCACTGTTGTGTTCAAAAACTTGTCAAGGCTATCATCCATCATCATCATAAGTTTTTAAAGTACTATATAACATCATTCCAGTAAATGCAATTTTAAATTCCTTGTTGTAAGCTGAGGTTGCACTTCAAGGACTAAAAACCTATAAGAAAGGGTATTTTACATCCAGATGAAAACCTGTGTGTAAACTTGACTTGATCTTTGGAATGGACCTGAACTGCTACGATGTGCTAGAGAAGCTAAAACTATTTTTTTGTATTCCAAAACACTTGTATTCCAAAAGAAAAGTCAGATAAGAACTTATACAACCATGTCCTGTCTTGACTAAGATCAACCCTGTGAAAAATTAGAATTATAGTAATCTTACATTGAGAGAAACACTGTTAATGTTGAATGTTTTTCTTGAATAACCATATGTCCTGGGTCATTTATAGATCATTCATTGATTTCAGTTGTTTTAAGAACAAATCTCATACCCCACATAAAATGTTCTTCCCAAAACTATCCCTGCAAGAAATGTTTCCCTTTGTGTAGTCCATTAGAGGAAGTGGCGTTTCCCTTTGCAGTCCAGTTCCTGGCAATCCCATATGACATTTGGGTGTGGCTTGTACATTGTCTTATTTCCAGCAGTTTTTCTAGTCTGTTCATAAGGCTGTTGGATAAGGTGGGAACCAGTACAGCAGCAGCTGAATTAACAGCACATATGTGACTGAGTATAAGTTTCCTGACACCTTCTCTCTTTACCATCTCATTCATACTTGTCTCCTAGCCTTTCCTGCAACTGCTTACTGACCTGCATGCTTAGTACCGGCAAAAAAGAAAGATATAGTGGTTTAAAGAGAGAAGACTGAAAAACGCTCATTGATGTGCGGCTGGTGGTGTTGGCTCCTTAGAGGTGTATGTTGTCTCTCTTCTCCTCCCACTACCTCATCTGTCAGTCTTATAAATTCAGCCCCTTCAGAAAGGGGAAGTGAGATTTTGATGGTGTCCTGCTAGGGGCAGGGATTTTGATTAAGTATCTGTATGCAATACAACTGAGATGTAACCACTTTATTTTAATAGATCCCAGGTGTGTTTTGGGTATGTCCAGTATAACCAGTAACTAAATGGATGCAATTAGATGCCAGAACAGAACAGTCACCAAAATGCCTCAGGAGCAGATAACCTGTACATTGTCACAGTCTGCAGCTTCCACCAGAAATTAATTTCAGTAAACTAGGGTAAACTTTGTAGTTAAGGTATGTCTTTATCAACAAAAATACTAAGTTTATGGTTTTAGCTCTGACTGACGTTCTACAGGGAATAATAATTTAGATTTTGATGGTTTGTATCTTTTCATCTGTTTTGCCAAGCACTGAGATGTTTTACTGCTGAGTATAGCAGACCTACCTGCTGCTTCTCTTTGTGCTTTATTATAAGGCAGAAACATGAAGAGTTTCTATTCAGCAGAACAGAAAGATGGCACCAGTTTAAAAATGGGAGGAAATAAATGCTTTAATATAATACATAATTAACGCAGGGTGTCCATACCGATTTTGTTCCTAAATTGAAAAAATGCTTAACAAGTTTCGAAAGAAGATGCAGCTGTTGTGTCTATACTGTTAAAATCCACACTTAGGCTGGGTAGAGTAAAATACTTTGAAGCAATTTGTTACAATTCATAGGCTTTGGAAGGTGACCCAACCTTTAATTCATAGCAGATTGTTCCATAATAGCTTGCTGGACTATTTGTTGCATTTTCCTCTCAAGTAAGTAGACTCTGAATATTGGGCTCATCAACCAGTGTTCTGTTCTCTCAGAAATTTCCGCATTTTCAAATAAAGTTGCCTTCTGCTGTTTGTCATTTTAAACTTTCAATTGTCGGGCACTGAAATGTGAAATCTCTCTTTATTTGTCCCAGTCTGTAGTTTTGATCGCTGCTGTGCCTGAGTGCTTCCTTTCTTCTTTTTTTTTCTTTTTATTTAAGTCCTTTGCTGCTCTTGCCTCTACCTCCCTCCTTTTCCCTCTTCACTGTATATTTCTCTTCTTTTTTTGCTCTACACTCAGAAGGGAGGACAACTGCTAACTGCTGTAGAAGAAAGTGTTTCAACTGTTAGACGTTGACAGGAAATGTAATACTAAGAACCCTCTGCAGAGCAAGGAAGTCATAACTTCCTTTGGTTTTCCCTCCTCCAAAAAGATTGCCATCTGAAAGAGCCACCTACATCTCTGAGGTTTTGAGGTCCTGAAACACTTTGGTAATTGCTACAGCTAAAAGTTGAGTTCCATTTAAATCTTAATTAAGTAATCACCTTGAAGTCTTGAATATTTGCATTACTTTTTTTATTACTTCTGATGGCTGCTTATGTATCAGAAATTGGCTTTTCTTTCCTGACGTTTCTTCTCTTTAGCAAGCATAAATTGCTACCTGTATCTTCAGTGCTTCTGTCATGACTCTATTTAGTAACCAGCATTGGAGAGCAACATAGGCTTATTCATATTGAATCAAAAATACTTTTGTATTATAATTTTGGTGTTTTAGTGTAATATGTTTAATCTCTAATGTACTATGAGTTAATAAAATATCTACATAAATTATTCAACAAAGTAATTTCATATGTATCTAAACAAAACTTAGGGGAAGGAAACCAGCAACGTTCCTCCCTGTTTGAATTTTGACCGAGATGCTGGTTTAGTAAGCTCAGATTCTTACTTTATGGTTTTGTTCCTTTCATTACTCAAGTAATTCCTTTGACACTGCTAAGACTTTCTTCTTCCAATAATTTCCTCTGAACCTGTGGTATTATTATTAAAATTGAAAAATCCCCCAAACTATAAGGTGTAGCATTAAAAGTTGAATCAGGCATGTCACACAAAGTTCTTGGCATCTTAGACTCATAGAATTATGGAAGAGTTTGAGTTGCTTAAAGATCACGCACTTCTACATCCCCTGCCATGGGCAGGGACACCTCCAGTAGACAGGCTTGCTCAAAGCCTCCTCCAACCTGGCCTAAAACACTTCCAGGGATGGGTCATCCACAGCATCTCTGGGCAACCTCCAGTGCCTCACCACTCTCACAGTAAAAAAATTTCTTTTTTAATATCTTAGCTAAATCTCCCTCTTTCAGCTTAAAACTGTTATCCCTTGTCCTTTCACTACATGCCCTTGTAAAAAGTCCCTCTGTAGATTTCTAGGAGGTCCCCCCTTTAGGTACTGGAACGCTGCTATAAGGTCTTCCTGCATCTTCCTCTTTTCCAGGCTGAACAACCACAACTCTCTCAGCCTTTTTTTACAGCCTTTTTTTATCCAGCCCTATAATCATCTCTGTGGCACTTCTCTCAACTTGCTCCAGTGGATCCATGTCCTTCTTAAGTTGAGGGCTACAGAACTGATCACAATACTCCAGATGGGGTGTCAGGGTGTGGAGCGGAGGGAAGAATCACCTCCCTTAACCTACTGGTCACACTTCTTTTGATGCAGCCCAGAATACAGTTGGTTTTCTAGGCTACAAGTGCATGTTGCTGGGTCATATTGAGCTGCTCGTCTCTCAGGGCTGCTCTCAATCCATTCTGTGTTCAGCTTGTATTTGTGC
The DNA here is from genome assembly GCA_033558105.1 of Coccyzus lansbergi. Classification (NCBI taxonomy): domain Eukaryota; kingdom Metazoa; phylum Chordata; class Aves; order Cuculiformes; family Coccyzidae; genus Coccyzus; species Coccyzus lansbergi. The sequence continues at coordinate 363,850 of JAUMJK010000239.1, forward strand.
TTGGGATTGCCCCATGTGCAGGACCTTGATCTTGGCCATATTGAACGTCATAAGGTTCACACAGGCCCACCTTTCAAGCCTGTCTGGATGGCATCCCTTCCCTCCAGCATGTCCAACACACCACAGATCTTGATGTCCTTGGCAAACTTGCTGGACCAGAACTGTAGATGAAGCTTCATGCTTTTGAGAGAAATAAACAAACTCTTTTTATTAAGTTATGAAATAAGTTTTCAGATCAGAGTAAATTAATTACAGTTTTGAAAAATCAAAATTTGAAGTTGTCCAATTTTTGTAGTATAGCGTATAGTATGAAATGAGTCTCAGAGGAGTTGTTCCGTGACTGTAGTTGTTGGTTTGTCACTTTATTAAATGTATAAATATAATTACAATGGCCTTTATGTTTTTATCAAAAATCATATAGCAAATATATATATGCATGTATGCACAGATGAATGTATGCCATTTCACTTTGCAGTGAAGGGCTAAACAGGCTAGGAAAGTTTGAAGCAAAAGGTGACTGCTGTCTCCTGCTGTGCTGTGAAACAGAAGGAAGGCATTTAGGTGAGCAGATGAGAGCAGCTTCTTTTGTACAGAGCAGCACAGTCATCATCTATGACAAAAAGTAAATGGGAAGAAGTAAATGGTATTTTATTAGTATCACTCACTATCTTCCGGTAGTTTTCCTATCGAGTAGTTCAAGACAATTTGTTAAATAGGTCAGGATTAATTTCTGTACATGCCTCGCATACATTTTGCATTTTTGCAGCCATTTATTTAGCCTAACAGTATGAAGTCTTTAAAATTCTCTGTTTGCTGTTTGGATACAAGGCAGGCAGTTTGCATTTATGGATACACAGAAAAGCTGTATCGAAGTTCAACAAGGAAAGTTTAAGTGGAGAGGGATGCCTTTTGAACACATGAGATAATAAAAATAATTAAGGATACTAAAAAGAATTATTTTATGTTATGCATCTGTACATATGTCTCTGAGTGTATATATGCATACAAACACATATAGAAGTATAATTTTATATAAACAAGGCTTGAAGCTATGGGATTACAGAAGAGTACCTGTATGTAGAGAACTGCCTGTCCTAAGACCATACTTCTATGGAAGTCTGTTGCGTAACACTCCATTAGAGTTATTGGTGGTCTTACTTTATTGGTGATAAACAGTGGACACCTACATATTTAGTATGGGACAAGAAGTTTTTTACCAAACATAGATTTCAGTCTGGTGTGGAAAGTAAGGGGCTGAGTTTGTCATTTAGAATCTGATAGATGATTTCTGTCCTTCTGATATGGATTCAGTCTTTTTTTTTTCCTTTTTTTTTCCCCCCCAAAGGAAATTTATAGAGTTTTTCAATAGAGTCCTTGCCTCTGAAGTAAAAAAAGATGTTTTTAAAAATGTTTTATGTATTCTTTTTTTTTATCCTTGAGCCATTTCTTCTCACTTGTTATTCTACTTACCCTTTTTTGTAAGTCTGTCCTTTTGTGATTTTTTATTTTTTTAAATAGTGACGGGTAATTACACTCACAGCAAAACTTTAAAGATTTTATTTTGTCTTCTGTGGCTAGAAAGGCTCTTTGTGCCTATGGGGGCTAACCTTGTCCCTTCACTGTAGCACAGAGCCATCTGTTCATCTCTTGTCCTGACTCTATAGCTAAAGAAGGATACACATATTGGATAAAATACACCCATTGTTCAAGTCAGATTGAAGTGGGATTTGAATGTTGCTTGGCCAGTTAAGAGAATGAATTTTATTCTTTCTGTGAGAATAGTGATTTTCTACAGAAGAGGACACGATGTCTTGCCATTTCTCCACTGTTGTTGCCCTCCTTGTTGCCCTTTCTGTTAAGTCCAAGTCCATAAATGTAAAGAGAGTTTACTTCCTTGGAGGTAAAGAAAGAAGAGAGCTCCTCACCAGAGACAGCATCTGATACAGTGACAGCTCCAGGAGAGAAAAACCCCTTTGGCAGAGAAGGGTCCCTGCATGATGTGATTTGGAACTTGCAAATACGTCAGGTAGCAAATGTCCCTGCCTGTTGCCTGGTTGGTGTCAAAGAGAATGGTGAGCCCAAGATATTCAGGAGATCTCTACACAATGCTGCTCCTCTGCTATAAACAAACATTGTCACTTACTAATAATTAAGTGCTCCTAGTTTAAGCAGTAGATAACCTTCTCCAAAAGGACACAAATAATTTAAGAAAACATACCAAATGTCTTAGATATTCTGGCACGGATAGCAAGCTGGAAGAGAGTTAGAGAATACAAGACAGCTTAATGTGCCTTGTGCAGACCCAAAAATACAGATGGGGGGTCAGTGTAAGGTCTGTGTGGAGATGTGATTGTATCTGCACTGCAGCAGCATGGCTTATTTGCTGTAAGTTGATAAATGTACGGTCTCTGTACACACACAGAGTTTGTGGTATGTTTGTACCCGTGCTCTGCCCTTGCCCTCACGCTGTGTGTCGTGTGAGGTAGGTCACTTGTGTAACTGCCTGAGTTGTACGGGAAGCTGTGCTCTCTTTTTGTCATTCTCCTTTTTCATGTCCCAGTTAGCAGGACAAGTTTGTTCCACTGGGCATTGGCCCTCCTGTGACCACAGAGAGGATGTCATCCTTTATGATACAGGGCAGAAAAGGTCTCCCTGATCCAGGGAGTGATCAATTTGCTGTGAAGTCTCTTTCATACCTAAGAAGTGTTGCTTTGTATGTTGTAATGTTCTCACTGTTAAAAACAAAACACAGAACAAACCCAGCCTCTGAGCTCAACCTTCTTCTTGTACGGACTCAGCAATGAAGCCATGTAAGTCAGGAGGTTCATTTCTGTAAAAGACCAGCACGTTTGTGTTTCTGGTCTTTTCATTAGTTTGGAAAACACAACTACAGATAGCAGCAGCAGCATCTTTTTAATTTGCCAGTTTATCACCTGAATTATGAACCACAAGCTTTATTCCACAAGATCCAGTCTGAGAATTTAGTGTTGGTCCAAAGGCATCCCTATGAACACTGAAGCATAGATGATACCTGGAACTTCATGAGAAAATATACTAAGAAGTTGTCTGCCCACTTCATTTTGAGTACTTAAGGATCTGTAGAAGCACTAGGGAAATGCAGAAATAAGTGAGCTTAAGCAGAAGTGAGCTAAAAGCAGAACTTTAGAGTTTCTGTGACCCCTTGAAGAGAAGCAGCATATTGCGATATGCTTTAGTCCTGTACCAGAGTATATAATTTCCTTCTCATAAACAGTTAAGTTTAGAAGCTAATATTACTTTTAGCAAGTTTTGGACTTCATTTTTTAGAGCTGTTTCAAAAACAGTGGCTTTTGAAATTGGAGGAACAGACAGCTTACTCTTGGAGACAGTGTGGGGTTAAAATCCAGATCTCTGCTTCAGCTACACAGAACAGAGAACTAGGACAAGATAACTGAGAAACGCATGCCTCTTCATGCTGGTTATCTGTAGCTATTTCCCCTCCCTTGGCTATTTTCTTGGCCTTTCCCTCAGATCTTCCTGCCTGTCTTGCAAGGATGCCATATCAGCTGACAAGACAGCCACTGAACTGCTGTGAAGTACAGCATTGCATGCTAAAGCTGCAGTATTTTAGCGTAATATGCTGGTCTGTTAATTTTATGTTTGTTTCTAAATTAAAAGTAGGAAAATTGCAAAATAAATAAGTAAAACCCATAACTGAATGAGCAGCTGTGTAGGAAGGAGACCATCCTCTGGACTTGTTCTTAAGATAACAAAATCTTGCCTGTTTCTCTGTATCTGAGAGTTGCTGACATTCCTGAAAGCAGTTACACTCAGCTGTTAGAGAAAAGCAAGACATTAAAATGCTAGCAGCAAAACATTTTTTAAAAAGTCTATCAGTTAAAATAGTTAAAAGCTATTCTTTAGAAGTTGTTGTTCTGGTATGTGTGTCCTTCCCACGCTAGCATTTACCCCAGTTCCCCTGAATTTTATCATGTAGCAAGCTGTTCGTGGCAAAGGATTAAATACGACTTACTTGTCACTAAATGTGATATATCCCTTCCCTCCCTCTCCACCCTGCAGCAGAAAAGATGGAGATTTAATTAGGCCAAATCAAAACCAGCTTTGAGGAAACAAGTATGATTTAAAATTCTTTTCATAATCATGCAATGGTTTAAATTATATTTCTAAATGAATCTTTTCAATATAACATATAACACTGGAAAACATTTTAAATCTGATTTTATTGGTCTTTTTGAAGGGCATTGGGACTTTTTAGTCTGATAGACAGCCTGTGGCCTCCAGTAGTGCCTGTAAAAGTTCCTGGACAAAGTCAAGGCTCTGAAATGGTAAGTCTTGTTATTATGGAATTTTTTTTTTGACACTCCGAAGTACTGTTTTGTTGGTAGTCTAATTGTGTTTATTTCAGGTATCAAGATTATCTCCCTCTCTTTAGCTAACGAGCTTTATTTCACCAGTCCTGGCAGTCTCCTAGGCTAACTTGAAGCCCTCTGGATCAGCAGCATCTTTCCAACACGATCCAAATAGCCCCCCTTTAATCCTCTAGAGCTAGAATGGTAGGATATCCAGACAGATCGTTACTTTTCTTACTGGAGAAAAGATATATTAGATAGCATGGAGAGAGCTAGGAAATCTATATACAAGGATGTTAGCTCATTCTGTGAAGCAGTTTTCAGCATTAGATTCAGAAGCACTTCCCTGAAGATTAACTTCTGTGAAGACAGACTGACCGCTGGAATCAGGTCTTCTGCTAGTTAGGATGATTTTGACTGACTTGTCTCACATGAAGACAGTCAAAGGATGAACACAAAAATTATCTGCTAGAGACCTATGGATTTTTCTGCAATTTTAAGGGGTGTGGAGGTATTAAAATTGAAGTATTTTGCTATACATTTGCAAATCTGGAATTGCATCTTTAATTTTCCTTTTATTAGCTTATGTATTCAAAGAAGAGTTCTGTCATATCGTGTCATTTTAGTAATAAGTTAGCTTTGGGCTAACTAAGTGCTTGTGCTGTACTGCTGTTCTTGTATAGCTGTTCTTCTGGGAAGAAGTTTGTGGTATTAAAACTTTGTGTTAGAGTCAATCAGCGTGCAAATTCTAGAACAAAAAGCTGGAAATGGAACAAGTTTCAAAACCACAGGACATTAAAGATGGCTATTACTAGTTATTTCTAAAGTCTGCCAGTCTTTTCTCTGCAACATAGAGTGTCCTTTGCATAGTGCAGGGGTTTATGATGAAGAATAAAAAGTTCAGACCTTGGATATATATAAAAAACCAAAACTGAAACTGAGCAAAATATTTGTTCTCTCCCTTTCATCTTGATATTTTTGAAATCTCAGAGGAATGGATATTTTTGTGTATTAAAATACAGCAGACAACAGAATGAGAATATCCATGGATGGAGCAAACCTCTTAAACATTGTTTAGTGTTGTTATGACTTCAATTTGTTCTTAATTTTTGTTATTCTATTAGCCATCTAAAAATGGAGGAAACTTTCCATAATCATGAAATTTACGCTTCTGTCATGGGTTTGAAATACTAACTCATTCCACAGAGGATCAAGACGTGCCGCAGGTTTTTGACTAAGTGGAGGTTATTTTCAGTTGGGATACATTTTTCTTGATACAAACAGTATAATTTTATGGAAGCAGTTTCATGCATATAGGTACATAAATAATATTGCCAGGACACTGATAATATTGTTGGGAAGAGATCTGTGGAACCGATTTCTTTTGAGCCATATGTACATTCAAATACCTTTTTTAGTGCTCTTAGAGGCAAACCAAATCTCAGTTGATGTCTTCTGCTTTTTTTTCTCCTTATACCGATTTTTTTAATGGATGGGCAGATGTCTTTAATAGATATCGTATTTCTTTTATTAAATTAAATACTTTATTAACAACAAACATTGCTAGAAGAATACTTTACCATATCTGCAATAAAAAAATATTTTGTAACATTGTCTTTTATTTCCTGAGAAGCCTTTCTAATTTAGGACCTCTTTAAGCAGTGATTGATAAAGTTGTTACATCACAGTACTTTTTAAGGGGGAAAGAAAAATCTGGCATAGCACAAAGAGAGGAGTTCTTGTAGCTGTTGCACTTCTGTTCTTCATTATCTCCTTGAACTGTCCTGGATTTAATTTGGCAGCTTTAAAAGTTTGTCAGCTGTTCAGTATCACAAGAACCCACCCACATGCAAAAGTCCCCAAATCTCAGAAAAGTTACGAATGTAGTGAGAGCACTCCTACCACATAATAAAAAAAATGCTAAACCAACAACAAGCACCTTGAACTAGTCCCAGTGTTTGCCAAGTGTGCCAAATCATGAGATGTTTTTGTGACAAGGATCAATGTCAGATTATGGAAAGAATTAAACACAAGCTGATATGGGTACTGGAACAGGCTGCCCTGGAAGGTGTTTGAGTCACTTTCCCTGAAGGTGTTTAAAAGATGGGTGGATGAGGTGCTGAGGGACAAGGTTTAGTGATTGGTAGGAATAGTTGGACTCAATGATTGAGTGGGTCTTTTCCAACCTTGTGATTCTGTGATTTCACTTATAACTTGTGAATGTTGGTTTATTATCTCTACTTCAGAGAGTTGTTGTTATTAACCATATGATTTTGTTTACCCATCCCTCTTAAAATGTAAATTGTATTATTCATTTTGGCTATTATCATAAAACCCAACTGACCAAATTAAAATGCCTTTTTTAAGGTCATGTTTCTTTCCCTTCTTTTTAATAGACGACAACTGAACTTCCTCCTCCCAGCTTCTGTTATATTCTTACTGTTCAGTCTGGTGAAATACATGTGGAAGTGGACAAGGAAGAACAGATTTCTAATTTGTACCAGCCTCCAGCTGTTCATGGGCTAAAGGAAATTCTTCAGGTCATGTGCTTTACAAGTCAGATAAGAAATACTTTGTACCACTGGATTTGTAGTATCATGTTGGCCTCATTCCCTGTTTTTGCACTATTTTCAGATGGACGGTTGTAATGAATGTTGCAGTTTTTGGGCACAAGTGCTGTATCTGAGGCTGCAGGTAATCTTTTCGCTTAGCAATGAATTGAACATAAAGTAATTTAATTTTCATGTGAAGAAGGCAGTGATTATCTTGTTTAGGGAAAAACCCCAAACTTTCCTAGATATGGGCAGAATTATCACCAGGTCTAAAATGCCTGTGAATGGGTAATATGAACTGCATCTCCACTTCTAATACCATCCAGTCTAGAAAGTGAATTATTTCTGAATAAATTGCTGTCTCATCCCAGGTATGACTTCACCCTGGCTTGCAGGAAGTTCTCCAAGACTTGGTTTGTAGCTAAATACTATGATTAGATACCTAGAGAAAAATTTTCAGTCAGTTGACTGTCTGGGGATAGAATTTAACAGATGCTTGCATACAAGCATGTGGACTATTTTTGTTCACAATAGAAGCACCTCAGGCAAATTCAGCGTTTATTGTCCAGTCAGTAGAAAGGAAGAACACTTAGGTAAATACATCGGCCATCCATACTGTGTTGGCAAGCGTATAGTTACGTTTTATTTATTCGTTTCTGAATGCCTCTACAATTTTATTTCACAATGTTGCTAACTCCTTCAACAGTTAAAGGAATTTTTTGTTGTTGACTTTACTTCAGTCTTCAATAGTAAGGAAAGTTGTACATCCCCAGGAGTTAGAGGAGCAGAACAAAGCTCCCATGATCCAAGAGGAGGTAGTTAGAGATTTACTTGGCCAAATAGACATTCACAAGTTGATGGGGCCGGATGGGATCCACCTGAGGATATTGAGGGAGCTGGCAGGTGTGCTTGACAAACCCTTTACTATTATCTACCATCAGTCCTGGAAGACTGGGGAAGTTCCACTGGACTGGAGGGTGGCTGATGTTGTGCCCATCTACAAGAAGGGTCGCAGGGAGGATTCAGGGAACTACAGGCCTGTCAGTCTGACCTCAGTGCTGGAGAAAGTCATGGAACAGGTGATCTTGAGTGCTAACATGAAGCACATGCAAGAGAACTGGGTGATCAGGCCCAGTCAACACAGATTCATGAAAGGCAGGTCTTGCCAAACTAACCTGATCGCCTTCTATGACAAAGTGACTCGGCTGCTGGACGAGGGAAAGGCTGTGGATGTGGTCTTCCTGGACTTCAACAAAGCCTTTGACACTGTTTCTCACAGCATTCTGCTACAGAAACTGTCAGCCTCTGACCTGGACAGGCGCACACTCTCCTGGGTGGAAAACTGGTTGGATGACCAGGCCCAGAGAGTGGTGGTAAATGGTGTTAAATAGAGCTGGAGGCCAGTTACAAGTGGGGTTCCGCAGGGCTTAGTGCTGGGTCCAGCCCTGTTCAATGTCTTCATCAATGACCTGGATGAAGGCATTGAGTGCACCCTTAGCAAGTTTGCAGATGACACTAAGCTGGGTGGAAGTGTGGATGTGCTGGAGGGTAGGGAGGCTCTACAAAGGGATCTGAACAGGCTAGACCACTGGGCTGAGTCCAATGGCATGAGGTTTAACATGGACAAATGCCGGGTCCTGCACTTGGGGCACAACAACCCTATGCAGAGCTACAGACTTGGAGAAATCTGTCTGGAAAACTACCTGAAGGAGAAGGACCTGGGGGTGTTGGTTGGCAGCTGACTGAATATGAGCCAGCAGTGTGCCCAGGTGACCAAGAAAGCCAATGGCATCTTGGCTTGTATCAAAAGGGGTGACCAGCAGGTCCAGGGAGGTTATTCTCCCTCTCTACTCAGCACTGGTTGAGGCTCTGGAGCGAGTCCAGAGAAGAGCAATGAAGCTCCTAAGGGGTTGGAGAACAAGTCTTATGAAGAACGGCTGAGAGAGCTGGGGTTGTTTAGCCTGGAGAAGAGGAGGCTGAGAGGAGACCTTATTGCTCTGTACAACTACCTGGAAGGAGGTTGTACAGAGGAGGGTTCTAACCTCTTCTTCCAAGTGACAGGACAAGGGGGGAATGGCCTAAAGCTGCACCAGGGGAGGTTCAGACTGGATATCATAAAGAAATTTTTCACAGAAAGGGTCATTGGGCACTGGAACAAGGGAGGTTGTTGAGTCACCATCCCTGGAGGTATTCAAAAGAGGAGTAGAAGAGATGCTCAGGGCAATGGTTTAGTAGCAGATAGCAGTGGTTGAACTCGATGATCCAGGAGGTCTTTTCCAACCTGATGATTCTATTATTTTGCACTGGCGACTGGATCCTCAGTGCAGCCAGCACTGAATTCTGGTGGGGAATAATTTGCAAATGTCTGTCAGCTCCACCAGAAGAAATGAAGTGTGAATCAAAGCATATGAATGAAAGACACTCCAAAATAGTTGGAGATGCTTCCCTCCAGTGCAAGACATAAACTTAATTTAGGTCTTGACTTTTTGCTTCAAAAGCCACTGAGTTATGATTTTTTTTTTTTTTTTTTAGGCAGGGAGTACTAAATGAGAATGTAACAGAGCATTTGCAAATGTGAAATTAGGGCTAGCATGACAAAATCTTTAGGGTGCTAACAGAAAGATGAACACTTGCATACGTAAATGTCTATTCCAAGTATATTCTATTAAAAAATAAAATTGCAGACTAGTGGTATCCTAGCCAATCATTTTTGTACTCAGATGTCTACATGTTAGATGCTGTAGTGCATCAGTATCTTTGTGTAGAAGCACTTAATCACTACATTAGAGGGAAGATGAAGCATGCAGAAACAGATGTGATTCTGAAGAATGGAAGCTTGTCTAGCAGAAAAAATATCTACTATTTCTTCTTGCTACTACATGGTTTATTAGCTGTCTTTTAATGGCTATTCACTTACTGAACTGTAAGCACTGAATTTTCTTAAGTGAACAACATGACTGCTTATAAGCTTTTTGGAAGTAATGTTAGAAAATCAATAGAAGATATTCTTCTGGATAACGCTTCTGGATAACTGCTGTAGGAATGTATTTACCTGCTCCTAGTGTATTGCTTCCCTAATCCTTCCAGCAGAAGGTCACAAACAGCAGCTTGTTTACTGCAGTTGTCCTTGCAAGAGGACGCATCCTTCATGTGCAAAATTGTCAAGGCATACTATGTGAGGAAAGGGCTATGATTTGGTTTATTTTGCGAATTTATTATTATTAGAGGATCTGCTATGTGGGGTAATTCAAATATTCTTTAAAAAAAGTATTTATGCTGTGTAGCTACAGTATCCTGCATACTTCATTTGTGTAAAGGAGGAATGGAAATATGCTTTTATTATTACTCAGAATCCATACTGTGGTACAGAAGGAATATAAGGAAATATATTCCATCTGTGGTTAAGGAGCTGTCCTTCCTTATACTCAGTACTGTATTTGTTGTGTCCTCTCTGTTCAGAACAAATTGTCACACATAGCAAGATGATGAGTTTATACTGACTTGTGATTTTTTTTGCTGTTATTATCATTTACTTTTTGGATGATTCTTCTGAAAGCATACTTTTAGTAATTCTCATGGGACGGCTGTAAAAAGTCTTTCTTTGAATCTATCTTAATGCTATCTACACAGAGGAGGTACTCGAATGTACATAGTTACTAGGCAAAGAAACATCAGTGCAGTAGGCAGGATATACTGTATTAAGGTATAACCGTAATATCCGAGTTATGTATTATCGCAGTCATTATTTACAATCATCGTGTTTGCTCTAAGAGCTGCTAGTGTGAACAAAAAGTTAGTTTTAGTGTGTTTAGGGGTTTCAAAGTTTGAATTCAACCAAAGACAAAAAGTTGGGGCTTTTAATCATTGCCTTATGCTAGAGACATGCAAGTTCAAGAATAAAATGTTCATGTGATATGCATCTCTCCAGTCACTGTAGTATTTAGTTTTCATTTAAATGTTTAAAGTATGAATTTTCAATCAGCAGGCTAGTGAAAAATAGTAACAAAAATTAAGAAAGTAATTAAGTATTAAATATTTTAAAATATTAGAAACTTGGAATTCACAAGTCACTTGGACTGGTAAACGTGAAAAGTGCTTTGTTATTAAACCCTTTTTTTCCTAAAACATGGGAAAAATCTACATATGCACACAAATAGCACAAAATTGTGTTAAAAAAAAAAGAAGAAATGTGGGAATCGTCAAATGGTAACTCATCTGATTTTGTTAGAGACCTTGGAACAAGCAGCGATATGTATGTAATGTCTGTACATCATACGTCTGTGAAAAATTGAACTGTTTTTGCAATAGTTATTTTCAGGTAATGAAGGCTTAGATGAAATGAAAGTCATTTGGTTGTGACATCAGTATTTGTGATATACCTTAATTTAGTCATGCTGATATTTTTATACCTGTCTTAGGCAGAAAACTTATATTGTTACTATAGATTACTATGTCTCTTATAAATAAGTTACCTATTTCCCTATTTCATAGAATCATAGAATAACCAGGTTGGAAGAGATCCACTGGATCATCGAGTCCAACCATTCCCACCAAACACCAAACCATGCCCCCCAGCACCTCATCCACCCATGCTTTAAACACCTGCAAGGAAGGTGACTCAACTCCATTCCATTTCCCCAGGTCCCGTGCTCTCATCTATGCATCATTCAAATATTTCAGAAATCTTTGTTCAATTGAAATAGAAGCCTCCAGCTTTGTAACTAGCAGTAGCTATTAGCAAAAGATTAGAAGTAGCTGTTAAGCAAGGACTGGTGCTCTTGAGAGTCAAATAACAGTACAAGGAAAATCTGTTCACTTAGGAATAATATTCATAGTCGCAATCACCATTCGTAAAATCATAGAATCACCAGGTTGGAAAAGACCATCATCGAGTCCAACCATTCCTATCAAATACTAAACCATGCCCCTCAGCACTTCATCCACCCATCCCTTAAACACCTTTCATTTTTATAAAAAGGTGAAAAGGTCTTTGTTCATAAAAACGGGCCATTAACTTTATATATATTTTTTTTATATATATATATATAAAAACATAGTTGATATAAATAGATGTAATATATAGTTCATATAGTGGATTTTTTTAAATACACCATATTTTAGAATCTTTAGTATAGTCCAAGTGAGCTACGATAAAACATGATATCTGATAGAGGAATAGCCAAGATTCCAGAAGATCAACTTCAGAAAGCTAATTTAGAGTAGTGTTTGTATCTTCCGTAAGGAATGATTTAAAAAATCCATTAATTAAACCCTAACTGTAAAAATTTCTGTAATTTTTATTAATTATTTGAATATGAGGATGTCATTTTAGTTTTCCCTTCTACTAAAAATTAACAACTACAGTCCAATTTTCTATTCTGTTTTTTTGTTGTGTTTTTTTTTTTATTGTAGACAAAACATAGTGTTCCTTTAAATCAAAGAGAGATTTGGTTGTTTGTGACAGACTCCACATTGCAAAATGTGACTCATATGATTCCAAAAGTTGTTGCCGTGTCAGTCGCTGCATCGTGTGTTCTCAGTACAGAAATCACAGGAGGCCTCAATACCTCGATGCAGCGTGTCTTCTTCAAGGATGCACTGTGGGGAAATGGTAAGCTTTACATGTGGTTTTGAAGCAGCTGGAATCAAACTGAAATAGCACCATAATCTCTGACACTGCAATATGTGACCTAGAGAGTCTTTCATTCTCAGATGGAAATGAGACATTGCAAGTTTGGGATGAGGAATTTGAAATGGGCTGCAATTAGAACTTTACTATAAGGCTTATTTTTTATATTTTTTGCTTGATCTCAAAGTAAGTGAGAAATTCAGTGATCTTGCTGTATGTCCACTAATATTACTGTCAGTCTTCCCTGATGACTGTTGAATCTAATGACCAGTGTTAATCAAATTGGCTAGCTGACAGAAGAATCAAAAATATTAAGAAACTTGGCTTTATTTGGTTTTATGTACTTTCAGAAACTTGTTTCATTGACTTTACCGCCAGAAGGAGCAAGACACTTGCATGTCCCAAGATACAGAAATATTGTCAGCTCTCCGATATAATTTTAACTGTGAGCCTTTGGCACTGTACAGATCATGTAGTTCACTTTACATCCATTTTTAGTCACTTTTTTTTTTTTTGAGGTTGAGGTATGGTTCTGTATGGTGTCTGCATGGATAGTTCATATTCATGCCTTCATTCACTTCCAAATTGTAAGTAAACTGGAAGCACCAGACTGTGTAAATGACTGTGTCCTGAAGCAATAATCTCTACTTTGGCGAGTAAAGCATTGCATGTGTCTAGTCTTTGTAATCTTTGAAACAAAGTAAGACCACGTGAATGAGTGCCCAGGCTTACTACGAGGGAAGAGATGGTTGTATTTCCAAGGAGCATGGGGCAATGCAGTCTGTGTGGAACTGGACTCTTTTCTGCCACATTTGAATTTTTAAAGCATCTTTTTCCCCAGGAGTTGCAAAGTGTAATGAGAGCCTGATGTATGTATCACTGAAAGCAAAATAATTTGTCATTGAGAAAACCTGATAGAGTCTATCCATCTGCTTGGTAGTTGGCAGAGATCATTGTCTTTATTGGCCATGACAGTTAACATGGTCACCTTTTTCCTTGTTACTGTACTGAGTTGAAATGTCTTTGTTGGCAGGTAGGATTATTTGTGTTGAACGTACTGTTCTCTTATTACAAAAGCCTCTTTTGTGCTCGGCTGCCGGTGCTGACCTCAGTGAGCTGACTGGCCCTGTCAGACTCGATGAGCTGGATTCTACAACACAGGCCAACTCCATTTGTGCTGTAAGAGGTTTGTATGGCCTTTCCTCAAATGAAAGAACTTAATTATTTGTGCTCACTTTAATCTTTTAGGTCTTCGTATTGATTTCTTGCACAAACAGCATGGAGGGATAAAAAAGCACAGTATTGCTGTGGGTCATTAGGATATTTAAGATTTATACTTCTTTGTGGGCTCTGTTTGCCTTTTGCTGGCTAAGCTTTGCTCACGCTCACTTGTACCCCAGAATAAATGTTCGAAGCACAATCTGTTTTCTTATATTCTTTCCTTCTCTGTCATCCTTCAGGAGCCTTCTGTTCACAGCAGCCTTGTTGATATTGGCAACAGTAAGGTATACCAGTATTTTTTAGGCAAGTGAATAAGATGCGTGAGCCAGGTCCTGAGCAGTAGGGGCTAGTGGCTGATTTCCCTGGAGTTCTGCTGCAGTGGGACAATTTAATGTTTCACCATAGTCATCTAGCATAACTTGGCCAATATTTGCTCACCAGCCACTTTGGATCATTGCTTTGTCTAATATTTCAGGCCTACCGCTAACCATGCAGAAAAATTTCTTACAATGTATTTCCTAACATTTCCTAATCACGCAGAAACATTTCCTACTGTGTATTTTCTAATGCTTGGTCCAGTCAGCTTCTTAAACCTCCCAGTAACAGAGTGCCTATAGGGAAGACTCCGTAAAAGACCAATAACTCTCGGCTTTCAAAGACAATTTCCTTTCTTAATTTAACTCTCATGATTCCAGTAGCCCTCCTAGAAAATTCTTGATACTGTTGTACATTTACACCTTTCAGTATTCACTGGAGCATTTAAAATGAGCTCTGAAATAATAGCAAATAATGGTTACAAATTAATCCTTCCAGCTATATTGTGATGCGTTGAAAAGGAAGTCTGAAACCAGGCAAAGCTGTTACTAAATATACCTTCTGTTATGGCAGAGCCACAAGTTAGCAATGCTTCTGTGATTAAAAAAATATTATCTTGCAGGGCTGAGTCTCGAACTCTAGCCCTGAGTGATGAAAAAAAAGAGGTACTGCTAGAGGCGTTTCACTCTCAGCCCTGGTCGTTACGTACATCTCACACTGATACTGTGAGTTACATGAAAGATATTTCTGTCACTGGGTGTGAAATACTTTTTGGCTTTTCATTTTTAAACTTTCCAATAGTTAATGCTGAGAATTATCACGTATCTGCTGTTAATTTTATAACTAAGTGTGACAAATGCCTATATTCTTTTGTCCCATTGACAACGTACATAGTAGGATAAAGCAAACATTTCTCTATCCCCTCTTTTTCCAGCAGAGCAAAGAAAAATACATCTTTGTGATCTATCGTGTAAACAAGTACTCACTTTTCACACATGGGAGGTGTCACACTTTCCCTGTTCTGTATTACAGATGAAGAAGATCAAAAGGAGAAATTAATCCTACAATCTTGTCTTGCTTAATCTCAAATTTGCCCAGGGTAGCTATTATCAGTATGTTCCTACACCTTTGTGGCAACATAGAATATAAAATATCTTCTTCATACCTGTGCTAATGCTATATATAGATGATAACTCTCACTTTCGTGTGTAACTAGAATTATTTAATAGCACTTACAATATATATCCACTGTTTTAGAATTCATGTAGCTAATGCCTACGTCTTTCTACAGAAGAAAAGAAACTAATAGTGTTAACTATACTTTCTTGGTGGGAGAATATGGATTTGATGAAGTAACAGATGAATGAAAATTTCTTATCTCTGGAATTCACTCACTGTCTCTTAACTCAGAGCTGTTAGCCTGGCTTTCAGTGAGAAGCAGTGTTACATCATTCACTCTTTTTGCCTGTGCCCTCTTTTCACTTCCTGCACTTTTGGTCACCCGCGTATGCTGTACATAGATCTCCTCTCAACTAACACTCAAAGAGACTGCAAAAAGCTTTTCTCTTGAAGGAGTGCTTCTTGCTGTTTCTCTGCAGTCGTGGCTGCTGCTTCTGGCTCTCTGGGATTCAGCAGGCTCATCCTTCCCTAGAAAAACTTTTTAACCAGTGAGAAATGCAGGTAGTCATTTAAGTCCCTATCCTTAGATACAGTGACTGGTCACTGCAACAGAGCCTCAGGAGTGCCAAGATTGGAAGTGCAAAGGCCATGCTGTCTGCTGGATTTTAGGCATATCAGTCATTTGAAGCTGTATGGATAGGATCAGTTAGGTTGGAAGGAGCCTCTGCAGTTCCTCTAGTCCTAAGTGCTGCTCAAAGCTAAGCCCTGAGCAAAGCAGTACAACTCTACAACTGGCCCAGTTTTGAGCAGGAGTTTGGACTGGAGGAACTTCAGGGGTTCCTTCCCCATCAAAAAGGAAAATGTTGCAATCCACGCAGAGCCACTGCATTTGTCAGAAACCCTTGTTTCAGGGATATCCCATCATACCAGCTGTGGGATGGAGTGTCTTGCTCTTCAACGGATTAGTGAAAACCTGTGGTTGCTTTTTACTGGAGAGTTTAATCTTCTTCTAAAGATCTGTCTGTGGTTCTCACCTGTGAGCTCAGGGTTAATAGATTTCTAATCACTATGCATTGCAAAGTAATTTTTAACCTCTTTTTGCTGAATAGTAGCAGTCAGGGCATCTTAAATGCTGGCAGTTCATACTGCACAAAACTAGTTTTAGTCTTAACCATGCTTATAAGCAAATTCTACTTAGTCTACTTAGTCCACTTAGTCCATACCACGTATGATTAATGATGACCACATATGATTAATTGATTAACGATACTTGCCTAGTATATATATATATGACTCACCACAACTCATTGAATTTTGACACTGGGTATTTAAGCTCTTACTCAGAGGTGTGGTTTTTTTCACTTCCCCTCTTAACAGTGGGGTCGATCAACCTGCCTAGCTTTTTCTTTTTGATTGAAATTTTCTCCTTCCTGTCTGTTAATCCGAGTAACTGATTGAAAAAAAAATAAATTAATCCATTTTTGAATGTTTCAACCAGAGTGTTGCTTTTAATCCTCACCGCTTCCTCACATCCCTCACCAGATACCTTTTTGTTTGAGGTAGTGTCCTATTATCAGTCTCTTCTTAATGATGCCTGCTACAACCCCTAAAAATAGACTAGAGGTAAAAATGTTGGCTGTGTGTATTACTATTTAAAAGAAGGTTCTTGGGAAAACATCCCAAAGGTTTGTGAATGTCAAGCAAAATCCAGTGCAGCAGTTCGGCAGCTAAGACTTGAAAAATCACTTTGCAGGCAGGATACGCGAGACTGTCACTAGATTATTAGGTCTCTTAGTGCCTTCAGTTATGGTTGTTCTGACTTCAGTGATCTTGCATGGTTTTCTCGAGGGAACTCTTATGTTGTCATTACAATAAACCTCTCTACTAGACATAGTCTCATCGGTATGATCCTGATTCATTTTCTTCACGTGTACTTGTATTATGTGTGCACCAGCATCCTGCAGTTGCAACTGGGAGAAAGTTAAAATGCTTAGAGATAAACAGATCTGTTAGAAACAGCGATATTTTTTGTTTGCTTGTTTTTAATTATTTTTAATAAAAGAGAAAGCATTCAGCAAACTAATTGGTAGATTTTCCTTTCAGTAGATAGGGAAACATGCTGTGGCAGAAAGCATCCTGCCTTGTAGCTGCAAGTGCTGATGGAAACTCCCAGTTTATCAGAAAAACTGAAGAAGCAAAATTATTCCAGTAACAGTTTGAGGGCTTAAATGCACAGAATTGCTTATTCTGTCTGTGAAATCCATGTTATTCCATAGTATGCACAGAAACTGGGTCATAAATTTTGTATTTGAGAAGCTTTCTGGGTCTTCAGACTAGCTGCCCTTTGACTTCCCAAGGAAAACTATGTTTTTGTTGTTTGTGTTTAGCTCCCTCCTTCCTTTCAGCCTTTATCCCAGGAGAATCAGGAAACCAAGGAATTAACACCATGTACAGACCAGACAGGGTAAATGCTCCCTACTCTCCCGGGTTTTCTTTTACTGAATGTGGTGTCAAACTGTGAGATTCTTGCTCAGTAGGATCTGGAATTTTTTGTCTGTACTTCTGTTGCACCAGTGAGGGTTTGTTTTAGTGTAATTTCCTTCTTGCAGGTAATCCACAATATATGCATCAAAATACTAGGAAGTATTTTCCCCATAAATAATGCTTATAATTTCAGCATATCATTGCCATAAAACATAATAAAGTCTTTATTGGCTTCTCATAAAACTTTGAATATGATTTTCCTTGCCAAAAACTAGCAAGGCCCTTTATATTAGTCCAAAGTATCTTTGGCATTCCCTTCTCAGGCACACACTTAAATCTGTGGGCCAGATCTAATCTCTGTTAAATCAGTATAAATGAAGAATAACTCCATTGTTAATGGAATTTAACTGGCAGTGTTATTTTTGAAAGGGATTGAGCCTTCTTATTGGTTTGTGTCTCCTAAATATCAATATTAAGCTATCTGACCTGATGATTTTTCTAGCTATTTATTGTTAAGGAAACATCAGAAGATCAGAAAGAAAACAAACAAACAAAAACAAATCAGAAAAACAATAAAACCCAAACCAAAAGAACTGAACCTGTTTGGAAAGGTAATTATCTATTATCTACCTTCTGGTATTTTTAGAATGTAACACACACTGCCATAATTTCATCCCTTGTTGGAGGGACAAAGGAGAAAGGGAGTGAGATTGTTGGAAGAGCTGATGCTTGCTCTGACAAGATGAACGTCAAAAATGACCAAACCTGCTGTGAAACCAGGAGTGACTGTGTTTGCTAGCTTACTGTTAGGATTTTGTAAGAATTTCATCTTCTGCAGGTACTGTTGTTGGAGTTAATGAGAGGACTGCTTTCTCCTGGCCTACATGCGACAGATGTGGCAATGGAAAGTTGGAACTGTGTCCCCAGGACAGGTGAGAGTCGACATGCTCCAGAGCACTCCAGGTGTTTTTGCAGATGTAGCCATAACAGGTGATGCAATAATTCCTGCAGGCACAAGCTGCACTTTGTTCCTTCCTAGAACTAAGAGGTAGTATTTTTATTGCTGATGAACTGATAAAACCTGCAAGGTAAGATTAATTTAATAAGAAAGATACAAGTAGATACAAAATGGTTTGTATTTGCAGTTATCACATTTTTTTCAAACTAATCTTTAAGTATTGCTTATAAAGATTTCATAGCCCACTGCATTACAACATTAGTTTCAATAAACATCCACATAAATCACAGGTCTTAGTTTAAGCTCCTGGAAAAGTACCTTTTTATGTTTCTCTACCTTACCTCGTTATCCTGTGTATCACCAGTCAACCTCATTTTTATATTGAACTGTGATCTTTGCTCTAATTTATTTTGGTGTGAAAAAGTTGCGTTTCAGACCTATTATATTTATTACCTTTTCTAAAAGGGCGTTGAATAATTCTGGGAGTATGATTGCCCAAATGCGAGGACTGATCCTATAGGAGCTGTTACTACCTGAAATGCTATACCTGTATCACACTGGCATGCTCTTGGCATGTCTCCCCTTCAGCTGCTTAGCCAGCATGCCCTTGCAGAGTCTGAAATACCTGATGGGATAAAAACACAAGAGCATAAGGAAGTAGTCAGAGTGTAAAAAGAAGGGGGTGGGGGGGGGGCGGGGTCTACTGGAAAAGCTTATAGAAAGCATAAGGAGAAGTTGAGTGGGTTTGATCCCATTGAAATAGATACCTGTTTCCTACATATGAGAAGCTTTACCACTTATGCTTCATTATATTGGACTTCCAGAGGAAAATGGCTGAAAATGAAAAAAAAGTTGTCCTATATTATACTGTCGTGCCAAAAATAAGGATGTGTGTGTGTACGCATAGTAGTGTAGTTCAATAAAATAATCTCTACTGTAAAAGACAGTTTTGCTTCATTTGGAGAACAATGTAGCATCAATATTTGTTTAAGATGTTATTCCAACAAGCACTTACAGCTGAGCTTAATTTCATGCATATGACTTAAGTGTGTGCTGAAAACGTTGAACGTGTGCTGAATGAGGGCCTAAATCAATAAGTCACTTCGGCCAAATCAAATTTTCTTTTGCCATAACTTTTAGAAGGTTATGAGATTAATATTTGCCTAAGTGAGGTGATTATAAATAGCAACGTCACCTCATGTTGCCAAAACTTAGAAAAGTAAGATCCTTTTGCTAGGTGGGTTTAGGTCCTCCCAGAGAATTACTTAACTCCGCCAACAGAAGAGGTCTATGAGCTGTTCTCAACTGGATCTTTATCAGGGCTTTTCTACTAGAAGTCTACAAGCAAAATATTTTACAGAATAAGCTAGCTGATTTTTTTGTGTGTTTTGATTTTATGACTGACCACATTGCCATTTCTCTCTGGTTGCCCATCACTATTTGCACGTTTCAGAGGATTGTTATATTGCAACCAGTGCTGCGACACTGTCATTTCACCAGTTTTGAAAATGCAGCTGGAAGTCTTCTTGAGTTGTCCATCCCGATCTCAAAGTACAGTAAAAGTAAAGGTATGTTGTTTATAAACAGCTCTGTCTATTAACAGATTTAAGAGTATCCCGTATACTAAACTTCCATTTCATTGACTTAAGAACCCAGTTCCTAGATCTTACTCAAATAATAGTCTTTGAGTTCACCCTGAGGTTTCTGAACTGTTTATGGCCCAGCTGGCGGGCTTTGTTGGGGTGGTGTCGAGTCAGACTGGGTATTTTTGCCATAGACAATTTGTCCAGCAGGCAACAGTGCAGGACCAGACACTAGGACCAGGCACGGCTTTCCCCTACCATCCCGCTCTCCCTCCCGCCCCCCCGCAAACAGTTTGGCTTCACAGGTGGGCCTTAGGAAAGCTCATTCTCCACAGCCTAAAAGGAATGTGTGTTTTTAGACACCTGTTCTGAACATCTCTTGTGTCAACTCTCCTCTGCGCTTTTGGCCAGGGAAACAAAATTGTTCTACATTAAAATGGTAAATGTTGTTTGACTATTTTAACCTTCAAAGAGAATGTCTTCACATACATAAGATTTTTGTCATTTACAAAACCTGTTAATTTTCTCATTCCAGCTGTTGCAAAAGACAATCTCGTCTCTCCTGACGTCCTCCACCAGTGAGGATGGGGTAGGTATAATGAATGTTGATGAAAGAAAATTAACTACATAACTTACTGTACAGGCAGAGTACAGGAGATGTGAATCAGGTGGAAAGTTACTCAAATCATAGAAATGAAAGGGATTAGTGGAGGTCCTCACCAGACCATCCCTCACAGTGGGCATGGACCAGGTCATCCATGACTTTGGCTGGCAGGGTCTTAGAAACCTCTGAGGATGGAAATCCCAACACCCTTCCAGGCAGCTTGTTTCAGAACCCCGCTGGGAGCAGGAGCAGATTTCACTAGAAATAATGACTTTTCTTCTCCTGCGCAGCCTGGGATTAGAGTGTGCTGGACCCTTCCAGCTGCTGATGCCCTGCTAGTGTGTGACTATCATCAGACTGACTGTCATCCCTCCTTTCTAGAGGAAGGTTGCCACAGATGGGATGTGTAGACAGCTGCAGCTCAGCTGAGAATCTGCAGAGCTGTGTGCAAACAGTGCTGTGTCCAGACACTCATTGCTGTGGTGAGCAGTGCTGGGCTTTACTCCATTTTCTGGCCAAAGATCCAAAGACAGAGTGCAAGCATCCCACCTTCTTGGTCTGGTCTTCTGAACTGTATAAACCACAATTACTTTCTAGTAGGACAACCATGAAAATGCTGGCAGGTGGTAGTAGTAGAGAAATTTGCAAAACACGTGCAAGATAATACTTTATCGTTGTATGAATGAAACATGTGTAAGCTATGGGGATCCATGGGCTAAAGTACAGTTTATGTAATCATGAAGTAGGTATTCCTTTAATCTGACATATCAGAAGAACCCTGACATTTGGCACAGTGACCCAGATTTATCTCAGGTGAGGGAGGCACCCGGGTAGGTGCCTGGCTGGCATTGGCTGCCGGATGGTCAGCAGTGAAGGAGCGGCACCTTCAGAGAGTGATTAAATCCAGTTAGGATCCTGAGATGCCTCCCCTTCATTGCACGTGGAAGGGAGCAAAGGTCAGCTCGTTTTCTCATTTAATCGTCCCAGTGAAGTATCTTCAGTTAGGTGAAAAGTATTAGGGGGCATTTTGCTTTCCCTGTTTTATGCAGTCCCCTAGCATTTTGGTAGTACGTACCTCGTGGTTTTAGTGGAATCTATGGATCGTTTTTAAAGTGAAATGTTTCTCTGTACGGTATTTTCCTTGTGCTGGAGGATGTATATTTAATTTAAGCAAAGAGATACAAAATATGTTCTTTCTTTTAAGAGCCCTTAAGTCAGTTTTACAGGATGTGTCTGGTTTGGTTAGAGACTGACAAAACATAGTTCTTTTTCAGGTTATTGGAATTCAAACAACCTCTTTTTCATGTTTTTCGTCTTTCATTTTTTATAATGCCAGTAATTAGAAGCCTGGTAACTTAGAAACATTTTTTTTTTTCCCTAGGTGAAATGCAGGGATATATTTTCCTTTTTTTTTCATAAGCATTTCCATCTCTGAACCGCTGCATTTTAAAAAGCACCACATCTTAACAGAGATTAATCACCAGAAATACCACTTGAGGTGGCGTTTCTTTGCCAGTGCTGCTAAAGTTTCTAAGGGTGCAGCTTTGTAATTACTTCTTTTGGCAGGCAGGTTGGGTTTAGCCAGCACTGCCCCTGGCCACTTGTTCCTTACCTTGTGACAACCCTTCTGTTATACCAAGGTAGCTGTTTGTGCAGCTGCATGGTGAACTGGACTGCAGAACCAGTCTAGGGTAAAAATAATCTAGGAAAGAAGGAAAAAAAAAAAAATAGAAAAAGGTTGTTTATACCTTGAGTCGAGCAACAGACGTGGGTATCACATGCCTGTACAAATGCAGGTGAAAGCTGGGGGGGGGCATGGTTGATGACAAGTCCAAGTTGAGGAAAGCAATGGATGTAAACCTGCCATCTGAGAGAGATAATACCCTCTTGGGCAAGGTGTTAGCAGTGGCATTCACATGGTCTCTCTCATCTTTGAGAAATCATCCCAGCCTTGTACTCCTCTCCTCCACGCATCTTACAGTCTCTACAAATAGGCTCAGACACAACTCATGCAGGTGAACTGACAGTCGGATCATTAAACAGAAGAGACCGGGTGCCAGGGACTGCGCATTATGCCTGATACAACAACTAAGTTAAAAGAGAGGAAAGGGGAAGCAAAAAGAGTTACAAAATACTTTTTCCTTTAGTAGATCTGTTAGCTAAGGTAACTGGTGTATGGTATGCATGCACACATTGGTGGCACATGTGAAATGCTGTGAGTGTCACAAAGCTGGATAAAGGGAGCACATGTAGGTTGTGCTTCAGCAAAACTGAGTTCAAAGTCACAGGTTTTAATTTTTTTTTAACAGTTTATTTTTAAAAGCCTGCTAGGGAGGCAGCACGTTAAGCAGGAGTGAGCTCTACTGAAAATCTGGTATTCATTCCATCAGTTCTAATGCACCTTGCTTTTTGAGTCCTCAAAAGAACTTTCTGTTGGAAGAGGACCTCACCCTACATCTTCCGAGGGGAATGCTGCTTAGAACAGTATGTCCAAGACTGTTTGTTTTAATCAACTTGCTTTTATCACTGCAGAGTTATGAGGTGCAGAGCGTGCTGGGAAAGGAGGTGGGGTTATTGAACTGCTATGTCCACTCCGTCACTAGCCACCCCAACTACGTTGGACTGGAGGAAATCGTTCTTCTGGAAGCAGCAGCAAGACACTGAGCTGGACTCTAATCAGCTACTCTAGTATCTGTGGACTTTGTAATGCGGTTATCTGTTAACTAGTGCCACAGATAATGTGTAATGCGAGTGCGATAAGTATTGAGGCAGTTTATTAAAACTGATTTACAAAGCACATTGTGCTAACGCTGAAAAATCAGTTTTAAAACTGTTCAACTTTCTGAACTCTTCTTTTTTTGGATCAGTTCAGAATGTAAAAAATACCGTTCTTCGGCATGTTTACTGTTTATATATGTAAAGTGCCTTTTTCCGGATGTTTTGAGTAGTTGTGAATTTTTTTTTTTATAACACTGTATGTATTATGTTTCGATGGAAAATATTTTACTGATATTTTTGAAATAAGTGCCTTGCTACACGCAGTGAACATTGGTCTAAGCTGAGTTTTATCAGCAGATTCCAGATGTACCGCCGGCTGCAAAACACCTTGTTGCGTGCAAATTCTGAGTTGTAACGTTTGTTAGCACCTTGCAATAAATGTTATAAAGACAAGAGGTTTGAACAAAGCTTGTGTTTTGAAGCGTCAAGCATCTATAAAGTTAATGTTTTACAGTTAACTGGTGTCTGAGCATTAGAAGTACAGTGTTATCTGTAGCTTCCCACAAGGCGTTTCATTATGCAGTTTCTGTTAAGTCTTGCTTTGTAAGCCTTGTAACTTTTCTCACCCTAACTACAGAGAGGCATGGATTCTGAGAAATAATATCAAAATCTTCCTGTGCCTGCATTGAGATGCAAGAATTAATGCTAGAGGTCGGTCGGAGATTAGGTATTTTTTCTCTTTCGTGGTATTTGAAACCCCTTGTAGGTCAGGGAAGGTCCAGTATGTGGTTACCGAGCAGAAAAGGAACAGCAGACTTTTTGCTACTGAAGTGTTCCTGTGGCCGATAGCGGAAAGTCTTAAGTACGTCACAATCACTACAGGAATGACCAAGCGTTTGAATTCCCCTTTTCCCATCTCTTCCACACCTTTCAGTCTCCTTACCTGCCTCCCTGTAAAGAGGAAGGGGACGGCAGCCCAGGATCCTGCCCCGTATGCAAGCTGGGTGGCCAAGCAACGTTCCTCTCGCTCAGAGGGCAGCGGCTGCTGGAGGTGCATGTCCCGTCAACCCACATTTCTGCCGGTGCCCTAAAGATGCTCTCGTTTGCCTGCACACTACCCAAACTCGGGTGAGTAGCCCAGCTCTCTGTTCACTCAACAGAGATCGCAGTGGTTGCCCGCTCTCACTTTTCACTAGCCACGGAGGTAGCCGCTTTCCCCCACTAGTGAAAGTGGGGGAAAGCGGCTACCTCCGTAGCTACATCTCTGAGGCTAATCATAGAATCATAGAACAACCAGGTTGGAAGGGACCCATCGGATCTTCTAGTCCAACCATTCCTATCAAACAGTAAACCAAGTCCCTCCAGACCTCATCCACCCGTGCCTTAAACACCTCCAGGGAAGGTGAATCAACCACCTCCCTGGGCAGCCTATTCCAGTGCCCAATGACCCTCTGTGTGAAGAACTTCCTCCTAATCCTCAGCCTCATCTGAGGGGGGAAACTGCTTCCACGGTTTTTAACAGGAATTTTAAATAACTATGTTTGTGTATACATTGTAATTTATTTACTTATATATATATAACTGACTATATAGTTATATATATATATATGTAACTAACAGCTGACTCAGCATGCCGGTACCGCCATCCAACTGCCCAGGGAAAGGCCAGCGCCTGCAGGACTCTCTGTTATCCCACCACTCTTCGGCTGCTTTAGGAAATAAAAACACGTTTCTCCCCTCACCTCACCCCGTTCCCTTCTCCTCCCCGCGGACCCCCCCACCCCGAGCTGGCAGCAGCTCCCATGCTGCCTCCCAGACACAGAGCGAACGAGAGCAGCGTTGATTTAAAATGCTTTTTCTTTTTATTCTTAGAAATGCTGTAAAAACTGATATAAAAGGTCGAGCATGCTCAGTCTTTTTTTTTTTTTTTTGTTGTTGTTGTTTTCTTGTTTTCCATCCTACTGCCTAAAATACATGAGGGTTTTTGAATCATTTTTAACAGATGTACCATAGCTGTGAGTAAAATGCGGGGAAAGCCCAAGACTACCATTACAAAAATAATTTAAGGGGAGAAAAGACAACAAGAAGGAAAAGAAGGTAGTTTAGCTTTGGCTTGGGGTGATATTTTTTTTTTTTTTTTGGTTTTTTGGGGTTGTTGTTTTTTTTTTTTTTTTTTTTTTTTTTTGCAAGTTTGGCGGTGAAAGACCCGGGCATCGCCCCACGTCGCTACAAGACATCCAGGGAGCGGCAGCTCCAGCCTCGGCTGCTCCCGCACCAGCTCCTAAAGTGCTCGGCAGCGCTCGGCACTGCCCCGCGAGCCCTCGTCGCGGCTCCGCTCGCCGCCCTGGCCCCGTCCCGGCCCCCTGAGGTATTATTATTATTTTTTTTTTTTTTTTTTTTTGGTTTATCCGCGGTCCGTCGGAGTCCTTCCCTCGGCGGCCGCCGCCCCGCGGGTTACCGGCAGTCGGTGGCCGAGCCCGGCTGGAGGAAAGGGGCGCCGGGCAGCTGCTTGAAGAAGTGCCGCAGGCCGGTCAAGTCCCGGGTGAGCTGCTCGATCTTCTTGTGCAGCTTCTCGTTCTCGGCCGACAGCTCCAGCAGCTTCTGCTGCATCTCCTGGTTGCGCCGCTTGGCCTTGTCGCGGCTCTTTCGCACCGCGATGTTGTTGCGCTCCCGGCGCTGCCGGTACTCGGGGCTGAACCTGTCCACGCTCTTCTTGGCGCCGCGCTCCCTGCCCCCCGAGCCCGAGCCCGAGGCCGGGGGGGGCCCCGCGGGGCGCGGGGAGCAGGAGCTAGCGGGCGGCGGCTCGGGGGAGGCGGGCGGCGTGGGCTGCCCGCTCAGGTTCATGATGGTCTGCGCGCAGGTGGCGATCTGCGACGGCAGCAGCGACGACGACGGGTCGCCGTCGCTCCAGTCCGGCTCCCGCTTCAGGGCGCCGCGGGACGACGACGACGACGACGACGAGGAGGAGGAGGAGGAGGAGGAAGAGGAGGAGGCGCAGGAGGAGGAGGAGGAGGAGGGAGAGGAGGAGGCGGAGGAGGCGGCGCGGGGCTCGGCGCCCAGCAGGGCGGTCATGGCAGCGCCGAGGTCCTTGGCGGAGTCGCGGCCGGGCAGGTAGTCGCCGTAGTCCCCGCCCCGCTCGGGCTTGTGGTTGCTGTTGAAGAGGTCGGCGAAGAGCTCGTCGTTGCACAGCTCCAGGTTGGGCACGGCCGACATGGAGTCAATGTAGGAGCTGAAGTCGATGGCGCTCTCGTCCTCGTACATGGCCGGGGCGGCGGCGCTCAGCTCGGCCAGGCTGCAGCCGCCGGCCGCCTCCTCGCCGCTCATCCCGCAGCCGCCGCGCCCGCCCGGCTTGCAGGCGGGACCGGGGCCGGGGCCGCCGCCGCCGCCCGCTTTGGCGTCGTAGAAGTTGGCGGGTTCGGGGCACCAGCTCTTGTAGCACGACGGCGAGTCCAGGCTGTAGAGAGCGGCGGCGGCGCTCATCGGGCACCCGGCTCCGGCCCCCGCGAAAGGCGGGACTGGCTCCGCTCTGCTCGGCGAGGGCTCTGCCGCTTCTCGGCTGCTGCCGCCGCTACTTCCGACGCTGAAGCTTCCGATGCTACTTTTCTGCGGCTACCGCTTCTGTCGACGAAGCTTCTGCCGCCGCTGCTGTTTCTGCTGCTGAAGCTTCTGCTGCTGAAGCTTCTGCTGCTGCCGGTTCTGCGGCTGCCGCAGGTACTTCGGCTGCAGCCGTCCCGGTGCGGCCGGTGTCGGTGCCGGTGCCGGTGCCGGTGTCGGTGTCGGGTGCCGCCGCGCTCGGCGCTGAGAGGCGGGACGGGACGAGGCGTCTCCGGACCTGGGAGCGAACCGCCCGCTCGGTCCCTTCTTATACGGCGGCGGCCCCGCCTCCTGCCCCAGTGACGGGAGCGAGCGATCCCGCACCCCGGGGGCGGGCGCGGGGCGATGCTCTGTCCCCCGGTCCCCGCCCCGACGGCTGCCCCGTCCCGTCCCGTCCCGTCCCGTCCCGTCCCGTCCCGTCCCCCCCATCCCGCCACACTCCGCCCCGACGGCGATTTTTCCTTTTTCTCGGCGCGTTTCCGCCGGGGCCGGCGGAAAAAGCCGAGGGAAAGGCTCCTTTGGCCCCCGCGGCCCCTGGCGCTGCAGCCCCCGGGGAGCCGCGGGGCCGCCGTCCCTGCCTGCGCGTCCCCCGAGCGCCCTCCCGAGGCTCCGCTCCTGCCCGGGGACACGGAATCGCAGAATCACAGAACAACCAGGTTGGAAGGGACCCATCGGATCTTCTGGTCCAACCATTCCTATCAAACACTAAACCAAGTCCCTCAAGACCCTCATCCACCCGTGCCTTAAACACCTCCAGGGAAGGTGACACGTCGGCATCCTTCTTTTCTGGGGGGAAGGGCTCTCCCTAGGGCATCTTTAAGAGTTTGGCGCTGCTTGCGTGAACTCAAGCCTCTCTTAAAAAACCTGCCGTCGGGAATAACGCGTCCCCCTCCTGCCCCTTGCATCCCCTAAACATCCACGGAACTGGCAAGCGGCGGATAAATGAAAACATTTCCATTTCGAATATGTCAAATGCTCTATTTTCCCGTTACGCAGAACAATTTTAAAACCCCCTAGCTTCGCCCCCAGGTGCTCCATTGACCGATTTGCAAAAGAAACACTCACGGAGTCACAGAACAACCAGGTTGGAAGGGACCCGTCGGATCTTTTAGTCCAACCATTCCTATCAAAATCCTATCACTCACACAGAAACCCTTTAGAAAAGTCTCTTTTAAAATTTCTTTTTTGTGCGTCTTTGGATTTTTGTTGTTTCCCCATCCTGGCAAACCCGGCTAGATTTATGATGCTTTGGTAGAAGGAGCCCAGCTGCTGGCTTTTCAGGCCAGCACTTGGATGACATCTCTGGCACGAGGCTGTGCCCTGCGGAACACTCTGCCGCTCCGAGGTGGCTTTCTGGGGACCCAGGGTACGTGGGGGTCATGCCAGGCCTGCCGCCTCGCTCCGGGCAGGGCTCCATCTGCCTCCACCGCAGCTGTTGCAGCAACGCAGCTGTTTGTCGGAGGGGGGGGGGTGTATTTTAACATAAATAGTTAGGACAGGACTGGTACACGCTCTCCTTTCAGCCATAAGCTCTTCGTGGAAGGCTTGTGGGATCAGGATAAGTGCGCTCTGCCTGGCAGGTGAGCTCTCGCATGGCTTTGCTTTCCCTCTGACTCCAGCGCTGCAGTTAACCTCACACAGACGTTAAACAAACTGGCTCTGCTCAGCAGGGATTTGATCGTGCAACCTTTGTCTACCGGAGCATTAACCACTGAACTTGACAGTGACACAAAAAGCGGGCAAAAAATTTCCCTTTGCCACATCGTCAAAAAAAAAAAAAAAAAAAAAATATTACGCCTGAAGGCAGCTCTGCGTGTTGTTACTTTCTGCCCTCCAGCACTGGGGTGCGTTCACGTCGCATGACTCCGTGCCGCCTGCCCTTGGCCTGACTGGCAGGGAGCTGCAACCCTCGTGTGGTGCTCCTGGACCCATTCTCTCCACATGAAGTGTGGAGAGGTTGGCGTGTGAAGCATGGCCAAGTAGTTCAGAAACACCGGGCAGCAATAGCCACGCTGTCACCCTTGCTTTGCAACAGGGTCTGTTGATTCCTGAAAGGCAACGCATCTCACCTGTTGTAGCCATAAAACTGTATTTTATCTTGGAACTGCTTGTACGTGGAACTGTGTTGTGCTTTCAGCTCGCTGAAGTCCTTAGCCCCAAAGGGCACCTGCTCATCACTTGCTGTGCAACTGTGCCAGCCTCAACAGTCTCATGTAGTGCCCGTCACATGTTACCCCAAAAAAGAGACACGGTGCACAGACAGGTCACCTGGTCCCTGCTGGTCACTCCGTGTTTACATTCTTAAACCCCTTGGGAAACATGCTGGGCATGGTAGCCTTCTGCAAGCCTCGGCATCTGCCACCCTTGTCACACTGAAGCTTCATCGTGGAGGGTGCAGCTTTGCTCTGTGGTGTCATCAGGTCCTGGAGACATGTTCAGAGCTCATGGTCAGACCTGTCACCACCTCTCCCCTCTCAGAAAAAGCAGTGAGAGCCATCTTCTGGAAGGCAAGTTGTTTGGTTATTTGTTGCTGAGCCTAAATGAGTTCTATGATTTCAGGAGCATGTTTTGGGGGTTCCCTCATGTGCTGTGCGGGGTGTGAAGCCCTGGGATGCTCCTTTGTCTGCAGTGAAGCATCTGGGAGCAGGAGAGTAAGGGAAACTTGTTGCTTACCAAAGCATTGAGCAGAAGGCAGGACTATATCCACGCCGTTTCCTGGGGTGGATTTGTTTAGCCTCTCAGCAGCTGAATCTGTTATTTGTGTAAATAATTTCGCAGAGAGAGAAGAAGAGGCAAGTCCTTGAGTCCCTCACCCATCCTGCTGAGCACCAGTACTACCAAATTAAGGCTTCTCTCTGGGCTCCAGCAAGTCTTAAACAGCAGTAAGAAATACATGAACATCTGAATTTCAGAATATTTTCTGTATACTCTGTTTGAGGTTCCCACTCCAAATCAAGAAAAGAAGAACTTTTACTCCTGGAGAGAAATGACCATTCTCTAAAGTACCTTTGCGGAGTCAAGGCAAAACTTGAAATTACTCCGGTGTGCTGGCTGTGAATCCCAGAGAAGCACCAGGTCCCTGAGCCCTCCAGGGCCAGAAATTAAATCACTCTGTTTTTCTTACTAGTTTGTCCTGATAAATGAGGGTCAGGCCACCCAAGAGAGGTGAGGAAAGGGGGCAATGCTACAGCCTGGCTTTAATCCTTCCCACCGCATGTTCACATCTGGCAACCCAGCTGGAAGTCCAGGACTTTTTGAGGCAGTGGGGCCGGGAACCCGATAAGACTGGGATGGTGCTGTGGAGCCCACCCAGCCCTTCTCTGCTCTGGGAGTGCTACAGGCCTGAGGCAGCTTTAGTGGCTGAAGTATTTGCCAGTGAATGAAAGGAATTATGTATTTTTAACTTTTTTTTTTTTTTTTTTTTTTTTTTTTTAAGGGCTTTTAAACACTGTGCTTTTACTCCCAGTGGGCATTTGAGACCTGGCAGTGCCAGCCCTGACCGGGTTTGTTCAGCAGCACCTGAGGTTGCTGAGCTGCTGAATTAAATCTTGAACGTACCCAGGCTCCAGCAAGGCCAAGTGCCACAGCAGCAGAACGCCTCAGCCCCTGTATTCCATGTTTACTCATGCTCTTGGTGGATGCTCTAAACTTTTTCCTGATACGGGTTTTGCATGAGTTTGCAGGAGAGATGAGATTCGTGAGATCAAATTCACAGTGACAGCTTCTCCCTGACCAAATGAAGTCCTGCACAGTATCATTTACTGTGAATTTACTGTGAGTGGATGGGTGGAGCATTACCTTCTCCTGTCCCATCAAAAAGCAAATGAATTAAAAGGAGAAGCAAGACCCCTCCCCATATACAATGTGGAAACTGCAGCCAAATCTTTTCCAGTCCCTTACCTGACTGGCCACTCCTCAAAACTTTTTTTGGAACAAATCCCCTTAAACACTCTCTTCTGGATGCTGTTTGTTCAGTGTCAGCTGTAGCTCTCTCACACCAGCCAGTGCTGTCAGTGGCTGCCAAGGTGTGATCTTTCTGCGTAGGTGCATTTCTGACAAGCAGCACAGCTTAAAAATGAAATTTGTAAACCCCAGGTAGTTTACAAATGATGCACACAGTGTTAATAAAGTGACTGGGTAGCCCCTCACCCTTAGTACTGTTGAAGGGAAAAGGAAAGAAAATGGAATTTTAAAGCAGTGGTAATAAATCCTTATTTCAACAGCCCAATTTTCAAAAACGTGATGCTTGAGGAGAAGCATCTCTAAGTGTAGACAAATGATCTTATGAAGGAGGCTGACCAAGCTCTTCAGTGTGAGGCTAGAAGAGCTGTAGGAAACTCCTTATTCCACAGCTGAAGACAAACCTAATTAACTATTCTTGTGGGGAGCTCACAGGCTCCTTCCCATGCCCAGACACATGCTGGTGCTATACCACATCTTGGCCACAGGCACTTCAAGCCAACCCTTTAACTGGGGAGAAGTAGTGGGGACCAAGAGAAATCCTAAGCACGACATGCAGCATTGCTGGAACCCCTTTATCAGGTATGAAAGGAGATGCAGGCTGCAGAGCTTTATAGAGGGAAATTATAAGATGACAGGAATGCTGCTGACTAGCTCGAGCATGAGTATTACTCTAGATGCTAAGAAAAAACTAGCAAGAATATATGCTGATAGTTTACAGCTTTTTAGATGCAACTAATGGATTTTCAGATATAATACGCATTTTGGTATTGAATCTGAGAAGGGAGTATTCTGCCGTACTTGTGGGTAGTTACTAAGTCTTGTTTTGCATCATAAAACCTGAAGCAGTCTCCAGCTTTGAGCCGCACATCATCTTATTCTTTTCTGGAAGCTGAACAAACCCACCACGTAAAGAACTGAGCCCAGCGACTCAAGGTTTTTATTACGTCAGTACTTTCCTTGCTGTTTCGTG
Organism: Coccyzus lansbergi; assembly: GCA_033558105.1. Lineage (NCBI taxonomy): Eukaryota > Metazoa > Chordata > Aves > Cuculiformes > Coccyzidae > Coccyzus > Coccyzus lansbergi. The sequence continues at coordinate 395,909 of JAUMJK010000239.1, forward strand.
GGCTGGCTTCAGCCCTTCCATTTAACGGCTGCATTTTATTGAGAGCAGCACTCCTTCAGTTAGGATCAAGGACAGCAGCCACAGTTTACATCTGTTGGAGGTTATTTTCAGGCTCATTCAGCTGCACAGAGAAAGCTCCATTAGGGCAGTTTGCTTTTGTAGGATGTGTTTCTGCTCATGAAAATGCAGCAGCTTTGTGCTTTGCTCCTTAGCTGACTTGAGCTTGACGAATACATCACTAGCAGGATGGGCACACCTGCGGCTTCAAATTCTAGCATTTATTTTAGGGCAAAATGGGAGCTTTAAACTATTTAAAATGTACTTTAAGCATTATAGAGACATTCTAAACTCTCTTGAATTTTTACGTCCAAGGCTTTCACGCTTGGCTTGACAACCTCTGGGCATAGACTAAAGGCAGAGGAGGGGAGAAGGCAGGGCTCATGAGTCCCCTTCTGCTGCTGAAGAAGCTGGGCTGTGCTCCTCGTCCAGCCCCTTCCAGAAGGCCAAGGAAGTCTCCATGGGCACTGGGGCCCTGCTGCGCACAAACAGCTGTTGTTGCTGAAGGTATCAAAAGTCCTAAGAGAAGAGCCTTGTTAAACTATAAACCTAAACTTTGTCCTCCATTGTGGCAGGTCAAAGTACCTAGTAAGTATCTAAGGTATGTGCCAAAAGTGCTATTAAACACCTCATATAACCAGCCATTCATTTTCCTTTTCATGGAACTTTTTATTATGCTTTAACTCTCTTATAGTTGTAGAATGACATGTGAAAGCTGAATACCTCACCTAACCAAGCTTTAGTTACAACGCTGCTTTGACACCAGAGATTAAAAGAACAAAATGCATCTCACACATCCCTTAAGAGACATCTTACACGAGATGAATATTAAAAGACTGTATCACACACTTAGAAAAAAACCTGCTCTAAATGGGTAAATGTGGATGTTTTCTGTGATTAAAGTGCCCTAAATTAATTTTTGAAATGAAGAATACATATGAAAGTTTATTTTTATTTTTAAATACATTTCCTCTACAAAAATACAGCCAAGCAGTATTTTTAATTAATATAGTCCGATAAAAAAAGATTTTTAATTTCTTGATTTGTAATCCTACTGGGCATACTTCGCAAGAAGGAAGGTAACAAAGTAATTGTTGCTGGAAAGCATTTAAAAATATAAAAGGCTCCAGCGAGCATATCTTCCTCCTCCAGAGTTTGGGGTTTTTTCTGGAGTTGCATCCAGGAGGCAGATTCTGCACTCCAGCCAAAAGATTTGAGACTGGAGCCAGTAGCCCTCAACGAGACTGGGACTGCCCCATCCCCACAGAGGCAGGAGAAAAGGTCTACAGGCAGTGAAAGGGCAAAGACTCACTTTTATTATACCCTTTATGATAATTATTATAAGCCTCAATAGAAATTATCTCTCTTAAAATGAATTCTGGGTAATAAACAACCGTAGTATTTGAGAGACCTCTTTTTTCCTCCCTTGTTGCACTTGCCCCCATGGTTACCTGAAGCACAGCTGGCACAGCTTCCACACTTTGGCATAAGCAAATACTAAAGTGCAGCAGCCATTCCTGTCCTGTGCTGTGGTGCAGTTACAGCAAGACACTCACAGTACTCTGCTGCGGCAGCAGTGGCTGCTTTTGGCCTTGGCCAAACAAATAATTTGGAATTGACACAACATGAGGAATGTAGACCAAGGGACAGAGAGAACAGAGTATAACCTCTAACTGCTAAAAACCAATCTGCTAGAATTGTCTCATCATTACCATCTCTCATCATTCAGCAATGAAATATCCATTCACATACTTTAAGTGTTACCTAGAGTTAAAAGATATTTTCTGTTTCGTTTTGCCATGTGTTTCATTGTTACTAGTGATATGAAAATCTAGTTTTAATTACAAATAATGCATATCTGTAGAATAGCTTCTTGATGGTCACCAAGGTTTCTGTGAAGACAAAAGCACAGACTTCCACTAAAAAGACACTCAAGAGTTTGCAGGGTATGAATTCCTGCTTTCATCTGAGTGATCTCAGTGCCTTTCAAATAAATCTTTAAGCCCTGTAGCCTCTCCGATTCCTTCTGCATTGATTTTAACACAAAGACAATAAAGCTGCTTTATTACAGAACCACCCATAAAAAATATTATTAATAATAAAATCACTGTTTGAATACAGCTTTTATACAAAAAGTTTTCTACATTAGTCAAGTGAGTGGATGACGGTAAAAGCCATTAAGAAGTTTTTTTTTCCTTTTCAGCCTTAAGATTCTGAACTGGTTGCAGCTGTGTGGTAGGCGACAATCCTCCTGGCAGCCCCTCACATCCAGGGTTCCCATCCCTCCCAGACTCTGCCAAGAACATTGGGGTCTGTCGCTTGATCAATCAGGCATCTCACTTGGGTCTCTTCTGAAAGTCTGTCCTCTGGCTCTTTGGCTCTGATATTATGGTCAGCGTTACCACGAGCCACAGCTGCAAAATCGTTATAAGAAGGCGACTTCTCGTGGCCCAGACGTAGTTCCTCACTAAAATGGAGAACGGAAAAACAAACTCTTACTAAAAGAAACAAGCAGAAAATCAGAGATGGATTTTTCAGTATGAAACAGTACTTGAACACAATTCATGCAGCTTTATTTTTCAAGATGTGGAAACTGTTCAGTAGCCATAGAAGGCTCGGCCAGAGAAGAATGATGATTTCAGATGTCTTTAATGCTTTACTAGTGAATATTTAGCATGAATATTTCAATCTTGTCAAAGGTCTCTTAGATGAAAGAAGGATGCAGCAGTTCACATCCAAGCTGGTTTAACTTCTTACCTGCCCTGCTGATCTTTGTCTGCAAGAAGTATTTTGCTGCCTTTTACTGTTCAGCTCTGACCACAAAAGGGAATCCTCCCAACTGCTGGACTTTTCACTGTTTGTATGGTTTTAAACAGGCTTGCTTTCTTGGCCCTTTTTTTATCCTTGATTAATCCAAAATGTCTTTTTAAAGGAGGATGGAAGGGATTAATTGTACTTTAACTGAGCTTCAAAGACATTCTGGCTTGAGCCAGACTTGACTAGTCTGACATAAATAACCTGAGAATGCCATCAGATTTGAATTTGATGCTTTTGGGAAGCAGCTCACCTCCATACCTCCCATACAGCTGGTTCAGGTTCTATTTCAAGCCACTGCCCAGCAGCAGCATGTCAGTTTAAATACTATCCCTAGCCTAAAAGCTGTGGAGACAAATGACAGCAGTCTGAGGACTGAGAAGCTGAGCAGGCTTAAAGGGTGGGGATGTGTGTGGTGCCAGGAACAGTAAAACTGCTCAAAAGGCCTGAGCTGGATCAAGAACACTGATGGGAAGATAGCTGGTGTTTTGGCTGGCAGGGCGATTCAGACGCAGTTTTCATGGACAGAAAGGCTTCTGACAGAAGGTTTGTTGAAACCTTGCCCTGTCTGCCTCTTCTCTTTTCCTAGCTACCTTTCTATCTGAAGGGAGCAAAATCTGACACAGGAGACTGCCAAAGCTCTTAGTGATGTTGTTCAAAGCACAAGGGGAGCATCTTACCAAGTGATTCTTGCTGGATTGGCACCTGTAAGTTTTCTTTTGACAAAGCTAACTTTTTGCAGGGGATACCAATTCACTTCAGATGTGTTTATTTCCTTAATCCATGTGCCTCCTTTTTTCAGTTGTCTTTGTTCAAAGTTCTAAAGAGAAAACAGATTTGCCCCATTTACCATAAATCACATACTTAAGATCCTTAAGCTGCCACGTTATAGCAAGTCAAGTCAGTAACTCTTAATTGCAGATGCAACAGAGGACAAAGCAGTAAGATAACTCACCTGCCTACGATGTAAAATTTAATTTGCAACTGGAGTTACTGAAGTGCAACTAGTTTCAGATTTTTAACTCTGTAATTATTAGTTTGATATATACAGTGCTGTTCCATAAATTTAAGAGGCTCAGTGCAAAACACTGAAAATATTTTTGCTGCTGCTGCTGCCAATGCAACTAAGAGGTATTCACTTTTTTAGGATTACAATGCAGATGAAGAACAGTGCACTGATAACACAGACATACTCTACTATTCTTTTCCCATCAATACAAAATTCTGTCATTTTAAATCCTTTATGTTCAGTTTCTCTGAAAACTCATTAAAAAAAAAAGAAAGGAAGATAAAAGGAGCACTCAGAGTGAGCATTAAGAGATACTGTTTGAACAATTCTGTCCTTATCACAGTTCAAGAATTTTCACATGAAGAAAAGGAGAAAAAAATCCAACCTTCCAGTCCAAAGAGGGTTCTTTTACAAATACATCCATTGTGCTGATGAGGAGTTCAGGATCTGAACGATAGGCCCTTAGCGCATGCACCATCACGCTGTAAATGAGACCCCACTCCTTCACTGGCATCATCAGGTTAACAAACTGGCGAGTCAGGCGAAAAGGCATCAACTCTGGCACACCTAAAAACTAGCAAAGGGGAAGGACAATCAAAAGAAAACAAAAATTAAGAAGCCTTGAAACAGATGGATCAGAAATAAATATCTTGTTCTTTTTAAGCCTTGCAGCACTCTGTCATTTAACTGAAAGTAACGTGTAACATGGTAGAACAAGACCAAGTTGACATCAAAGCTCTAGTCATGAATACTCAGTGACAGCAGTTGAAAGTGTGGCTGAACTATACAAAGTATGGCCATACAGACACTGTGAAACTCTTATCTGAGAATATCTGGAAAGAAATATTTTCTTCTATTAATTAGAAATAGCTTGCAAAGATTATTTTGCATCAGAACAATGGCAAATAAGAAGCATCAAATTTAGTATTAAGAATACACATGTACTGCACATAATAAATGCAAAAGCTGTAAAAGACTAATTAGAAAACAAATACCTGTGTTGCTGAGCCAAATGCATGTCCGAAGTCTATTCCCACCATGCCACCTGTCTCCTTGTTAATCATGAAGTTGGAGAGATGCCTGTCTCCAATGCCAAGTATCCAGTGGCTGATGCACATTAGTGCATGAGAGCTTGCAAAATGGGACCGCAGAGACAGGAAGGCTTCAGGAGACGTACTCATTTTCACAAAGGCTCGCCTTAACAAAACAGAAGTCACTTGTGTCATACACGTAAAGTAACAACATTGTTTCACAATGTGCAGTCATTAACAGCAGACTTACCGCAGCAGGTCTTCTGGAACACTGCTTTCCCTACTTTTGAAAGACATAACTGTTTCTTTACGGCTAGCTGTTCTGCAAATTAATGGAAGAATTATGTTAACTACTGAAATCACAGCCCACTGGACTTTAAAAGTTAAGACATTTAAATGACTACGTTAGAATACTACTTACCCCAGCTAACAGTAGAGCAAGCCAGAGAGCTTGCCTATATTTTTTAATCTGAATTTAAAAATACACTCAATTCTCTTTTTTTTTTTTTTCCAAAAGGTTTTTTCCACGACTTACATTTCTTAATACAAAATGGCATGTAGTTTTGCCTGGTTTCACCCAAATTAAACAGACAGGTTAAGTTTTAATACAGCAATAAAACTGTGCTTTTCTTGGCTGGATAGTCTCTTCCAGGCAGAGAAACTGAGGCTCAAACACAATCTCTCAGCAGCACACAGAGGTTATACTTAGGCTAGACAGTAGTGCAGCACAAGGGGAGGCAACAGAACGCTAGACAGTAGTGCAGCACAAGGGGAGGCAACAGAACTAAATAACTGGGCTGAGGACATCCATGCTGTACATGTTCGGGGAAGGAGGGAGACTGCTCTGGCCTAGCCTACTTTTGATCCTGGAAACTGAATGCTCATGAGCAGCTAGTATGTGCTGGGAGCTCTCCTTCCAGTCTAGTTTCATCTGAAAGGAGCCAAGCACAGCTCTGTGATGCAAGCCAACCTGAGGTAAGCGGAGGTGACTGGAAGTTTAATTCAAAAGCACATTCCAAATCTCAATAAATATATTGATGTAGACACAGATAAACGACTCAAGTTTTTCCTTAAGACGCAAGATGCTTCTAAGCAAGCAGGTTATAAGCTGACCAGAAATCATTTCCCCCTAGTACAATACTAGATTCAGGCAGGTGCAGAAATCCTTCTGAGACAACATTTAAGCTGGGACCCAAACCATCAGATCTTCTTACGCTCTCAGTGAACCACAATTACTTTCTCTGTCCAACTTCAGCAGGTGGCCTGGCTCAGAGGCAGCCTACCTATCTGCATAATTGGGAACAAGACATCTAGAAAATAAAGTTGAACAGGAGTATCTGCTTCTAGATGCTTCCTCACGAAAGTCAGCAAGCTTCTGGAAACATTCCTGTGCTCTGATGGGATTTTGGCAGTATTAAACTCCTCCTGCAGAGCACCTCCAGTAAGAAAAAGTAGTAAAATGGGCAAATATTTTAAGTAGACAGCCTATTATAATGCAAATCATATTTTTCCAGGAATTTCTAGAGTGTGCATACACACACAGTTGTAATTTTTGTATTTCATATGCAGCTCTGTCAAAACCTACCTGTACATAACATGGTATCGAGAGATGCCTTGCGCTTCCCCACCCATCCTGGACAGCCACTCAGAATAGGCAGCACGAGGTCCTTTTTTGCTAGGGACAAAACAAAGGGCCGATTATTTTTCTCTGTCATCTTACCACTCTGTCCTTGAATATCTGGGGGCTGAGTCTGTGCACTATGATCCACAAGACTTTTAAGCACAGAAGGCATCAGGAAGCTACAGCCTACATTAATTTTAGCCTTGTTACAGACATGAAGTTAATGCTGTCAGTACATATGCTGATCCATTCATCTTCCTCCAGCTTTGAAGGCACTTCAGTCATACTTGACAGAAGATCAGACATCCGAAAAGCAATAACTTGTCAATAGGTACTGTGAAAATTAGATGCTACCTTGAGAAGAAAGGCCCAAAATAATTTCTCCAAGAAAGGAAAGGTATTTTTAACAGTCTTGTAGCCATTTGAGAGGCATTATGTAGCCTGCCACAGTACAAGCTGCCCTTTGTTCTTCCAATCAGGCAAGGAACACAAGAAGGCATTCTGTTATCTCTTCAACACATACAGGAGGGGAAGAATGGGGGCTCAGGCTTGAAGTATTAATTCATAAGAAGCCAGTCTTCACTAGATGCATTATTTATAGAATAATTTTATATTTTCCTCCTCATCTTAACTAAAGACATTAAACTTCTGTCCCAGAGAGGCAGCAGTTTAGCAGAGCCTCTGTCTTTTCTCCTCCTTCCAAAGCATGTTCTGAGACACTAGAGAACCTTTCTATATAGGCTGTGGACGTGGTCTTCTTGCAATTCAGTAAAGTCTTTGACACAGTTTCTCACAGCATTCTCCTACGGAAACTGTCAGCCTCTGGCCTGAACAGGCACACACTCTCCTGGGTAGAAAACTGGTTGGATGGCCAGGCCCAGAGAGTGGTTGTAAATGGTGTTAAATCCAGCTGGAGGCCAGTGACAAGTGGGGTTCCCCAGGGCTCAGTGCTGGGTCCAGCCCGGTTCAATGTCTTCATCAATGACCTGGATGAAGGCATTGAGTGCACCCTTAGCAAGTTGGCAGATGACACTAAGCTGGGTGGAAGTGTTGATCTGCTGGAGGGCAGGAAGGCTTTACAAAGGGATCTCAACAGGCTGGACCGCTGGGCAGAGTCCAATGGCATGAGGTTCAACACAGCCAAATTTTGGGTCCTGCACTTGGGGCACAACAACCCTTTGCAGTGCTACAGAGTAGATGTCTGGCTGGAGAGCTGCCTGGAGGAGAAGGACCTGGGGGTGTTGGTTGACAGCGACTGAACGTGAGACCGCAGTGTGCCCAGGTGGCCAAGAAGGCACATGGCATCTTGCCTTGTATCAGAAACAGCGTGGCTAGCAGGTCCAGGGAGGTTATTCTCCCTCTGCACTCCGCACTGGTGAGACTGCACCTCAAATCCTGTGTTCAGTGCTGGGCCCCTCGCTATAAGAAGGATGTTGAGGCTCTAGACTGAGTCCAGAGAAGAGCAACAAAGCTGGTGAAGGGGCTGGAGAACAGGTCTTATGAGGAATGGCTGAGAGAGCTGGGGTTGTTTAGCCTGGAGAAGAGGAGGATGAGGGGAGACCTCATTGCTCTCTACAACTACCTGACAAGAAGTTGTGGAGAGGAGGGAGGTGGCCTCTTCTCCCAAGTGACAGGGGACAGGACAAGAGAGAATGGCCTCAAGCTCTGCCAGAAAAAAAATCTCATGGAAAGGGTCACTGGGCACTGAAACAGGCTGCCCACAGAAATGGCTGAGTCACCTTCCCTGGTGATATTTAAGGGACAGGTGGACAAGGTGCTGACGGGCATGGTTTAGTGCTTGATAGGAATGGTTTGACTTGATGATCTGGTAGGTCTCTTCCAACCTGGTGATTCTTTGATAGCACGATTTAGAAATACTTCTCATTTATAGATGCTGTAGCCCATCACTTCGGGACAAAGAAAAGGATTTCAAAACTTCAGGAAGTTATTTCCCTCACCCCAATTAAAATATTGCCAGAGAGGATTTCAGCGTTTTCCTTTGCAAGTGCTGTCTTTCAACCATGGCTCAGTAGAAAGTGTCTTAAAATTTACTTTATCCAACAAAACACAGGAAAATATTTAAAGTACACACACATCAATAAAATAAAGCTCTTTTTTTGATAAATCATTAACTGCTTGTGGACACTGATATTCTACACTTAGTATACCAAGAATTCTCTCCTTTATGAGGTGGTTCCATGCGATTCCTTCTCCACCTGCCCAGTCATTGAACTGAGACCCACATAATACCACTGGCATTCACAGAAGTGAACCAGACAGCAGGAATGCAAGAACTGTAGCAGTTTGACTGCTCACAACTCAAATAACTGTAGAAACAAAGACTCTTAGGAGTTTAACCTCCATGCTACAAGCTGCCCCATAAACAGGAGAGGTTATAAAAATAAATGGTGGCAGCAACACTTTGACGAAGCAAAACAGATTATGTACTAGGAACAACACTGGTAAATAAATTTCTAAATTCCATCACAGAAAACAGTCTGAAATGCTAGGATTAAATCAATTTTACAAATATTCATCTCCCAATTGCAATCAAGAGGAAGACTAGTTTATTCAAACGCAACATTTGCACAGAGTCAGAAAGAGTGTTGTTTTTACAGTTGTGTTTTATGTATCTCCTGCAAACCTCTCCGGCACTGACTCACTACCGAAAGCAGTTCTGAATAGCTCCATTTCTGCTCTGCTTCCCACCCCTCAGCTCCCCCCACCCTGCCCCCGACCTATGTCCATTTCCTGCTTGATTAAATCAAGAGATCAAAATCCTTTCTCCTTGTAAAAATCAATGTGCTGATAAGGAAATGGTGATGATAATGACGTCACATATGATTATAAGCCTCTTGTTTAAACAAGCTGGGTGGGGGATATTCCAGGTACAATGGTACTCATTAAACAAACAACTACCAATTACTAATTTGGGTCAGGAAGTACAAACTGCCTCCTTGCTTATAGGTTCTTTTATTTCTTTCTTTAAAATAAAAAAGAAAACACTGCTGAAAGAGTGTCAGTATCAAAAGCCCTATTAGTAGAGGTCTCTATTAGAGCAAACAGATAAACCAAGCATTACCTGTTATATCTGATGTCTTCCTCTTCAGACATGCTATTCTTAAGGAATTCTTTTAAAGTACAAGTATTTTCCAGCCACTTGATGAGTCCCAGTCTGGAACAAAAGAAATCAGAGATGTGAACAAGTAGAGTTGAACTTTAGAGGAACACCATAAATGAGAAGAAACATGTTCTATTGCCTGCTAAAAGAAGACTGGAAGCTACCAATCTAAGTATACTCTGAAAAACAGTTTTCAGACAAAACTATTTCAATGTTGTTTAAAAGGAAAACAAAAATAAAAATTAAAGAACCAAAAAATTCTGAACCATAACCTGGCACACAGGAATCTCACTTTCCAATATCTCAACAGTAATAAATGTTGATATAAGGACTTCTGTCCCTTCACGATAAGCTCCTACCTTGTTGTCATAGGGATGACCTGGTAAGTTTTTAACTGCATATTCCTTTGGCTACATGTAGCATCTTGGGAAAGGATGATGTTCATTACATCAAACAGCTGCTCAATACGTTGGTCTTGTCGCAGGTCTTCACCACATTTAACAAGGAAAGGATACTCCTGCTCATCACTCCCTCGGATTGTTATACGTTTTGGTTTCCTCAAGGATTCCATTACACGTATCTTGGAAAAGGAGAAGAAAAAGCAAAATATTTGTGAAAGAAAACTTGACCTTACAGAATCGTCACTGAAATAACAGCATCATGTTTCCAACCATCCAACCTATTATAGCCACGTCCTGAACTGCCAGGTCTACAAGTTTTTTTTTAACACCTCCAGGGATGGGGACTTCACCGCTTCCTTGGACTGTCCCAGTAAAGAAATTTTTCCCGATATCCAATCTAAACCTCCCCTTATGCACCTCCAGGCCATTTCCTCTTGTCCTAAAATCAAGCATATCTGGCATTTCTAGATGGCATTACCAAGTTGTTCAGTTACCACTGGAAAAACAAATACCTATTTCCTTGATGTGCTGCAAGATGCAACGACCTTGCTACTGTCGAATTCTTCAAATGGAATATGGACTCATATTTAACCAAACAGGATTTTGACTCAAACTTGTAAACATACCCGTTCATCAAATCCAGAGATTTTTGTATGGTACTCCGGCAGCGGTTTCCCTTTTCCATCATACTGACCTGAAGTGGTAGTGAAAAAAAAAATGTTACATAAATTGATCTTAATATTTTTTAAAGTGAGTTTAAGAGCAGAACACAACACACTTCCCAATATTTTCTTAACCTGGTATAATGATGACTATGAAGAAAACAATGCATAAAAATCCATCATGCATCATATGATCTGTGAGCTACTAATATTCTTTCCTTCTTAACCAGTTTGAAATCCAGCTCCTAATTGTTTAAGAGGACACATCCTTTTTGAACTAGATAAAAACACATATAAGGTTTATATACCAGATTTCCTGATGTGAAAAAAATACTAAGTTCTTAGTAAGAGACACAATTCTAGATAAAATGTAAAAAATCAGAACTACAGTTTCAGAACAGATTTACAGATGATGAATGAACTGAGTTATTTACAATGAAATCTACCTCTGCGTAAGGCCAGAATGTATGGCTATATAGTCAATATAAGGAAAGCTGAAGAGTAGCAACTCTTCTACAGGATAGAAGAAGAACTTACCAGGGACTTCTAGTTCATTCCTCAAGAACTCTGCTTTGAATTCACTCATCCATGGTGAACACTCTTTCAGGTTTCCAGGTTCTTTATAGTTTTTGTTCATTTTTGAGAAGAGAGAAGTTGCAATCGCATCAAAGTCACGAGCCTTCATATCCAAAAGTTCTGAACCACCTTTTCCAAAATGATGGTCAAAGTCCTTCCCAAAAGCCTGAGGTTCATTTACAGAAAGGAATTCTGTCAACATAGTGCTAAGAGCTCCTCATAGAGACCAAAATGGTACCTTCCTACCTATACATACACCTTCATCTGAGCCCCTAAAATATATAAATCATCTTTCAACCACAGTTCTTTTTTTTCCTCTGTTATTTCTAGTTTGTCAGAAACTTTTCACTGCCTGTTTGGTAGACCCACCAGCTATCATCAACAGAAATATCTACATTTCATCACGCTGGTGATATTAAAGATTTGTAGAATTAGACCATAAACTTTTTTTCCATATCAAAATTAAAGTTTTAAAATTCAAGGCAGCAAATAATTAACAGCAAGATTTTTGCTTTTTAACTTGTAATTGTAACAGTACATAAATAAGAGATATGAAGATTACAATCCTGAAGCATCCCACATATTAGAGCAATTTTATGTGTCAGTCAAGAGATACAACTTTTTTTTTTTCCAGCGAGGACGCTATTAAGCACAGTTATCCTCACACATACTTTGTTTCTCCACTTATAGTGCATCATGAAGGTAAAGAATCAAGTCCATATACCATCACCCTGATCCTCTTCTGCAGCCGCTGGTGTGTGAAAGGAACACTGCTCTCCCCCTTCCCTTCAGAGGGGAAAAAAACCCCACTTAACTCTCTTGCAGCATTATCACTTGCTTTTCTCTCTCTACTCTTAGTTCAATAACAATTACAGGTCCACTGCACATTTCAGCTTTTTAAAGAGCCATGGACTTTTTTAAGTGGGCAAAAGCACACACAAATCATTCCAGCAACCAAACACAGCCTGCCTCTGTCCTCATGCCTGCTAGGTCCCTTGCTGCACCTGTAGCCTGTATGGGTCAACATACAGCTACTCTTCTTCCCTCTACCCAAGCCTGACAGAGCACAGCCTGCAAATTCTTATCCCGTTATCATCAGAGACACAGTTTATCTTGCAGCACCACATTCAAACAGTCAGTATGCCTCTAAACTCCTAATTGCCATTTCTGCTGCTGTATCACCTCACCTTCTCCCAAATCCACCTTACTCATATCCTCCACCTTCCCTGCTCGTGGGGAAGAAATCTCCCTGTAGACACTCTGATAAGTTTATCTAATGCTTGTGACATAAGAATGGTCATATGGCAGAGACCTGAATCCACCTAGCTGTGGCCATGGGGCTATGTGCATACAGTACCAGCCATCCTTCTACAGCGGTATCGCTCTCCTGGCCTCCAGCAATTTGCAGCTCAGGGATTTCTGGACCCAGAAGTGTGTAGTTGCATGTAAAAGCTCTCAAAGCATTCCTCCTGCACCCTCCCAGCCCTTTTCTATTTGTACTGATATGAAAGCATCTGCAACACTGCAGCAGGAGCTCACCACTTCAGTGTATGTTGAATGAGGAAACACTTCTCCCTGTTTGTTTTCAACTGCCCTTTCCACAGAATGTTTACTTTGTGCTTGGCACTTCTGATGCCAAGAGCCTTATTCAATCTGTCCTCATCAACTCTATTCCAACTGGAGGAATGGCGAAGGAATTGTACAGAGGTTACTCTGTACCTGTGATTATTCTTGCTGCTCTGAACCTTCTCTGATTTCACTGTATCTATGTTGAGAACTGCAAACAAGGACTACAGTGTTCAAGAAGCTAGAACAGGCTGCTATGTCGATGTATAAATCCATGTTTAATCCACTAGTCTTAACAATGATCAACAGTTGCTTTCATTCTTGACTGCTCTTGAGTATTCACAGCTGATGTACACACAGAAGCACTACAAATCACGTTTCTGTCACTCAATTGCAATAGTCAGTTCAAACCCAAAGAATTTATATGTGAAATTTGGATATTTTTTTCCACCTGCACCACTTCATTTTTCTATGCTGAATTCCACTGTTCTTGATCCCAGTCAGTTTTGTAAAATCCTTTATGTAATTCTAATTCCCTAATTCTTCATAGTTGTAACTCTTCCGAATATCTTAACCCTACATAACTTAGTATCAGCAGCAAGTTTGAGTAGCAACACTACCCAGTAATCACACATACCTGAATAAACCTTTTCCTCAGCAATCCAAGGCCTGGAGCTTCTAAATTTCCCAAATTCTTGTACATTTCTTCATACATTTCCTTCAGCTTATTTTTATTCCTCTGTGCTTTTCCCAACTCATTTCTGACATCATCAGCCCAATCCTGCAAACAGAATGAAACAGGTAAGTACTGAAAAAAATGGTTACTAACCCTCACACTTTGGTAATCTGCTCAGATTGCAGTTGGGTTGCCATATTCACTAATAGACAATTAATAGGTCTTTTGACAACCAAAAGAGCAATCAAAAGGTTATGGAAATATTTCTGTTTCTTTCTGCCTCCTGATAAAATGCTTCTTCTTTATTCAGATAAATGTTTACTACCATAGCATCTAGTGCAATCTAAAAAAGCCTCTATGAAACCAGGAGTGGTACGAGAATCCTTTGGACAACAGGGCTGGAATGTAGACAGGGAGGCCCAGCAGAGAGAAGGGAAAGGGCATAAGAACACAATTAGACAGAAATCAGAGATTTCCTAGAATCATAATTCTGTAACGGTTTCGGAAGAATTAAGGACGACTGACCATGGGGTGGGGAAGGGCATAGACCCTGAAGGAGAAAGCTGAACAGCCAGCTGGCACAAGGGAGAGAGGCTGTTGCTAGAGAAAGCTGCTGACAGAACTCCGACACCATCACCAGTAGATTCTAGGTTGAACTGCTTCCTGTGGCTGTGGTGTCAACAGAACTGCAGCAGGCTCCACCCAGCTCTCTTTCCTAAAAAGAGGGTGAAGAATGAAGGGGAAGGGGAGAGCAAACAAAAACCCACTCAGGGTTTACCTTAAAAAGCATTATGGGACTAGAGAGCTGTTCCAGGGAATGAACAAAATCCTGAACTACTCCTCCTCTGTCCAACTTATTCTTGATCCTTTAAAAGAAAAAAAAGTGCATCACAAGTCAACGGGAACTACCATCACCACTTAGCCGACACATAAACACAGATCCAGACTGTCTGCTATATGCAAGAATCTAGCAAAATAATCTGGGAGTAGACAGGAGGACTTGCTCAAAACTCTCTCATGCGCTGCATGACTGTCCTTGTTACATGGCTCTCAGTTTTAAAAGTGTTTCACTATGAAAACAGAAGCTTGGTGGGGGAGTAGAAAGGACACTTGCAACAGAAATGGGCACTAACCAGACTATATCTCCTGTCACAACAGTTCAAGGGTGACAGTTTGTGAAGCACAAGATCTATCTTCATATCTTAAGTGAAAAAAATCAGTAAATGGATCAGATTTGAAAAAAGGTAAAAGGACACCTAAAATTTTACTAGTAGTTCTGTAGCACTGTGTGACAGAAGTTGACTTTTGCCTGGGGATAAACTCATGTTTTATTGCATAGCAAAAGGGGCAAGGAAAGGCTTGTAGAGGAAGGCATATGCTGCACACTGAACAAGCAGAGAAGTTAACAAAGAACTGTCATTCTCCAAAACAATATGTACATCTGTTTCACCGGCCCTCTCCAGAATCTGCTGGGAACATCTATTCTATTTAAGTATCTCTGGTCCCACTTGGTATTACAATGACTCTAAATGTCAAAGATAGCTTCATCTTCATCTTTGATGGGTACTGACCCTCACTGCTGTGAAGTCTACTACAGTAAGAGCCTAATAATGCACCAGATTTCCCTTCAGCCTCAGCAGAGTAGGAAAAGGAAAAAGAAACTGACCACTGGAGAATTACCAGTGGAAAGAGAATGCCTCTCTGAGGTCTTGTTTTAATTTGAAAAAGTTCTAACTTCCCACAGCTTGAGCACTATATGTACTCAGCACTACGGAAAATATTCAGGTCACCAATCGGACTGAGTATGTCTAATACTAAGAGAGTTCACGTACCAGTTTTCTCTGTGCTTTTAAATGGGAACACAGAACACACAGGAATACTCCCTCATATTTATCATGCCCCCTAAACAAAACAGTTTCTTCAGAAAAAATAAATCCATCTCTCCACTCCTGAACAAGAACTGCAAATTCACCTTTCTACAAACTCCTTGTTCCTGTAACCAGTTGCAGTATCTTTGAAAGAGAAACTTTCACTGCTGATCATGAATGGGTAGATGATTGCCTGGGGATAGGTATCTGCAATCTCTTCAACAGTATGTTGCACGGCTACTGCTTCATCCTTGTCAAGCAATGCCATCATTTGGCTAATCCAACCAATGAACTGCCAACAGGGAACCGAAGGAAGCTGCAAAAACACAAACACTGCATTTCAACTTGGGTTCTCCTCAAAAATACTGAACCCAGCAAACACAAACAAAACTGCTCTGTAACCCAGCTTGACAGAAACACATGAAAAGGAAATAGAGACTGTCAACTAGGTCACACAAAACATTCCCCAACAAAGCAGATTTCATAATTATTATTACTACTACTATCATGACAACTAACTAGTGCTGTTTAGAAGATTTTCCTTTACAAAGATTTACTGGTTTTGATTGAGAGAAGGCTTTATACTTGAACTTGTTGGTTTTCTGTCTGAATGCAATATAATAATTTTTGATCATCACATGCAAACAACTCAAAAATCTGAAGGGATAGTTCAAACACCAGTGGGCTGAAGTCTTTATTTGAGTAAAAAAAGCCAGTAAGGAGAACAATGGAACTCCAACCCCAGTTTTGCTCTTCCTCAACTTTAAAGAACAACTCTTGCCAATATACTTCATGATCACTTCACTCCGAAAGCTGCATTACTTTTGAACAGAGCGCTACAATAGATTTTCTTGTGGTAGCAAGAGACCAGACTCCAATTCCCTTCCTCATGTCTCATCTCCTCCCCTTCTGATGGAGTTTAATATCAGATTGCCAGTATTTATCTCACAGAGGGACAAAGAAATGCCTGGTGAAGTGCTTTTCTGGGTGAGGTTTGTTAACTGGATTAGGCGTCAGGTTCTGTTAGAACCATCAGAGTTTCACTGCAGCCACACCTTTTGCATCTCAGCCATTTTCATAATGTTCTCGGTTTCTTGAGATAACAAAGTCATGTTTCTGCTTTTTCCAAGCTCTTCCTCTGACAGTGCCTGGCACTCTGTGCGCACCAACAAAATGGGTTTGACAATGCAGGTAGGCCAAGGCATTAACAGGCATGAGTCACAGAAGACCTCTCAGCTTAACTGTCCTTCTATGGTATCTTGTGATGGAATGCCAGTGGAGGGACAGGTTATGGAAGGGACAAAGCTGTAGTAACCTCGGAAGTGAGGGACAGGGAGAGGTGGAAGAAGTAGAAAATGAGCCTGGAAAAGCTGATGTGTTCCTGTATACAGGAAACAGCCTACATAAGTAAGATGCGTTCCTCACTCCAGTCTTATGCATCTTTATCAGCCCACTTAAATCATTCAAAAGGAAGAAAAAAAAAAACACAAAATTTTTCTCCAGAAGCTCTGAAATTAATACTTGGAACCATAATAAAGATAAAAAGTAAAACTTAAAAAAAAAAAAAAAGCCTCTGTACATATGAATTAGATGCACTACAATAGAGAAAGACAAGAAAAAATGATGGGATAAAATTTATCTGATTTACCTGAAGGAAACTTACTAGTTTAACCTCTCTGTCCATCCAACCTCCAACCCCCACCTTTTAAATTCAATTTATAGCAACATTTGCTGCCAGGAAAATGGAAGCAACTAACCTCTCGTGTCACTAGACCCAATGTCTCTGCTGAATATCTTTCAATTATTTGCAGCAGTCTAGGAAATCTCAGCCTGGCTTCTCTGGAGTTCAATTTCAAAGCTTTTATCATTTTCTCCACCACAATAGCTGGGAATAGCTGCAGATCTGCAGTATTAATTTCTGCCAAGAGACATTAAACAAGAATTATCAGAAACACCATCACTTGTTCCATGTCTTTGATCAGTTGGAACATCCATCTTTACAATTCAGTGGTTTTTTTTCCCTGTGTATTTTGTATTTTTACTTTGTTCTCCTTCCCATCTGTTTGAACTGTACACATCAGCAACACATGCACTCAGGGACTATAAGGATTAGCTTTATCAGGAGGCTGCATCACTACTGGTATCTTGCGTGCTTTAAACACAGGACTGCTGTGGTCTGGGAAGGAACAAGGGAAGCATCTGCTGGATACGATCAGTATCTCACAAGTAAGAGACGCTCTGAGTGATTCACTAGTACCAGAGCTAGCAGAAACAGCGTGTGGGGGGAAAGGAATATAAACATGAACCAGAGGACAAACTGTTCCATTTAAATTCAAGCTGTGTTGCTCAAGGAGATATCCTGGGTATCACAAAAGCTCACGTACAACAGATAAATTCACCTCACATGCTACAGAGAAATCTTGACTCACCAAGCAAACCTTCTTCTTCCTTACGCAGATGCTGGTCACAGAAACTGACCAAAGTCATATACGCATCAGTAACTCCCTTCACATCTACATGTTCCATAGAGTGGGACTGCACCTCTTCTTCAGACTTCCTTGCGGCACTGCTGAAACACTGAAAAGCCTTGTTGTGCAGACCCGCCAATACCTGAAATTCATCCATAACAGAAAAAAACACAAGTTAGCAAGTAGCATTCAACAATTCTTTTTGAAACTGAAGCTTGGTTGTAAGTCTTGAGCAGATACAATTTTAAGTGCATTAGACGTTTTGAGAGGCTGATAACAAAGTAAAAGAAAAAAAAAAAAAAAAGGGACATTATTTCTGCCAGTCATTACCAGAAACTTCATTTTCACAATTTTCAATGGAAAAATATAAAAAACACTTTTAACACACTCTGGGAGTGTCACGTGGAATTTTTATAACTGCAAAAATGTTAAGGTTACTAGAATTTCTGCAAGCAGTTAACAGAAGACACAATTTAAAAAAAGTTATTTTTTTCCATTAAGACATATCTGCAGTGTCTGCGTAACAGCTATACTTCAAACTTGTGTTACAAAAAAAAAAGGATGGACCAAACAATTTCAAATTTGATGTCTTTTGCCCTAATACAAACACAGTCATATTGGTCATATGCTTCTAATGCAGGTCACGGATGTGACAACATCCTTTACAACTGTATGTGTACAAATCAAGTGCGTATATTCTCCTATTGCCAACAAGCTTACCAACCTCAAGACGCTGTAGCTATTTAACAAAATACAAAATTGCTCAAGAACTGAGTTGGAATAACTGAAAAATCCTGTAACTGAAATGAAATAGTTTGAATTTCAGATAGGTAGAGCGAAACGACCAGAGTCAGAGTACTGCTTAATATTAAGGTAAAATAAGGCTACGGTCCTTAATCTTTCAAATATCCCAATCTGACTCATCTGACACAGAGGAGCTTTTATGCCCATTTTCTAGATTTCCTTAAGAAGAATGCTCTTAATAATTAGCTAATAAATGAAGCTTAAGCTTTTTGCTCAAGCTTCTACACACCTGAAAATTTTAAAATCTCTTTTTGCAGGAATCTCTTCTTGGTTTGCTTTGCTCTTACAACCATGAAAATACAAATTAAGAACATTTTTTTTTCTGTTTTATACTGATATGGTTCATATCATATCTAACGGTCTTTATGGTGGCACTTAATAGAAATAAGTCACTAGTGGTACTTAAAATTCTTACTCAATTGATTTGACAGAGAAGTGCCATAGTATCTGGGACAACTGACAACACATGACTTGAGATGCAGCACAGTCTGTCACTGCCTTGTTCGAATGCATACCTCCTCCCAAGAGGCAAAAATTACCACCTCTCCTCTACACCACTAAAATTGTCTAAATAAAATAAGTGCATCAGTTATCATTATGAGCATTATAAAGACTTCTTTAGAAAACAGGGTTGTGTGACAACAGGAAGCAGCTCAGAAATGCCCAGCTGACATAAAAGCATTCTTTGAGAGTCACATTTCCAAGACTTGTCTTGCCAACATGCATGTAGGTGCTATGACTATGTCTTTCCCCTCCACACAAATGCAAGAACACAGAAACACAAGAGCACTCTCCCTATTAAAAAGGCTACAGTCGTGCAGCACTCCAGAAAGCAAAAAACAGACCAAAAAAAAAAAAAAAAGCAACCACAGTGGTTTGGTTTTAGGGTTTCGCAAATTGGTTTTTTTTCTTTTTTACTTCCCCCAGCTGCTGTTCCTGGATAAATCACTGCTAAGAGCAGATGAGTTCCACATTCTCTGTATCTACCCATATCCATCACTACATTACCTATTGAAGTAGTGATTACAACACTGAAATGCCTAAATGCTTTTCCCCCTCTCATTTACCTTTTCAGGACTCTCAAGACTTTCTCCTGACAATACTGATATTTTCCCAGCTTTTTCTTCCTCGATTTGCTCAAGGCATCTTGGATCCTGACTAAGGGCATTGGCCATGATGTGGTATGTAGTACCCAGAAGAAGATTCTGCTTTCGGAATGCTGTTATGTTCTTGTGAAGATAGTCAGATTTGGTATCTTCTGTTGGAATTCAAAAACAAAGTTGGTAATTTGACAACAGAACAGCTTTGTATAATAAACAAAGTGAAACAAAGAGAAGGCTGTTACCAAGCAGGGAGATGGTTTTTAACACTGAGAGCATGCGTTCAGGGCAACTCTGGTTCCGGCTGCAACTATGTGTAAAGGAGCAATAGGCATAATTCCACCTCACCAGCCAGTCTTCCCTTGTTTTGGCTTCTTTGCGTAGGTCTTTCAGAAGCTTCTTGGCAACTGAGAAGCTGTTCTAAATTCAGATTAAGACAGAATTTTCAGATTATATATCTGAAGAGGAAATAGAACCTTTCAGCAACAAAATTAATGGATGAGGGGATTTAGGTAACATTAAGAGAGGTCTACTGCTTGGTTAGTCTCATTCAAAAACAGATTTATGTTGATGGAGAAATCTGAATGAAAAAGAGAACAGATGTTTGACAAACAGAGGAAATTAAAATAATTCTATCTGCGTGACTGGACAGGCATTAACTGTTCTGAAGTATAAACATACACGGGGAATGTAACTTGGTTTATAACACCATTAAGCAAATCACTTATGTTTGTGTTTTGATGAAAAGTTTCACATAAGTAACATTAAAGTAAGCCTTATTTTTCATTTACTCCTTTAGAAGTGTATGGTCTACAGAGCACTAAAGTTGCATTTGATTATTATAGTACTTAAAATAAACCGCTACTGACTGCAGATTTCTGCAGCATCTCAATAAACGAAAGAGACTTTGAACTAAATATTATTCATCCTATCTCAAGTTTGAAACACTAGAGGCCCATTAGCAAAGACTACTAGGCTTCAGCCATTTTAACAGTCAGATCCAACCCCAAATTTCTAAGTCACTTAGCTTTAAATCGTTACAGAAGGGTTCGCCTAACAGCATTAATGAAAATTGTAAAAAAAAAAGTCATAAAATGTTTCATCTTTGCCGCCTGAAGTAAGTGATATTGATTCAATCTGAATTTCATTTGTTTTCTCGTACAAGAGATTATTTGTAAATGTGAAAGCATGTTTGGTTGTGAGAATCCTCTGTTAAAAGGTTGAAGCATTTCAGAAACTTTATGTGTCCTTTAGAGTGTCAGAAACCATCTGTAGATCAAAGGAGCCTTCAGGCACATTTCCAGAAATGACAAATTATCGCCAAGTTTTTAATTTACATCCATTTGGTTTCTTTCTCTGTGGAACTGACTTTCTCAAGCTTTCAAAATACCCCAGACAGCAAGGTCAAAGACAGACAAGGCAAAAAAAGTGCCCAAGACCACCAAGGCTTTTCCAATGGTAGTTTCTATATATTTTCTCACAAAACTGGAAGCTATCAGACAGTGCAGTCACCTGTTTCCTGGCACTTTCTATCATCTTCATTTTCATGTTAAATTTGCAGCTTCTAATCATTGAGCACATGTCTTCTTCCTGTTGATCCACTTCCATCTGGTCACCAGCACCATGTTCTTCATCCACTTCCATACTATCATTGGCCTGACCACAGAGAAGTTTCTCCTGCAGTTTGTCAAGAAAGAAACACCTGCACAATGACAACAGGAGTACAAGGGAGTGAATATTCAAAAGTGTTAATCTGCCTGATCAACAAAGTAAACAAAGCTAATAAAAAACGTTAAGTTATAGCAGTCACCTTTAGCAAGTGTTACAGAGTTCTAAGCGTTTGAAAAGTCACAACCAGGGACAAGCTGACCCTAAGAGTTTTCTACAATTTTGAATCAACAAAATTACTATAAAGTATCCATAATAGAGCAGGATTTTTTGTCGGTTTCTTCCTTTAAAATAGCAGCTACAATGTCAAAGTTCAGCAAGGCATTCCCACTTGACAGAGGTGGAAACAATCAGGAGTCTTGTTGGTATCGTATAAGTGTCAAGGTGTACCTTATGTCAACCATACACGACACCAACACAAGTAAACAGAGTGCTGCAGAAAAGACCAGCGACCATAACATTTGGAATTCACACTAATCAATGCTAAATCCTTTTCACATTCTACAACTAGTCCTATCTAACTCAATAGCATTTCTCATTATGTAGACTGCTATTCAATGTGGGGGAAAGCTTTATAGTCTGGAGTAGGGCTTGGCACTCAACTGCCAAGGTACATTCTTTGTCAATCATTTAAGATGATGTTCTTAAAGGCACATAAAAACGTTCAAGACACTGACAACCCTCAAGTCATAAACATGAGGCATATCATGTATTATGCCTAATATTAAATTGTAACAAGCTCTACGGTAGTCACGCTTCCTTAACACCCAGAGACAATAAAATCAATTACAGAGCGCAGTGGTTATTAGCTGAGCTGTAAATAAGTTGTCCCCCAGGTAAGGACAAGGAATCTAAATTTGCATGGGAAAAATGGATTGAGATGAAGATAGATGCCACAGGGAGGACAGAAAAAATTCAAATTGAAAATAAAGCATTCCAGCTTCTTTGGAGCTAATCCAAAGCAGTCACCAGAGAGGTTTTGTTCTTTCTAGCAACAGTTACATAGAACTCCGTAATTACATCACTGGTCATTAACTTTCCTATAAACACATGAAACACTGATAGTGACAGGGCTGGGCTTATTTTGTACACTCCGTAACTTTGGAACCTCCTACAAAGCAGGTAAGCATTTTTATTCATAAAAATAAAAATGGCCTTTTGGGTAGTGTTTTATTGAGGTAAATGCAGTTGATCTAAGCAACTACAAGTGGATGTATTTAAAAGCTGCTGAAGTGGGCTAGCAACGCATGTAGTCACTGATGCAAGAAAATGCCTAAACTAACAACTATGTTTCTGTATCAAGATGTGGTTTATTCCCTGTCCATTTTTCAACCTCCTTTTGCTTCTCACTACAAGTTAGTCACACAAACCTCAGTTATGATCCTAAAGCTACTACAACAGTCATACACTAGATCAACAACACCCCTTTTCCAAATGAAAAGAAGCAGTATTAGAAAAAAGAATCTCTCAGAACTCATCAGGCACACAGAACTAAAGCTAATCCAAGAATCTAATTTTACCGATTTGTGATGATATCATCCCAGATGTTCATAGGATCCATTTTAGCATCTGGATATCTACTTGTCCAAATTCTGAGAAGTCTCATAAGGGAAGCCTGTGAGGCTAAGTTACCTAGAAATCAATTAAAAATACTTTAAATGCATCTAAACCCAAGCAAAGTGAAAAAGGCCTAAACCAAACACAGTCTAACATTCAAACCACAAATCTGCAATAAAACCACTCACGTGCATTTCTGGGCTTGCATTACATAGACTATTTGGTGATCATATTGCTTTTGTTTATTGCTGAAGCACAGAAGATTAAATAAGGACCAGGGTCAACTGTCACTGGGGAGGTCCCTTCCCGTACAGGTATACGCTAGAATATAGTGGAACTGTTAACTAAATCTAATACATTATTTGGTTAATGAGTATAAATTTGTATTTCATGCCTGTCTCAGAAGCTATAAATTATATAGCACATCCACCTTTTATCTCTGCTAACAACTGTTTTTCTACCAAAAGCGACCCCAACGAAAAACTGTTACTTACACTAAAAGAGATACTTAACTCTTATCACAACAACTAGGCTAACAACAAAACATTGAAACAGAACACAGAATTATCTTCAAGCCTATCTGACACAACTACAACAGTTTTTACAGTAATTCCAGACCTATGATACTTCCAAATAGGAGTTCAGTGCTCTAAGTGTGGAAATACAAATTCAAAGTTAAGTAAACCATGATTAATTAACACAATGAAAGGAAAAATCACTTAAGGGAAAAAAAAAATCTTTACTTCTTTTGGTTATAAAATTGATGAAATCTTGTATTTCTGTCAAAGCTTGTACAGACTGCAGTTTGGTCATTCGACTTTGATATAACAAAGTATCAATGCTGGAATAGCTCTGAAAAGAAAAGGAAAGAATGGAAGATTTCATACACAGAGTTTAAGACATGATTCTGTTCAGCCCACTACAGACTATCTGATGCTACTAGGTATTATGCTCTAAACATCCGCCTTTTACATGTAATTTAATAACCTGTAATCTAAGAGAAACTCTGCTTTGGACAAGTATAGAGACATATTCTAGCTGCAGTTCCTAATCTAGGTTTTAGGACAGTCCTACAGTCTAATTAAAACCTAGTAACGGATGGAACTTGTAACTTCTTGATGTAATAATCTCTTTTCAAGCTTGTTCTGGGGACAGGAGGCTTCTGAAAAGACGAATGAAATAAAATTACTATGAATCGCCACAATTACTCTGAAAAATTTCTAGCAAATGAAGTCAGCAAAATAAAACAAATTAAAATGGGAGGACACATTGCACTGGCTGGCTCAAGTCTTATTGCTGCAAGCAGTGAATTCAAACGAGGTTGTCATCTGACTGGAAAGCACCTAGATTTCATTGTACTAGGGCAACTATTTCTCTTAAGCGTATAATCTAGCAGCAATAACAGCAACAACAATTTCACTGTTCCAGGAGTTTATACAGAAAAATCAGATCAAAAATAGCAGAGTTTGCTACCTGCATGAAGATCTGCATGCCATTACTAATGTAATATTGGGCTCTGTCAAAATCATCTTGCAGGATGTAAAGGAGACTAAGCTCTTGGCTGTAATACATTTCTATAAGGGCTTTCTTCTGTTCTGTCTTCATTGCCTCATCAATAAAAGTTAGCAAACTCTGGTCGTTTTCCCCGCTGAGCAGTAACTTCAACTTACTCCGTATTATATAGGGTAGATAGGTCTCCTATAAGAAGAAAATACAGTCTTTATTTCCAGGAATGATATATTAGATGATAATTTCATTGTTACCAGTGGCATATCAAATAAACATAAAACTATTCTGAATGGTTTTCTTAAATGTTTTCCCTTTGGATAAATTTCTATTTGCTAACAAATCACAGTAGTCTTTTCTGATAGGGTCAGGAAATTCTATCAGTTTCAAACTGAGTGGTCTGTTAATTCTTAAAACATGAAATAAGTAAAAGCAACAAAACCACTGCAGGATGATGATGATAAAATCAGTCCTGTACGATCAGCCACAGACTCAAAGTAAAAATTAAACACTTTAAATACAGCAGAAGTAACTGCTTCAAATATTTTATCTATCAGATTCACTGCTAATTTCCACAATAAAAAATAACCCAGATAATGCAACTGACTTCCAGCCAAAATCACAGCAGTGCAGGACAGCCCTGCAGAGGTCAAATATGTGCAGTATGAACAAATTGATTTCTAAAAACCTGAAAAAATGGATCACTCCAAGTTTTGCTTAGGTCTGGAGGTTTTCCACTGTCGATATTAACAGTAGCACAATATTCCAGAGACTTCCACTCTGTGAGGTGGTCATAGCATTCCAGAGATGCAAGCTCCCAGAAGTCCTTCTCCGCTTCTGTTGGCTCTCCATCTTGCCAGTCCTCTTTAGAGAGTGCCTAGGAAACGAATTTGAGAGGGACGAAGATTCTCAGCTGGAATCTGACACTAGTTTCAATTCTAAGTCACCAGGAACTTAATAATTCATTGTCTCATAAAAATACCTATCCATCTACCAGAATGCGACAGTAAGACTAAATGCAGAAAACTTGAGCTTGTCAGTATTCATACATAAATTCACTTCAGGTAGTAATCTTTAGTAAACCTGCATTTTAAAAAGTGAAGACTTGAAAAGAAAGTTACTAAGATCTTTCTTCAATTTTACTCACTAGAACTCAGATTTTCTTCGTCATAAACAGATGCCGTTTGCTGTCTTGTTAGTGTGCTCATGGTGTTTTATTTGTCTGCCCAGGTGATGGCAAATGTAAAGCTTTCTAACAAATACTAGAGCAGTATCACATTTACTGCTCTGTTTTGACTCCTCATCTGCTTCCATGACTACAGACTCAACCATCAATCAAACAAAGCACAATGGTATTTAAAACGATATGCTGCTTGTCAAAATGTTTCATTTTGGCTTATTAGTTTTAAGGCATGAGAGATTTATTGAAAAAAAATAACCTTGCTGTCATTTTACCTCATCATAATGTTTAGCTGCTTCAGCATAGTCATTCCTTGCTTCCGCCAACAATGCTTTCTGTGTCATTTCCTTAGTCCCAATCTTACCACTGAAAATACCACGAAGGACATCATAATCCCCAAGAGATCGGTAGAGCCTAGTAAAATAGCAAAAGAGAATCTTTTAATTTGTTAAATAGAGGTATATAAATTCAAACATAAACCTAATAATAGTAATAATAACTCAGTAAGCAGTAATACTACTGCCTTGTAACAGTAACGAATTTTATTGATATTTCTTATAAAAAAAATCATAAATATATATTTAATTAGATAAAATTCATCTTGTAGGGTACTACTTGAGCTGTGGAAATCCCTGTTGTTGCAAATCTATGAACAACATGTTTTTCAGCAGTCTGACAGTCTAGCTGCTCTAACTGAAAGACAGTAATTAACTTACAAGAAATTAACAGCATATCTAATTCAAAAAAAGGAAAGACTAAAAAAGAAATCCCATAAGCCATAAAAGTGGAGCTGTTCACAAGGCAAAGCTAAATGGGAGCAAGTTGTATCAAACAAGATTTTACTTAGCAAGTTCAATCCATCTGATCACATCTGGGGGAAGTTCTGTTCTCCCGCGCATCCGCTTGGATGGAGGCTCCTCTGCAGGGGACAAAGCCATCAGGGCATGCTCCAGAAGAAGGATGCCCACTGGCTGCTGTAAACTCGCAAGGCAGCTTGTGCTCACGTTAGCTGAATCCACTTCTAGTAGCTCTCTGTGCTGGTAACACATTTCCTATAAAATAAAACAAAATAACAGGTTTTGACTTGGTCTAAAACTACACTGATAGCTACTTTCTACAGATCATCTATTTAATATCCTTATTCTTAATTACGCTGGCTTTGGAAATAAGCTGTTCAATCTCCACAAGTTCCCAGTTCTGGAAAAGGTAATTCTTTTCCTTTTGTGCTGTTGCTCTTTGGACAAAGACCAGTATAGAATAAATCCTCTACTCTCTTTCTCTCCAATGCAGAGGATAACTCTCTTCTGAAAAAAACCCACAGGAAGCGGGGCAGATGTAGATGGACACATTCACAGCCCCAACCTTTCCTTCTTTCTGTTGACAGCATGGTGCCCACTACAAGTCAGCTGCATGTCACTTAACCAACTGAGCAATGTACTCCTGCTGTAAGCCAAAGACATAATTAATCGTGATGCCTTCTCTGAGCTGGAGGCTTTCCATCCACACATTTACCCAGTTTTAGCATATTGCAACTTCCTGTTAGACTCATTTAGTACTGTACTCATCTAGTCATGCCTGATCTAAAGACATGACAATTCTTCTAGGAGATTTTTATCCTATTTAACATCAGCCCAACTACAGAATGATCTCTTTTTCAGGGATAAATGTTCTCATTTACCTAAAGGTTTCTTTAAATCCTTAAATACAGCTAAATACAGCAAGAAAGTAGCAGAAAAGTTTGTTAAAGCCAGGTGTTTGGGGTTTTGTTTTGTTGGTTTCTTTTTCCTCTCACTTAAAAGCCTAAAGGAAAGTTGCAATAAAATCTTAAGCAAACAGGAAGGACAAAAATTTACAACATGGAAGAGTGATATCACTTTCATGACAAGAAATAGCACTAAGTTGATTCTTGCAACACAGTAGGTTCAACTGAAACAAAATCACTATTTGGAAACTGTAACAGCAGATTGTGAGAACAACCAAACTACAATTACCCGATCAATGGCAACCAGCAAAACAGGTATTTGGCGTAAGCAAATTCGCTACACAATTTGTATAGCTGAGACACACCAATAAATTCATACTCAATGAAAAAAGAGAACAGTAGCTTCTTATAGCTTCTCGAGTTAAAGACCAGGTGGATTCCAATGAGGGGTTAACACATGCTTCATCCACAATTCAGGCAATTTCAATCAGCAGTTTCCATCAAAGTTGCATGTGTGCCCTAAATACTCTTACATACAGACACACTTTCTTTGACTGTTGACATATAGGAGTTGTGTCAGGGGTACTGAGCCATCTGCACAATCTAAAAACTGAAGAATAGCTGTGTTGAGGTTAACCCGAAACCCCCGTTCTTAGTGATGCATAGGAAGAAGTCCAAGAACCATGCAAATGTAACAGTACATCCAGAGAACAAATACCCTCCCAAACTCACAATTTATAGACATTTCCCCACATCAAAGGAAATGCCCTTCTATTTAGCACCTCGTAGTGACTATTTGCTCACTTATCCTCTGAAAGCAAAGCTCCATCTTTCTTGCTCCATCTCCAATGCAGTTGTGTCTTTACTTGCACCACTTGTTCAAAGATTAGGATGAATGGCATCCAAGCTGGCCTGACAGCTAAAACTTTGCTAAGGGAATTATATGTTCTTCAGAGGCTAGTTCTCTCTATGGAGTCTACGTAAACTTCGGTCACAAGGTTAACTTATTTCTCAGTATTTCAGATGGTTTTTCATCTGTCCTGAAAGCCAGTCCCAGAGCCTCACAGCCTATTTTAAGATTATACCTATAGACAAAAACAGCTCTTTTTACCTCCAAGTGACTCTCCTGATGGGACTTGAATCTATAGAAGACTAAAAGGTCCAACAACCAGAAGGAATTAGAGAAGTAGGAAGCTTTTCTGAAAAAAGCCAGTATTTATTAAATTGTTGGTATATAGGAAACAAGCTATATTTCCAAATGGCCAAGCCATTAGGACAGTCTTTGCAAGCCAAAGGACAGCTTCAGTACTGTGCGCTCTCACTCTCCCTCTCTCGATGAATACGAACTCAGTTCCCTGTTGGGAAAACACTTTCACTCACTGCTATGCAGGATGCTCAGATACACAGGTGGAGGCTTTCCTTGGTGCTGCTGCTGTTTCTGCTATTGAATGGTAATTACGTGCTTTCATTGCTCTTACAAAGTGTATATTTTAGACTAATTTTAACTTACCTATTTTGGGGCTTTCATTTTCCATCTATTCAGAAAAAGGTAGCCTAACACAGCAGTGTTTATTAATGGAGTCTAACAGACAGCATAATTTAACGCAAATAATAATGTCAAGAAAACCAACAAATGCAATGTCAAGAGGGAATATTAACAGATAGCTATTGTGAGATGCTGGCTCAAAAAATACCAAGTTGGCCCAGAAAAATCCCCAGAGCATTTGACCTTTTATGCAGCTGCACAGAAAAAAAAGTAAACAAGAAATCACATATTTTCAGATGTGTAAGTACAAGTACTGAGAAGCAAAGTCTCTCACTGTTTAATAAGCTAATCCAAACTAGATGTTTCTCCTGTTTATGAATGCCATCTACCGTCACATAGTATTTCAATTTCCATAACAAAGAAAAAAAACACTACCTGTCACTCAAAACAAAGATTATTTTGAGTGCTACAAACCAGATGCAACATTAAGATAAAGAGTTGACAAGAAACACTAAACACAGTGACAATGTGTATGTAATAGGTGCTTTGACAAGTTTTCTTTTTTATCTGCCTGAAAACTGGAGTAAAAGATGAAGTTTGCAATCTATTCTAGGTCAGTACATTCTCACAGTAGAAAGGCTTCTGTTAGCTTTCCAGTGAATCGGATGTGGTGCATCCACTTCACCTTTAGGTGGAAGTGAGTCCTTCCCTCACTACTAAAAGGCAATTTTTTGGGAGCGGGAGGGTGGGTGAGGGGAACTAACCCGAATAAAGTAAATAAGTTGCTAACAACAATCAATCTAACAGCTAGTGATATCATCAAGATATCAAAGCATGCCTCGGTTAACACCTCCCAGAAACAGGAAGATAAGCATGGGACATCGGTGTAGCCCTTTCAATTGTTCTTGTGCCTTTCATTTAAAATCGAGTCCTCCCTGTTATCTGATGCAATTAAAACTTCAAAAGGCGATTTCAACTCTACAGATCAGAAATAGTAGAAACCTTGACAAATTAGTTCACAGGCATGAATTACCTTGTTCACCTTAAGAAGAGTCACTTGAAACTTCCAACTGGTTAACAATTCTCTTTCCAACTCTGCCTAAATTTCAGTAACAGCATGTGATCTTCACTACCACTGGGTTTATCACACATTCAAAGACATTCTATTCCACTACTTTCATGCCATATAGTAGGATTTACCTGGATGCAAGCAATGAATGGTGGAAAGTAAGACAGGCTCATACTCAGGAAATTATTGAAGGTGTTCAGCAGCTTCTGGATGATGGCTTTTTTCTCCAAAGGAGTTTTAGATTTTTCTACCTCATGAAAAATTCCAGCAAACAAACTGCTGAAAAGCTGCTTGGCAAATGTTGGATCTTTCTGTAAATTACAGCAAAAGAAATACAGCCATTGATTTTTGCTGCGACACAGTAAGCTAACACAAAATTAAGAGATACAACCCACCCCGTACTTAATCCATATGTAGACACTTCAGGAGTGGAATAATCAGTCTGGCATGCTTCACACCTATGCCGGGAATTACCAAATTAATCATTCACATGCCATCTTAATTCTTCTACATAAACTTCAAGACAAATATAGGTTCCAGGCCACAGTGCTGGTAGAGAGGATGGAATTTACAGTTTTCACACATTTAGAGTTCCCACCACAGGAATCAAACACCTAGTATCATCTTATGGACACCACCACCAGTGGAGAGGGTTTCAGGAAAAAAAGAAGAAAACATGTCAGGAGACTCAGAATTAACATTAAGGGAACCAACACAGAGAGACAGACTGTCTGTACAGACAGACAGTTTCCTTTGAGATTTAATGGCATGTTTGTATGTTTAACAATCTTAAGCATTCTGATCTGTCATGGAACTTCATCTAATGCTATTCAGATAATTCAAGACCATGCTGCTTCCTCCTTTTACACAGAAATACGGATCTATCAAAAATAAATACAAGGTAATCAGGAACAGTGTGACTTCCCAAATGCTGTAAAACACTATTGCTTTAACCTACAGTTTCTACTGCTCTCAGATAGGAAAATTAATATTGTATTAGTGTTACTGAGTTGTCCAAGTCCAGTCTTAGACACAGTAACTTCACTTGTATTTTTACAACTCCACTGTAGTCATATAAAAGAATAAAAATGGCTAGTTTGTTATTGTATGAGCAAGATATCCTTTGCAATAACAGTTGAAATGAATCATAGAATCATGGAATACCTTGGGTTGGAAGGGATCATCTAGTTCCAACCCCACCTGCCACCATTTGTTTCTCTAACAGAGGAACCCAGAGGCAACAGACAGCAGCTGATGTCTCAAGTCAGTGTTCAACTCAGCTGGCTCAGGTGAGTAAAGCTACAAGGCACAGAATCTTATCAGTGCACCAGTCTGGTTGGAGGAAAAACACTTCCTCAAATGCAGGCTCTTTAAATGCGTGTCACAGTGGTTGACTACAAAACAACAAACCGATTTTGAAAGCAGTAGCCCAACTACACACAATTTACTCTGCAAGAACAGAAATCTTTGCAAATGATCTTTGAAAAGCAGACAGACCTGAGCAAGACCCTGCAGAGGGGCAATGAGACTGCAGTATTCAATCTGGATGTCAGGAAGATCTCCTACTCGGTAACTTCTGTACAAAGTAACCTGGGCATCACGCTTCATCTTCACCTCAGATTTCATCTCCTGAAACACATTGCTCATGTTAAAAAAAAAACAGTCGTATTACTTAAAAAGAGCTGTATCTAGAATAGAAAATAAGCATGAGCATTTTTGAAGTGTTTAATAAGCATGGCAAAAGTTTATAAACAAATACACTTTCTAAGAAGCTATAATATGGCTAAGTTCCAAACTACCTTAGTAAATGAGAACGTCCAAAATCTTGTTCATACACTTAGTTCAGCTCTTAACTTTTAATATTAATGCCCTGTAGTTCTGCTTCCAGACAGGTAATATTTAAGTCACTTTTTAAAAGAATGATGCTGTCTGACAGCTAGTGAGTTGCTATAGCTTAATAAGTTACTGCCTGCCAGGTGAGCCACAGAAGTCCATTATACAATGGTTTTCAGACTGGTCCATGTGTGAAGTAAAATGAGGTTGCTAAAGCTAGTGTGTTTTATTTTACACAGCGGAATGGGAAGGGGAAGCAAGAATGATCAATCTAGTAGAAATGATTACCAGTGAAACTTAAATCAAATTGTGATAAAACTGCTGCAGACTGCAGTTGTTAAATAGTTGTCCTGCCTTTTGCTGAGGCTTTAAGCCATTTAAATCAAACGAGCAGCAACCAGTTACAGACAAAACCTATCTCTTCCTCTGCCTTTCTTCCTTTTCTCAGCACTGATACACCATAAGGAAATCAGCAGTAAATTTAGAGCCTGGGATTTTATTTTTAACTACTGTCATTACCAATAAAGCCAGCAAACAGTGGATATATAAATACATTGTGAGAATGGAAGAGGGAAACAGAATAAAGCTTGAACATTTTTTCTCTTCTGTAAATGTTTTGTAATTTTGCTGTTTGAACCCATTCTACTACTGCATAACCTTAAAAGGATGATTTTAAAAAACTTTCAAAAAGAAGTATGCTGAGAGAAATTATCTCTTGAAAAGTTAAAGGGATCCTGACAGCATTTATAGCCTCCTCTAGTCTTTTATTGTGGAATATGACAGGCTTTTTTGTTGATTTCATTTTGTACTGTAATACTGAAAGCATTTACAGGTTCTATCCTGTAGGGTGGGAGGAAATGGTAGCTTTAGCCTGCAAGTAAATATAAATTGGCTAAAATAGGTGTTTGTGTGGTTCTTCCAGACATAAGTTCTGTTTAGACAGTTGTCTGCAGCTGCAAAGCTGGTAGGTCTCGATCCTGAGTTTCTTTGTTCTTTTGGTTGATAATTTTTACTAAAATGACCTCTGAAAAACCGTTACGGAGCTTGAAAATACTTACACTTACGGTAAGTATATAACACAACCAGGAAACTCAGATAGTACTAAGCTACTCAGCAAGTGATTAATACTGACGTTCCTTCAGATTAGAAGTATGTAACTGTTCTGGTTAGTCCATCATCTGTATCACATTGTTGAGTTCACCTTCAGACACTGGATAATGTTCTCCAACTATTTCTTCACTAGCTTCAAGACTCCTAGTTTCATGGATGACAATCACAATGAGCTTATCATAACCCTTATCGACTCCATTACATTGAATCATTTCATTCACACTAAGTGGTAGACTGGAAGTGCTACCACTCACCTCTTTTCTCACTCATGCTAAGTAACATAATTTAGCTTTAATCGCATAAATAGCATGGTTTCCAAACAAAATCTTCTAAAGCTCTTAAAAGTAGCTAGCAATGAGTATCGTGCACCAACCCCTTCTTCACAAAGTTACTTCTAGAGATGAATTACAGGTCTGCAAATGGGATCAAAACTTAATATTTTAAACTTATTTGGATCAACAAACCTGTTCTCTTTTCTGTTCAGCCACACCTTTTCTAGCATAAATTAGACTGACTTTCTCTCGGTCCTTCAAGAAACGTCTCCGCAGTCTTAGAATTTCTGCTCGTTCTTCTACACCTAGGGAACATAATCATGTTCACAGCTTTTCCTTTCTGAAGAAAACTTCAGATTTAAGGCAGGAGTATCATATAATAACAAACACCATCTTATTTACTACCTTAGCAGCCAGCCTCCTAAGTTTCATATCCAACAAATCAATGCAAGGCCTTTCAACAAGATAGCAAATTAGAACAACTTAAATTGTTCTTAGGAGAAAAGGCAACGAGCATGTATACAAAATCTTTAAGAATATGGATGAGGTATAAAGTGAAACTATTGTACTGGGAAAGGCACTAAAACTCATGAAAAAATTTGCCCCACATAACAGATTTATTTAAAGCTCTCAAAGGCATGTATGGCATTTGCACCATATTCCATAAAGCTCCCTACATAAAAGAGGTGCTAAATATATTCAAAGATTGGGTAGTAATAATTACATAGTAATATATTTTTTAAGTTACTATTACAACACTGTCACTGGATAAACTTCTGCTGAGGATAGTCACAGAGAAATGCCATTTCACACACTGTTCACTTTAGTCCAATTCCTAGGAAAGAACAGTGAGCCAACAAAACTACACCACTGTAACTGGTATTTTCCTAGTAGAAGATTATGGGCTGACTAGAAGGCAGACTGAACTCTCTCTCTATAGTTGAGCATGGTCCATTCAAAACTGCCCCAAAACACCTCTCAGATATTGAAAAGGTCAATCTTTATAGTGCCCTGCCTGAAATCCTATTCTTATCCTTCCAGACAAAATTTTAATAGCAAGGCAGGCAAGGGTGAAATGGGGAGGAAATGGTGAGAAGGAGCCTAAGCCCTTCCAGAACAGTACTAATATATTTCAGTTATTGACTGGGAGGATGAAGGAACATTCTCAGAAACCAGCAGTGCAGTTCTAACACCAGATTGCAATCCGTTGCAGATTGTGTCAGCACAGCTGAAATGGTTTGGAAAAATAAATGTTTGGAGATCTCTCCTTTAAAGTGATAAGCAGTTAATATTAAAACAGAAGGGACAGAACTGTTTGGTATATTCATGCTACAAATGTCTAAGGAGAGAGAGGAATGCAAAGATCACACTGGCTTGTTTCTTATCCAGTCAGTGCTTTCATCTAGCAATGCACAGTTTTACAATTCCTAGCGCAGTTCAGGCTTTCTGCCACACATTATGTACCACCACACATTCCTAGAAACAAAATTTCTCAAGTTGAACCTCAGTTAGAAGGTCTCAAAGGTAATGGACTGCCAGCCAAGTAATTGACAAAGATGGTCTATAAAGTTACAATATTTATATGGAAATTGCATCATAAAGCTTACAAACCTTTAGTGTTGCTGTCCACCTCATCTCTAGGCAAACTTAACTTTTTTTTCCCGAAATCCGGACCCACTGGTTTAAAGGATGCTTGTTTAAATTTTTCACTCTGTTTATTAACCAACAGCATGGATGAAGACAAAGATTCAGAGGATGAAACTGTATACTCTGCTAATGTGTCAATGCTGCTTCCAGTTAGCCAATTAAAAGAACTTCTACCACCTGAAAAAAAAAGGTTGTAAAAAAGCTTTATTATATCCATATATAAATCAAGTGAAAACATCTATGAAGCAGGTCATTTTCCTCTTCCAGAAATATAATTTCCAGTGTTTATAGGCAGGACAGATTTCAAGCTGTTAGGTAAGAAACAAATTTATTTTACATTAGCCAGAATGTAGAATGTATATGAAACTAATAAAAATGCGATTGGATGTTTTTTTCTTAAAACTTAAAACCAAAATCCCTTGAAAACAAAGTATTACATGCATTTGCACTTTTACATTAAAAATGCATATGCAACAGGAATTAGAAGAATGAAATCATTCCTGTAGCGAACAAGAAATTTTGAGAAGACACTGGTCTGCACTTACTGACATGCTGTGTAGGTGTAAATTCATATTGCCTTTGGGTAGCCCTCACTTGACCACCAACTGACCCAGAAGCAGAAAGGGATCTTTCTTGGGACAAATTCCTGTGGATACTCTGAGAAGTTTGTGTCTCCACAAACAGAGGTGTGAGCACTGTACTTCGGTAACGCCAGCTGGAATCAATTACAAAGTCCTTGGAACACAAAAAAGATTTTAATAAGAATAGTTAGAATGGAGGCTTTCTGTCTCAAGGAAGAAACGCAAAATAGTAGAAATTAATGTACAGAATTAAAAATATCATCCCAGGTAGAGGGGAGGAACTTTAATTTTAATAAAACTTAAAAAAACCCCCAAAGCACAAAGAAGTTCTCAACAGTCCTAGACTCATTCACAGCTGAGGACTCATTTACAGCTCTTTCAACAATATTCCTGCTTCTTCACAATTTCCCTCCAGCTTATGGTGCTTCTCTCCACCATCCTCCTTTTTAGGTATTTCAGTACTCTACACAACAGCTATCCTTGGTGTATGTAACTATTTTAACTGAACATGTCTCTTTTGAAAAGAAAGCAAAACTTTGTCACCACAAAATCAAACTTCTGATACTATGTACAAAACATGACTGTCACAGTTGTTAACAAGGGAGTATAAAGCACACATTCAAAAATTTCCTTCCCTATGCTATTCTTGTCCAAGCGGTAACTAGATTTAGGAATGGAATTTGTCACGTGGTTGCATGCAGGGTAACACATTACAACTCACCTGAAATTTACATTCAGACAACGGGTGTTCAAATATTTTTCTGGAATAATCTGGGCTCTTGCTGGTCATTTCAAGAAGAAAATTCATGATTAGACTCAAGTACTGCGTTTCAATCTTGGCAGAATATAAAGAATTTAACAATGACAGCATGCGATCAAGAATATTTGTAGGTAACCTTGTCTCATCACTCCAAAAATTCCTAACAATTAACCTGTAAAGGCAAGGGATAAAGATATTCTTGGTTAACTACAGCAGAAAACACATCACTATTAAAAACTCAACTTAACCCCCCCAAAACAATAGCGATATAAAGGCTTCAATTAAGTCTTATCTGATACTTCCGTTGGATTACACCAAATTCCTTATTCATCTACCATACTCTATTGCATTTGACTGATATTAAAAGTTTACTCTGATAGAATTACTTCTCTTGAGTCGTTTTCCTCTGGAGAAGTGCTAGGGTGGACATGCATAGAGATGACCTATTCTACCTTTTGCTTCACCAAAAAATTAGAGACATCCAACATTCTCCAATGTTTAATCTATTTTTGTGTGCATAGCGAGGGCCTTATTGTTCAAAAATCTCAAGAACATTACTGCAGAATTAGTTCTAACACACTGAAACAACTTCTCCAGAACTCAGAAATTTGGTCAAAAGCTCTGTGCTTCACATAACTTTGGTTTAACACTATGGGATACAACTATATAAATTAACTTATTAAAAGAAAAGAAAATAATGTTATCTCAATGTTACTCTTCTTTTATATTAAAATGCTTATAAAAATTCTAAGGATCAACTGTTCTACTATAAAGAAAGAACAATTTAGGAATTCATTACTTAATCATCACAACACTGTTTACTCACTGCAGTTCAGCATTCTCATCAATTAGTCCTTGAAGCAGCATTTCTTTCGTCAATCTAAGTATTTCCTTAGAATCACCATCTGTTTGGCTTTCTGGATCACTGAAGGTAGGAGAAAAATGTATCTTAGTGAACTCTCTCAAACAATCTATAGTAAAATGAGAGAATGAGAATGGCGGGAGAAAAGGAGGAACATGCCCTTCTCATAAAAACTCAACCTGGCATGACAACATTGCATTTTTTTCATAAGGAGGTCTTCATTGCCAAAAATGTCTTGCCTCTCCATTACTTAAAAAAACCAAAAATCAGAGAGCCAAGTAATACATGTTAGTTATTTACTATACAGGGCACATGGAAGTAATCTTGAGTTTGCAAGGTTAAAACTGAGAAAAAGGCAAGGAATCAGTTTTTCCCAAGTAACACTGCAGTAAAAAATGCCTGTATTTTTTCTTTGCAACAATTACCCATCTTGGGGAAAAGCATATAATAGAACCCAACTAAGTTATACGATTCAACAGCAATCTGCTTGTCAAACTGAGTACAAACTGAGCCTGTCCCTTCAAACAAAGAACATTCTTATACGACCAGACTGAAGGGATCCAGATCACACCAAAGTGCTTTAATGCACCTTCTACCCACAAGCAAATTTCTCTAGTGTACAATTCTTACTAGTTACAGAATCGCGGCAACAAGAATAAAAAGTGGCAGCATCAGAACTAAGACCTATTAAGCCATCATGCCATGGTTAATCAACATGCTAGTTCTGTGCTAAAGTTCAGTGCTAAGTCTTTGTCTCTTAGCGTAAGTGATAAAATTGCCACCAAAGGCCAGAGCTACTTGGGCAAAGCACAGGCTCTATTCTTGAGATCTGGGAAAACCATGCAAACCAGGGACATGAAGCTGGAAGATATTTTTATGAGCACTTTCATTCTCTCTGTGACAAATGACTGAAAGATAACATCTGCAGTAAATACACACCTGTAATTATCATAAATCCACATCAGAATATCATACATGCGCTGTCGACATATTGCAGAAGGGTGAGAAATGAACCCTGTCACTCCAGGAAGTAGTTCTTTAAGTTCTATTGGTTTTAGTTTGGAGAGCATCTTGTACACTATATCCAAACAAACCCTTTGCCTTTCATCATCCCTGAAGAGAGGGAAAAAAAAAGAAGCATTATACTGCTTTTCTCTTCCCTGCTACAGAGAGACCAGAAGATCAGTTTAGGTTTCACCAATAATACTTGGTTTTGCATAAACAGCTTTAAGTAAATATATTTTATTCTTCGGTTGAGCTAAAAAGTAACTAAACTAATACATACCACAGAAATTCACAAGTCAGTGGTGTTTCACGTTAATGCTGTTTAGGTTTTTTGTCTGGTTTTCAGAGTGAGATAACCATTTTAACATTTAATTCCCAGATTGCACTAGCTCAAATAAGGAGAGCAGTGACACAAAGTGAAAATGAACTATAAATGCTACTGAATGGAAAAATGTTGTGACTACCACAGAAAATGCTATTAATAAGTTTAGACTATGTATCCACATTTGTAATCATAAGACCACTCACCTGTGATTCATGATCTGGATAAAGTCTTTACTCTTTAACTGCAAATGAAGTTCTGGTATTTCTTCTGCCCTGCACAGTATTATTTCCAGGCAGTAGGTTTTCATCACACCATGAAGTTTGGGTATCAAAAAGAATACCGCATTCATAAACCTTAATACAACCAGAAGCCCACAAAGAAAAGTGAATTATTTTCTATCATTTTTCTACATCTACAATGAACGAATCATGTAAATCATGATATACCTGTCAGCAAGAGGTGCAAAATTCTTAACAACTTTATTCAAGCATTGAACAAACTTATCCTGTTGGGTGTCTTGAAGATGTTTTAATAGTCTTATGACACAATCATAAACTGGATCTTCCAGTACCTGAAAAAGAGAAAGACAGTGAGACAAGCATAGCCACGAAACTTTAACTGCCTTAAACATCACACAGTTCTGCTGCTGTACTGTTTCATTCTAGCGCATTTCACTATGTAAGATACACCTACCTCATCTTGACACTTACAGTGCCTCGTGGCTGCTGTACAGCTATGCTTGACTGAAACACAATTATGTGCTTAAACAATAAATGTGTGAGCTTCCTTTGACAGCTTTGGAACCAACGCCTTAATTTTGAAATACAAGTTGCTTAGTATGTTTACATAAATAACACATAGGTTCTTATTCAGTATGGCAGATTTCCAACTAATTAATGTAAAAAAAAAGCGAAAAGGTGAAAAATAATCAGCAACCTTCACTTACTGTCAAAGGAATAAGCTTTGCATA
Source organism: Coccyzus lansbergi (assembly GCA_033558105.1). NCBI lineage: Eukaryota > Metazoa > Chordata > Aves > Cuculiformes > Coccyzidae > Coccyzus > Coccyzus lansbergi. The sequence continues at coordinate 435,216 of JAUMJK010000239.1, forward strand.
TAATATACTATTTGCACCACTTCTGCTCATTTATTCAAAACACTGTTTATAATGGAGCTTGTAAGACTGTTAAAGAGAACACTGCAGAAATTCAATCTACAACATGTGCTCTGCAAACCGAAAGAGCAATCAGAACACAACACAGTTCAGCAGGGAAAATAGCAAGAATAGCAGGGAGACAAGAATATATAAGGTTAATAATCCACCTAGTCAATATCTAGGTATTTTTGTCTTCAATAGCAGCTGTCAGATGATATTTAGGGGGAACACATAAGCCTCCTTTTCTCTCATACGACTAAACATGTATCCATCATTAGATTTTGGATTGTAGACTGTACCTTACTGTCTATTGTCTTCCTGTTCAAGGATACTTTTTTTTGCATGAATTTGCATCAGTCACTGTTGCTGATGCACTAATGCTACTTACCCCTAGAACCTTTTCTGTCAGCAAGTTCCAGAAGCTCATTAACAGTTATGTAAAGAAATACTTCTACCATCTGTCTCAGACTTCTGTGACCATCGAGCACTATCCCCTAGTTCTAGAACTGTGGGATTTGGTGGGTAACAGTTTTGTATTCACCTTATCCACTGGATTCAAAATAAAATACCTTCAAATTTTACATCAACACTTACAAGTTACTTAGCATCCTCAGATATACTCAAAAAATAGTCCCGAACTTGCCAACTTGCAATTTTATTCCTTAAAACAAACTGAAAACCATTCCCATCCCAACCCACCAAAAAAAACCCACAACAAACCAAAAGAAGTCAAACCTTTAAATGCAGCACACATTACTGGTTACTGTTGGCAAAAGCTGAACAATGCCTCAGAAAGAAACCATTCACTGTCAGCTCCAAAGGAGGACAGCTGAACTAAATAATCATACAACACATATACAATTAAGACAGGACTGGTCAAACACAATACAGTTCACTCACATTTTCTCTTTCAGAAATGTATTGAAGAGCAAGTCCCGACACTTCTGCTGCAGCTGCATAGACTTCTTTATACTTTAATGAGCCCATGTTGCTGATCAAAGCCTGAAAATACCTAACACAAAAGGTAGACATGCTGTAAGCCACTACTCCAGCATCCAATATTAAACTGAAACAAAAACTCTACCTGCCTAGAGGAACAGTGACTGCTTTTGGAAGAGTTGAATACAACATGGATTTCAACTTGCATTGCCTCAAATCCCTGCTTTGGCAATTCCCGACTCTGTTAATTCCCATGAAAATGCAACCTTGGGGCCCAATGTAAAAAAAACTTACATCTTTCTAGGTATTTTCCAAAATAAATGGTGGCCTGCAGTTTGCAGCTAGAAAAGCATTAGGTCTGACAGACAGCATCACAGGAATGACTGAACAAACCATTCTAGTAAAGGAACAATGCAGCTTCCTTACTTCACGCAGACAAGTTAGCACTGCTCTCTTTGCCTTAAGCTTTTGACAAAAGTTGTCTCCAAAAAGCTGCATTTCTCACCTGACACGATCAACTTCACACTTAGGGTCAAAGGGAGGTAAATTGTTAGCAAGGACAATTCCCAGCAGCTGAATTCCCACTGAGTTGTCCTTTGTATCAGGGTCTCCACTAGAAAACTTTTCAAATATTAAACTGTTGGATAAAGACATAAAAATAATGAAATACAGGAAAAGCCTTGAGTTTATACACCATAAGCCACCCACTCTTTATATATATATATATACACACACACACAGAGAGATATATTCACATATACACTCCCATTAAAACCAGCAGAAAGCATATATTCAGAAAGAAGCATTTAGCTTCGATGAAGAAGTAAAAAATAAAATAAAATCTAAAAAAGAAGACTGTAAGCTCACAAAACTTTTCTGCAACAAGTTTAGAAGCACAGCAGATCAGAGATATTTTAGTAAGAGTGCACCAGTATTGAGTGATAGCACTCAAAATTTCAAATAAAACATATGTATTTGCAGAGATTACTTCTGCCTTTCTTGTTGCTGTTGTAATCCTCTACGCTCTCCCTGCATCCTTCCATGTTTTTTTGCAAATTAAGTTACAATCTTTGGAGAATTCAGTTCTGAAGTTCTACTGTCAGCTCCAGAGGTAAAAAGTTGCAGTTGAATTCACTTTTTCATCTCCTTTGACAATGTTCACTTATATTCTTAAAATACTGCTGGGATAAATCAATTGACTAAGTGCTTGCTTACCTGTAAGGTATGGTGAGACAATTCTTCCAACACTCTATAACTGTCTTTATGATTTCCAGATTGTGCCTGAACACAGCTCTTTTCTGGTGAAAGGCATTCTTCATCAAGAATTCAAGCAATCTGTTAGCTAAAATCTCATCCTTAACATTCCCCTACAATGAACAGAGGCAAATATAAACATATTGATGCCATCATGAAGGTATATATAGTTTTTGAAAGCAAGTAAGTAAATAAGCTATTTTTGAAGTTTTGAAGTGGACTAATGTAGAAAATTATTATATGTGCATAATAAAAAACTCACTCTCTCCTTATGAAAAGTCACAATAATAATAAAAATGAGTTTCAGATTTCCTTACCTTGGGAGTGGCTACACTTGTCCAGGAAAGGATAGTAACTACTATTTCCACTACCATGTAATGAATCCCTTCACCTCCATTATTCCCAGAAACAACAAGCTGCAGCAATGGACTAAGCCAATGCTTGGCATAAGGTCGGAAAACCTATGGAAAACAGGATAATCGGTGACCAAGTATTAAATAACATCCTGTTTAGTAATCATTGCAGGTAAGACTATTAAATAAACATAATAAAAATAAAAACAGTGACTCCAACATAAAGGCATATATTGTTTTAAGAAAGCTCAAAATTAAATAAGCTATCATTTATTATCACTCTTATCACTTTGCTTAACCTCCAATGCAACAACCACAAAAATTTTTAATTAACTCTCAAACATAAACTATCCCCAACTACATTCCTCAGTTCTGGATAGAAACCTTTAACCAAGTACTCAGATAAAATTAATTATTTCACTAGGGTCCACATAATACAGCTCCTGAATAGAAAACCCATCCCTAAAGGATTCGAAAGAGTATGCCACCTTTCTATTTAAGACAGCTTTACCAAGAAAGAAGCATTAAGCGGGTGTTAAAGCTTCTTGAATTAATTCTGAAATTCATCCTTTTTGCATTCTGGATTTGGAATATTTCAGACAGACAGAAACATTATACTTTAAAAATCATTGTACGAAATAGGATGAGAATGTTTTACCCAAGAATGACAGTTAGTAAAATTTCCTGTTCAGGTGAAGACACACTATGTCATCATAATATCTTTCTGCAACTAGGACATCACTTAGCTCAACAGGCTCCCATAAAACTCATCAGTGACTACTAAAAAAACATCATATTTTCTCCTTCCAAGTTGGCAAACACAATCAGCCATAATTTATATCCAGTAACAAGAATCAATTATTTCATAGCTTACAGAAGACACCCTACTTATAGGAGTAGAATTTGGGTGCAAAATTATTTATATTACATTCAAAATACTGGCAATATTTTCAGTTTTGGGCTATGAATGCACTCTCTTTTATCAAACTGTTCAATTTGAATGCCCCAAAAGCGCCGGCTGATGAAACACTTTAACACACATAAGTTAAACAGTTGATATTATAATACATCCTGTTATATTAACAGCAAAATAGTATGAAAAAATTACTCACATCCTCAGTATTAATAATAAGTTTTGCTATAAACAGGCGAATATTCAGTGGCACTGCTGGATTTCCTAATTTGCTGTGCAGAAATTTCATCCAAGGAGGAAGATCTACTGGAGCTGTACCCTGAAATTAAGAGAGATAAGCAAAAACCAACTCAATTTTTGGACCAAACAGCCTTAGCAAGCCAAAAAGTCCCCAGCCTGAGCAACATAAGTCTCGTAATATAGCCATGAAAATGAATAAATGTAGGAATTCAATCATTAATCCATTTCCTTGGTATAATTTATGAAAAACTGCCTATTTTTTGGTTAATACTGGCCTCCTCCACTTTGGGTGTGATCTGGTTCCTTTGCATACGTTTAATCAGAGTGGTCATCGAAGCCATACATTCATGTTGATTGAGTTCATCCATTTCCAGCTCCATCTCATCATTTAAAACCTGGTATTCTGTGGGCTCCTGAAAAAAAAAAAAAGTGTTACTATGATTAATAACAACAATGTATTCTCTTTTAAACCACGATAATGCCATGAGTCATTCAGATCTTATCTGTATTTACAGATTTGACTATATGCTCAGTGTGCACAACAGTGAACACATGAAATGCGTTGTTCAGACACCTCTAAAATCTATGTACCACATTTTACTTTCTGTGCCAAGAGAAGTCAACTTCATGTTACTCTGACTTGACTACCTGCCAGGATAGATGTAGTAACTGCAGAAGGAAGAGGTAGCTCACAGTAATTACTTCATTTTATAGCTGAAAAAATGCGTTAACATCTTCCACAGGGGGAAAGCTCTGTTTTTATGTATGTATTTTTTCACACTGACAAGCAACCACAGCAGCTTTCTCTTTTCCTATACAGAGTAAATCGCAAAATACAATTGTTCACAGTTAGAAATTACATTATTAGACAAAGCAGACAAAAAGTATATTTCTGGTTAACTTCACTGCAGCTTAAACTACCTCCTTGCTCCAAAACATGGGAAATCTTATCTTTAATAACGCTAACAGTCATTTTGACAAATTTCATCTTCAGTGTCTACGATACTTTCACAAAGTTTTTTACTGTTTCATAGGAAATACCTGTCCTATCAGTAACACTCTTGATGAGGCATCTCTTAACTGCAGAAGGAACACAACATCAAGTCTCAGACAATATTAAATGCTGTTCTTCTGAGAGCAAAAGTTGCATACAAGTTGAGTTGTCACAACAGATGTAGAAAAATAACACTATGTTTGATCATTTATTCATAGAATCAGAGAATCACCAGGTTGGAAGAGACCCACCGGATCATCAAGTCCAACCATTCCTATCAAACACTAAACCATGTCCCTCAGGACCTCGTCTACCCATGCCTTAAACACCTCCAGGGAAGGTGAATCAACTACCTCCCTGGGTAGCCTGTTCCAATGCCCAATGACCCCTTCCATGAAAAACTTTCTCCTGATGTTCAACCTGAATCTCCCCTGGCAGAGCTTGAGGCCATTCCCCCTTGTCCTGTCCCCTGTCACTTGGGAGAAGAGGCCACCTCCCTCCGCTCTACAACCTCCTTTCAGGTAGTTGTAGAGAGTAATGAGGTCTCCTCTCAGCCTCCTCTTCTCCAGGCTAAACAACCCCAGCTCTCTCAGCCATTCCTCATAAGACCTGTTCTCCAGCCCCTTCACCAGCTTTGTTGATTTTCTCTGGACTTGCTCCAGAGCCTTAACAACCTTCTGAGGTGGTGAGGGACCCAGAACTGAACACAATATTCAAGGAGCGGTCTCACCAGTGCTGAGTACGGAGGGAGAATAACCTCCTTGGACCTGCTAGTCATGCAGTTTCTGCTACAAGCCAGGATGCCATTGGCCTTCTTGGCCACCTGGGCACACTGCTGGCTCATGTTCAGTCAGCTGTCAACCAACACCCCCTGGTCCTTCTCCTCCAGGCAGCTTTCTAGACAGATTTCTCGTACTCTGTAGCACTGCATAGGGTTGTTGTGCCCCAAGTGCAGGACCCGGCATTTGGCCTTGTTAAACCTCATGCCATTGGACTCAGCCCAGCAGTCAAGCCTGTTCAGATCCCTTTGCAGAGCCTCCCTGCCCTCCAGCAGATCGACACTTCCACCCAGCTTAGTGTCATCTGCAAACTTGCTAACTGGCCTCCAGTTGGATTTAACACCATTTACCACCACTCTCCGGGCCCAGCCATCCAACCAGTTTTCCATCCAGGAGAGTGTGCACCTGTCCAGGTCAGGGGCTGAGTTTCTGTAGCAGAATGCTGTGAGAAACTGTGTCAAAGGCTTTGCTGAAGTCCAGGAAGACCACATCCACAGCCTTTCCCTCATCCAGAAGCCAAGTCACTTTGTCATAAAAGGCGATCAAGTTAGTTTGGCAAGACCTGCCTTTCAGGAACCCGTGTTGACTTGGTCTGATCACCCACTTGTCTTGCATGTGCTTCATGATAGCACTCAAGAACACCTGTTCCATGACTTTCCCTGGCACTGAGGTCAGACTGACATTTGATAGAATTTGATGGATTCCATACATTTGATAGAACCAGTTTGGTCAGGTGGCTTCAAAGACCAAAAGAGAAGGAAAATGAGGAAGCTGGGTGCCTAACAGCAAAACACCACCAACGTAAGACACTCCTGGAATGCACACAAAATCACAAGCCACATTTTTATAACTCCAGCTGGACTGCACTCACATCACTCAACTTCAGAAATTCAAGGCAGGATATTTATTTTCTCCACCTATAGACAGAGGAGAGACAGGAGATGAAAAATGACTGATAGAACACAGCTCAAGTCCTGCACCCTCATCTTCTAGAGGAACCCATTCTTAGTCAAGCAGAACAAATATAGGAGACTAAACAGTTCTCTTTCTTAACCCTAGTAAATATATTCAGTTGTTAGAAAGCAAAAAACTTTTCTTGTTACAGCACGTTAGTCACTAAATTACCTTTCTCCTGAAACGAGCACTGCTAGCTGTAACATCTTGGGAGCTATAAGAAAACCCTTGGACTCCAGTAGAAAAATCAAACTGACTCATTTCCTCACTCAAACTGCTATCCATCATGTATGATGCAGAAGCTAAATACTTGGGTTCATCTAAATTGGAAAAAGAACAGACCATTAATCAAAGTAATTACAGGAAACAAGCCTTTATTAACCACTAAAAGTTGATGGTGGGTAGGAACTGGTTGCTAGATAAAGTACATTGAATACTTTTATTTGTTCCTGCTACTGTAGAATCCAATTAGCAACACACCAATAAACACTGTATGAAAGGTCAAAAAGCATTTTTTTTCATAGGCATAAATTACTTTCATACCTGGATCACTATTCCATGCATCCCTGGCCTCCTTTCTAATAGCAATGTACCTTTTCTTCCTTTCCAGAGGTACCTAAACAGCAAGATATAGAGACTAAAAATTACTTAATTTTTTTTCTTTACTTACAATTATTTGTTCACAGAACAGCCAAAATATTATCAAAAACATTTAACATTAAAGGAAATCCCATGTTGTAAATAAGTGTACTTAATGCTACAGAAAAGCAACATAATTGCTGTTCATTACTGATTAAGTGAGCTAAAAAGTATTCAAGTCAGGTGCACTGCAGGTGTGTTGTAAATTTCAAGTCTCTATTTCTCTCAGAAAAATGTATTTAAAGCATTAGAGGAGTACTCCATATCCTACTCACTAAAGAGTCCCCTTTCTGTATGTGAGATCTGACCTAGTCTACACTGTTAACCCCATACTAATGTTTTGCCTGGAAACACTAAAGCCTATTAATTCCACTCACCTCAATTTCTACAGGAAATGTATACTGATGCTGCAGGTCTATCAAATTTTCAAAAATCAGCAAGTTCTGCAAAACAAAGCGTATTTGGAAATATCAAAATTATAATCCTGCACACAACAATAATTGCTCTCAATGTATTTTATTTTTTCATAAAAACCACAGATCAACATAAAAACCAAAATACAGCATATTTGCTCTTCTGGATCAATACTTTCAAGAAAGTTTTGGCATTCAACTGCTCAAGAATTCACAGTACAGACAATGTGCTCTGTAAAGAGAGTATTTCTTATTCAGATATATTCGAAACACTGGAGTACTTAAATAATAGGTTTTTTTCTCAAATTGTAGGCAACGTATTGAGAAGGGAGGAAAACCAGGGTAAACATATCACTACTTCAACCATTCTCAAACAGACAGTAAGACCTTCATCAGCCTTTCAAATTGCATGAAAGTCAGCCATGACTCCTTCTATTGCCTTCTTCTGTAGCTTGTTAATATAACTGCATGTCATTCAGGTTTGATGCTTTGATTTATTACAAATAAGTAAGATCACTTAGTGTCACAAGATTTACAAGATTTCTAACAGGAACAACAGCTTCTCACCTTTTCTGATTTTTCTGAAAAAAGAAAGCCTTGATAAAATTTACTTTCAGTGAAGACACAACTGATAACAGCAATAGCACAATTATATGCTGCGCAGTGATACTGTCTCCTCTTCTCCAACAGCTGACTCTCTCCTGCCATGTTTTCTGTAAATGCATCATAGCATGACCTTAAAATAAAAACAGGCAAGAAAACATCATCAGAAGTCCCCAAGAGACCAAACAGAATTTCTAGTGATTTTTTTATTATTATTATTATTATTATAGTAGCATTAAACAACTACAGATATGAACCTTCCAAGTTCTCTACAGGTATAGTGTGCTGAAATGGAACTATTCAGCAATGACAAAGCCAACCTCCTCAGTATTTACAGAGCAGCTCTTACTGTCAAAAATACAATGACAGGCTATTTTTCAATAAGATGTTTCAACTCATGCATAAATCTCTCTCATGGTCCTTTCCAAAGAAATTATGAAGGGACAGGCATGCTATGCTATGCTATAGGTCAGCCAGAGAAAACCAGCTTAGATGCAGCATCACCTTGAGCAAAATCAATCTTCTACTTTATACAGTATGTTTTAAAAGTGCATCTGCACCAAACCTAATTGGAAATCACAAAGAAATAAAAGAAATAATAGTCTTACTTTATTAATGTCTTGGTAAGCTCATTTCCTTCTGCACTCATGGAGCCACAGTAAGCTTGGTTAATTTTAGAGTCCTTGGAGTAAACATCCTCTTTTGAAAGACGCACATACATCACTTCTAGCAGCTTGTAATACCCCATTTTCTTGGTGACTTGTGTATCAAAAGCATATTCATTGGACTAGAAACAAATAAGCAAAACCTCAGAAAGAGATTTCCCAGACCTTGCCCTTCCTAAGGAACTCCACAGTTACCTTTTCTACTGAAAAGTCTTCAACTTATTTCTAACATTATTAACTTCTAACTTATTTCTAGAACATAGAAGAGAGCTGATGATAACAAAAGACTGACAGACTCTGAATTCCCGTGTAATACAGTTACTAAAACTATTTTCACCTGCTCTTTACCAGGTGGACTGTCTTAGCAACAAATGGTCTAAATTATTACAGCAATACTGGAGTAAAATAATCTGAATACAAAGTAATGGCTCAAACTCATGACACCTGTAAGCAAACCATACATACTTGTCATCACAAAACCATAGAATCATTTAGATTGGAAAAGACCTTCAAGATCATCAAGTCCAACTGTAAGTCTAACACTGTCAAGTCCACCACTAAATCACACTCCTGGAGTGCCACATGCACACGTTTTCTGATTACCTCCAGAGACAGGGACTCATACTCCTCCCTGGGCAGCCTCTTCCAAATCTTGACAAGTCTTTCTTCAAGAAATTTTTCCAATATGCAATCTAAACTTCCCCTGGTGCAACTTGAGGCCACTTCCTCTCATCCTATCATTTCTTACTTGGAATAAGAAACTAACACTCACCTCACTAAAGCCTACTACCTAAAGAGCAATAAGATCTCCTCTCAGCCTCCTTTTCTCCAGGCTACACAATGCCAGTTCCCTCCACCACTCCTCATAAGACTTGTGCTCTAGACCCTTCACCAGCTTTTTTGCCCTTCTCTGGACACACTCCAGCAGCTCAATGTCCTTCTTGTTGCAAGAGGCCCAAAACTGAACACAGTATTCAGGGTGCAGCCTCACCAGTGCCAAGTACAGGGGTACAACCACTTCTGTTACCCTATTTGTGATACCATTTTTGATACCAGCCAAGATGCTACTGGCCTCCTTGGTCACCTGGGCACACTGCTGGGTCATGTTCAGCCAGCTGTTAAGAAACACTCCAAGACCTTTTCTGTCAGGCAGCTCTCCAGCCATTCGTCCCCAGGCCTGCAGTATTGCACAGGGCTGTTGTAGGCCTAGTGTAGGGCCCTGCACGTATAGCCTTGCTGAAACCCATACAGCTGGTGTCAACCCATTTATCCAGCCTGTTCAGGTCCCTCTACAGAGCCTTCCTTCCATCAAGCAGATTGACACTCCTGCACAACTTGGTTTTGTCTGCAAAATTATGAGGGTGAACTTAATCCTTTATCCAGATCATTGATAAAGATATTAAAGAAAATTGGCCACAACACTGAGCTCCAGGGAATACCACTTGTGACCAGCCATCAACTGGACTTAGCTTCATCCACCACAGATCTTTAGGCTAAGCCAGCCAGCCAGTTTTTTTCCCCAGCTAAGAGTATGCTCATCTAAGCCATAAGCAGCCAGAAGAAACAGTGTCTGAGGCCTTACTAAAGTCTAAGTAGACAACACCCACAGCCTCTTCCTCATCCACCAAGTGGGTTACTGCATTGTAGAAGATCAGGTTACTCAGGCAGGACTTTCCTTTCCTAAATCCATGCAGACTGGGCCTGATTGCCTGGTTGTCTTGCACTTCCTGTACTCAAGATTGTATGTTCCATGACCTTCCCCAGTACTGATGTCAGGTTGACAAGCCTAGGGTTTCCTGGATCCTCTTTTCGTCCCTTAATGTAGAAGGGTATCACATTTAGTAACTTCTGGTCAACTAGTACCACCCTGGTTAGACAGGACTGCAAAGTGCTTGGTGGGCACTTTCATCAGCTCCCTCAATACCCTTGAGCGGATCCCATCCAACCCCATAGACTTACGTGTGTAGCAGGTTGCTAACCATTTCCTCCTGGATTATGGTGGCCCTATTCTGCTCCCTCTCCCGGTCTTCCAGTTTGGGGGGTTGGGTATCCCAAGAACAATTGTTTTTTGTATAAAAGACTGAGGCAAGGGTGGCATTAAGTACCTTGGCCTTGTCCTCATCCTTTGCCACTACGTTTCCCCTCACATCCAATAAAAGATGAAGATTGTCCTTAGTCCTCCTTTTTTTTCCCCAATGTATTTATAAAAACATACTAGGTATCATCCAGGTAAAGGTGAATTCCCTTTACTCTTGGCACTGGTGAGACCGCTCCTTGAATCCTGTGTTCAGTCCTAGGTCCCTCTCCACAGGAAGGATGTTGAGGCTCTGGAGCGAGTCCAGAGAAAAGCAACGAGGCTGATGAGGGGGCTGGAGAACAGGCCTTATGAGGAATGGCTGAGAGAGCTGGGGTTCTTTAGCCTGGAGAAGAGGGGGCTGAGGGGAGACCTCATTGCTCTCTACAGCTACCTGAAAGGAGGTTGTAGAGAGGAGAGTGATGCCCTCTTCTCCCAAGTGACAGGGGACAGGACAAGAGGGTATGGCCTGACGCTCCACCAGGGGAGGTTTAGGCTAGACATTAGGAAAAAAATTTTCACAGAAAGGGTCACTGGGCACTGGAACAGGCTGCCCAGGGAGGTGGTTGATTCACCTTCCCTGGAGGTGTTTAAGGGATGGGTGGATGAGGTGCTGAGGGGCATGGTTTAGTGTTTGATAGGAATGGTTGGACTCGATGATCCAATGGGTCTTTTCCAGTCTGGTGATTCTATGATCATTCCTGTGTTCCTTTATGTATCTCACTTTGGTGCCAACATCTGCACTAACAGAAACATGATGGGGGTGTCTCTACATGTGCCTTGGTTTTAGTATTTTGTTTTAAATAATTGTTACTAAATTTGCATCATTTCAGCACCTTCATTGTTCTGCTGCCTTTAAACAGTTGCATCAGCAAAACCATGGAAATGAAAAATTATGGCCAGAGTAGAAACCTCCACTGACAACAACAATTAGTGCCTGTGAGTACACTCTAAACTGGAGGATGGACTGTAAATAGAGAAAGGATGATCTGTGCTCCCAATCTCTTGCTGAAGGATCTTGGCAGTGATTAGAAGATGCGTTTCTTTCTCTGGAACTAAGGCACCTAATGTAAGAGCTTTCTTTACAGAAGCTGAATACCCCTTTCTTATAACGTTGTAACAGGCTACAATTTAATACCACTTATATATTTCACATTAGAATGGGGTTTTGCTTTCGGCAGAACTTTAGATCCCTTTAGAGTTAAATATGTATTGGTAATATTCTAACTTCAATTTTTATACACAGTTGTTATACAAACATATATTACACTCAAAACAACAGCATGTTGGGGAAAAAGAAAAGTTTCTCAGTGATAACCAAACTATGAAACTGGCACAAACCTCTACTCCAAGTTACAAAAAACTGGAATGCAAAGGGTTTCACTGTCTTGTTCAAAGTCAAGCAAAATGTACATACGAACACCAACATTTTATCGGACCTTCCCCAATCCTAAAAAACCTGAAAGTAATACATACCTTAGTAAACCTAGAATTAAGTGCATCCATAGCCTGTACTATAATCTTGCCAAAGAACTCTCTTAGGGCATCCAAATTGCAGTGCCACAAGAGAGTGAGGAGAGAGCGATCCATAAACGCTTGACGGGTAGTATTTGAAAGAAGGTCTCCATGCTGGAACATTTTGTGAACAGTGTCCAACAACATCACCTGTTTATCAGTGGTACTCCTAAAGAAACAGAATTCTCAAGATGAAAACTCTTTTACCACATCCATTTATATTTCACCCCCCCTTCACATTTACAGTTTTCACTGTCTTTGTTCAAACTCTCTCAGGTTATCCTCCTACAAGACATGCAAGATCAGATTTAATCACTGCTTATTGTGGAGCTCTCCAAAAATCTCATCTTCTTATTCTGCAATGGATGGTAAATTTACTTGCATATCTTTGTTAGTTTAATCATTAACTTTCTTAGTCCCTTTTTTGCTGAACAACCTAAATGAAAACTGACTGTGTATACAAGAAGGTTGGGGACAAAAAAGAAGGAAAAAAAAGAGAAGATTTCACTGTTACGAGGTCCTCCTGTGGCATATCACGTGTACCACTACTCAATGAGCTGTTGTTCTGAATCATTTTATAAAAACTAAAACTTAAAAAATAGGATATGGGCCTAAGGGCAAATGACTTCATGCAGGAAACTACATACTCCAATAGTCACTACTTAACAGCCCATCGTGAACTGGAATGTTTGAGTTTGGAATAGACTGAAGACCTCTTCTATGGGCAAAGCATTTTTGCACCTACAATTTACCATACTGAAAACTTTCAATTTAGTAAATGTGTTGCTGTATTTTCAAAGGGGTTGAATGAAGTATTTAACTGTCAGTTTAAGTGATCACACAATTACAGAGGGACAGCAAATACAGGTATCACACATAATTATTATCTTAAACTGAATTCTGACAGAACAAGCTAATTAACAGAAGGTTTTACAAAATTTGCCCAGACATTGGAAGTGCCATGAGGAAGCTGCTGCTATTTGGCCACACTTTGGAACTGTTTTGGAAACATGAACACAAAAGTAAAATCCGAATTAAAAACCTTATGCAGAACTTCACGGTGTAAATCATCACAATGCAATACAGGAAATACATTTGCTTCAGTAAAAAATCCAATGAGAACCAGAGCAAAATCCATGAGATCAAACTCACCTTCTGGAAATCCTTTTGAAGCTGGCTTGAAATAAGTCCTCCATGAAATGTCTGTGGTCCCTACAGAGTACTTCTGTCATCAGCTGCAACAGCATTGGACTCTGAGACAATTCTAATGCATCTAAAAACTGAAAAAGAAGTAATGCATAATATAAGGGGCCACACTGGATCAAATCAGTTCCATGTAACTATGTAATTATTTTTCATACTGATCAGAAGCTGATGCACGGACAAATGTTTATTTAATGTGTATCTGTCCATTACACTAATAGATAAAAACATTAACTCAGAACAAGAAGCTGATCTTATCTCAACTGAGTATCTCCCTCATTCCAGATCCTGTGAAACACTGTTTCGAGATATAGTTCACTTAAGACTTCTTATTACACATTCATTAAAAATACTTACCTTTTTAGTGCAGTCTACATAGTTATTGTGCTTCAGGGTTCCTTTGGGAAACTCATCTGACCTCATGGGAAAATTCAAAGCAACAAGTTGATCAAGAGCATTCTTAAGTTCATTAAGTTTTTCTCCAGTCAAATTAGTGAAGAATGGAAGAATTATCACTGCTTGACCCTGAAGAAAAGAAATACAGTTTCACATACAAAAAGTAAAACAAACAGAATAAGGCTACAAAGTAATCAACACTGGCTGTGGTTACCTAATCAGTGGCTCAGGGCCTAATAGAGACACATTAAGTAGCTCATCTTTAAAGTGCAAGTTCAGAAAAGAACTTTGGTCACTGCCGAGTTGGTTTTAACAACTAATTAATATCTGACGGTTGACAAAACTACTGATAAGACCTTATTGTTCTTTTAAGCAAGCATCCATTAACACAGAAGTCACTGATTTGAAGTACCAGGTAGCAGCTAAAGATCTCAGGCTTTATTTATTTTGAACGTACAGGAAAGTACAAAACTCTGTCTAGCTAAAGGCAGACTGACCAAGCAGCAACCATGCAAAGCTGTTCCATAAATACAAAATTTTCAGTCTTCTAGTCCAAAGCTTATGATCTAGCATCTTTTGTAATTTCCACTTTCAGCCTGCAGTACTTTATCTCCCCCTCCTGATCAAGCCACATACAGCAGTTAATCTGTTAGTATCAGTCTTGTGATTCAAGACATGGACAATAAAATCATTGTAGATGTTTGTAATTTGACACGTAGGGAACAGCACTCCTTGCTAAAAGCTGTCATTTCTCAAAACTACTTGCAACTGACAGCAAGTTTTACTAAAAATTACATGTCTTTCAGCAGGGCAAGACAAAAAAGGAGCCCCTCATATTGCCTTCTTTATGAAGAGCAAAAAGGATGATTTACAATTTTTAGGATGCTGAACAGGAGAATAAAAACCGGGTAAGATACCAATGTTACTGTGCAAACAAAGGTAAAGCTTAAGCCAAATAGCAGGAAATTTAATGAACTACTACCATTCTAATCTGGGGAGGGTGGGGAAGCCACTGAAGTGTGCAATTTACCTTAAGATTTAAGCCTAAACTCTGATCAGTAAGCAGACTAGTATAAGTATTAAAAACAGCTGTAAATGCTTCATGACTGGTATTGAAAGAAACTGAAGAGTCTATCTGGAAAAAGAAAAGAAACAAAGAAATAAGGATTTTTTTTTATAATTAGTTAAAGAGATCACGGCCTTAAAGAACTTTTTTATAAAAGCCTTAAGCTACAGAACTGTGGATTTCCAAAATTATACTTTGAATTAACAGAAAGCACATACCGAGTGACTTTGGTTTTGAAAGGACTATAAAAAAAATTATAAAAGTTCCTAGATAGTACAATCAATCCTCTCCAAACTTTTCCCCTCAAAAAGAACAAACCAGCATTTCTTCAAAACAAGGAATTTCCAACACAATTAAGAAAGTTACCCAGATTCTATTAAGTAATGCATACCTGGAGAACTTTTGCCAGCAGAGTCAACACTGCCATTTTGCTCTCAGGAGCTGAACCTTGGGTCCACCAGCTGTCAAGTTTCTTCCAGTTTCTTAGTACAGCTGTGGCCAGTTTCACTCCCTGCTGCTTGCGTACAGTACGTTCCCTAAAACTCCGATCTAGCATGCCGTTCAAAATGCTGCCAACCTGAAAGAAGAAATATGTTAGATTTTTGCATCCCAAATTAAGTGATGATAAGATCTCTTCACTGGCATGGGCAATAATGAAAAAAGCATCACAGATTCAGGGGAACTGCCAGACTGAAAGGCTGCTGCTTAAAGAAAAGAAAGAAAATCACTTCAATTTAGGCTCTTTCTGTCCAACTTTCTATTTCTCCTAAAAGCATCTAAATTAGAAGCATCTTTCTCTTCTTTGACTCTGTCAGAATTTTTTAGGATCTATAATTATAACATCTTAATTCTATCCCACATCCTTAAATATAATTAATGGAAAGTAAATGCCTAATTAAAGAACTTCAAAAATCCTACTCTGACACATTAGCAAGCTTGACTTTAATTTATTGCATCACACAGCAATGTCAGATTTAAATCTCCAGAGGATACAGAGGATTGCCTTCAGAAAATTAAAACTATACTTTTCAAAGAAAGACTTCTATTGAATTTATTCCTGCTTCTTTATAGTACAATGCAGCAACACCTTCTCATACCTATTTTTGTGAATATGGAGAATTAATGGTAAAGTATATTTTCTTTAAAGATCAATACTTGTAAATTTTAGTTAATGTGAAGCTGAGCAATAGGAGAATTAGCATATATGCTAATTTATTTGCATACATTTTCCAAAGTAATAAACCACAGCATATCAAATATGAACTAAGGATACTTGAATCTCAAGCAATCTCAATTTAATCCCAAGATGAAATCTGCATTCTCCTCTTGAACAGATGGTAACTACCTAATAAACTGCATTAGTGTTATCAACCTTGTGATTTCACCAGATTTTGATGGGTACTGTAAAATAAACCATTTTTTTTCTTCTCATATGTCACAAGGGCCTAAAATTAAAGAACAGATACATTACCAAATATGATTATAAAAAAATATGCTTAAGTCAAGTAAAGAACAACAGATAGCAGGCAACAGGGAAGTGTTTGTGTGACCCAATTTAATTGTTTATTTACCTTAATTAAATAAATGAAGACTTTTAACACTATGTAGCTAGTGTAGATTGGTAGCCTACCACTTATCAGAGACGCTTTTCGAAGTGTATCTATATTGGCATGCTCTGTACTACAGCCATCACAAGTATTAGTCTTAAAATAGGTATACATCTCTCTACAAGCATTTTAAAAAATTCCATTCATGGTGTTTTAAAACATCAATTGGATGCAACGTGTTTAAGTATACCATCTTGGATGAAAAAGATACAATTTTTTTAGAAGGACTATCTACTTCCCTGAGCATCTTCTTAAGTAAAAGGGAAAGTGGGCTTCTGATCTTTCTTTTTTGACCTGTTTGTCAGAAGCATTGAAAGAAGGCTTCTCAATTATAACACGCTTCCTTTACGGACCTGAAGGTGAGTTCTACATTAGTAGGTAGTATGGACCAACAGAGACCAAGAACACAACATCCACCCTGTATTTATTTCAGATTATGGTGGGTTGTGTGTGTATATATGTGTTTGTTTCTCTTTTCAATACCTCAATCCAGCTCCACTGTAGGTCTGTGGACTAAATGCCCATTAGTAACTGGAGTTCATTTTCCAGTTGATTTTTAACCAAAACAAATCCAGTCTGCATGCTCTGGGACTCCTCTACAACAAAACTCAAAGTGCACTAAGTGGGAACATTCAGACTTGCTTTGAAAGGACCCTCTTGATCTTAAGCACTATGCAAAAAAGTTCATAGATTGGATTATCAGTAATAGTACTTTCCATTCAGTTTAATGTGAGATGACAGACAGCCTAAGTTATGTCAGGTTGCCAGAGATCATGAATGTAGGACCAGGAAGCATCATACACCCTGAGAAACAAACAAAAAACCCCACCAAAAAAAAATCCTATAGATGAAATGCTATCCAAAGTGCAACTAAATGCTCTTTCTCCCCACTATACTACTCAGTTACATCCACCAATAATGACAACAACAAAAGAAGTGTTACTTCTAGCATTCCCCATTTGACTTTCCCCTTTTAAAGAAGAGTCTAATACCATTTGGGGATTGCTGACAGATGATTCCATAAGCCGGACTATGACCACATCCAGGTTTTTCAGCAACTGTTGATTGATGGTTTCTGAGAACAGGTTGTAGAAATACTGTCCATGAGAGAAATTGATCAGGTTCTTTGGGGATGCTCCTGATAACGGCACAGATAACACCACTGTGTTCAACAGCAGGCTTACTAGCTCCTCACACTGAAAATTAAGTAACAGAGACAATAGTTATCTCAAGCATATTAAGTTTCACTCATTTCTTATATAAGCATGAGGGTTTGTTTTTTTTTTTTTTTTAAAGCTTCAATCCTAAACTTTTTGATGTTACCAAAAAGCACAAAAATAAAGCACTAATAGAACACCAAATGCTTGTTAACTACAACTGTCACCCAAGTCAGAGTTCTTGCAGTTCTTGTGTACGATTACACATAAAACATCTAGTTGTTCTACCCAAAATATGGGTATAAGACTACTGATGATAAGCATTAAATGATGATTCACTACAAAAACTGGAGAAATGTATCCTACCTGGTCATCAATAGCAAAGGCCAGCTGCAGGAGGCTATCAGCTAATCGTTTACTGTTGATGTCCAACGACGGCAGAGACATCCTTTCACCCCCAGGTGCAATACCTTTATAAACAACTGAAAGAATCTTAGAGCCAACTAAGAAATGAGGTCCTTCATCCTACAGAAATAAACAAACAAATGACAATTAATGTAAACTGAAAAAACAACATAAAGGCCTTCCGACCCACCTGTATAACTAATGACAACACTTGAACTACAGATTACAGTCTCATAAAGCAATGCAAATAGAAAAGTATCTTGTAATGGTATAACCGAGGAACAAGATTTTTAACCAGGAAACCCTTCTGCATACAGAGTTCAGAACAAAATAATAGCTTTTAGTAACATCTTCAAAAGATGTTCTTCTGATCCTCCTCCAGCTCTAGCTTTTGTTTATATGTAGAGGATATATGGCAAACACTCTGTGGAAATTAAATATTTTGTACTTGCTAAATATAGCTTTGCTCAACAGTAGACCAACTCTTTCTCACTCCTTGTGGCTGCTGCTTAGCCTGTATGCCTTCAACTGCCCAAAGTAAGATAGACTACAGTCAGGAACTTAATAGAAAGAATTCTTTTGAGTTCTGCATCCTGTTCTCCTGTAACTCCGACCCTATACTGCACTATATTGCTTCTGATCAGACAGAACATACTAATTTTCTAACTTTTCCCCATCACTTTGAATGTTTTCTGTAAAAATTCTCGAAAAATGCTTCCTTCATATGGTATTAAACGTTAATTTTTTGAGCTTTCAGTCTTGTGAAGCTTACTAAAAGAAAATTTTAGGTAGATTCTGGTTCCCTCCAGGACATGGAAACTAGGAGAAAGACAGACATGACTCTTCCAGAATTATGAAGATCATTAAAACCTCAGTATTGTCCTACTAACATCTGTAGAATAAACAGAAAACATTTACTTCTTATCCTATTCAGCATCAGCTCTTCGCTGTTGATTTCATTTACGCAATTTCATCTGATCTGTTCTCTAATTTCATACTGGCCTTTTACATAGGAAAATCTCTTTATTGTATAAAAATAAACAATTACCTGATTGTGAAGAACAGAATGAAGCAGGCCAGATTTCTGGAATTGCTTGCAGGCTGAAAGGAGAGCACTAAAACTAACTCGATCAAATCGTGCATCTGAATTAAACAGATCAACAGAACAAAGGTCTTCAAGGCTAACAGGAAAAGAGAAACAATAACATTATGTTGGTGGGGAGCTCCATGTGCAACTGTACACATTATTAATTATCCATTTCTCATGGTGAGTAGCATTTATTCTGGATTCATGCTCACCAGAAAGCATCTACTTACCTCTGCGGTGTGATTCTTTTTTTAATGCATAATTTCAAAGACTCCTTATAGGGAGATTTCATCAAAGCTTTCAAGAGTCTTACTGAGATATCTGGGAGATTTTTCATGACTTGCACATCAGCAGTGTTAAAACCTACATGTGACGGATCACACACTGTCATCACCAGAAGCTCTATAAGGCTTGCATTAAGCAATTCCTTCTCAAGTAGCTAAAAGAATGAAAGATTAAATAAAAGCTTTATTTAAAAATCCATTTAGATTTCCCTATTTCAGTCTTCATAACTTGTATCTAAAATGAAACAGAACATAAAACAGTAACAATTCTAGTTAAGAAACATTCTCTTTCTCTGTGAAATGTCTGACCTTCCATCACTTGTGCTAATGCACAAAGGTCAAGTACCTATACAAATACACATAGAATATATGCTATCTCAACAAACTGCACATAATATTTTTTTTTGTCTACATAGGTCTATTTCAGTCCTGAATACACCTGTAACCACCAGGAAATCGAGATGTACACATCTGTGCACACTATTAATGACTAATTTGAAACAAAAGACAGTCAGTTTCAGAACTAAACCTAACAGTGTGAATGCCATAAGAGACTGGTAAGGACTATACTTGGTACAGCTGAATACAGTTTATATTGCAGCAAAGCTAGGCAAATGGAGATATCCGAGTATTTATACTGAATTTAAGAAAGAATTGCCCTAATCTGTCTTTGTCTTTTAAGCAGCTATCACCTTCACATAGTTAAGGCCATCAGGAATCACACAAGAAATATTCATTGCAAGTGCACCATACAGAACGACACTCTTATAGTCAGCATAAAACTGGAATACACAGGAAATATTAATTTCTCCAATGAAAACTAAATCAACCACTAAAATTCAACTCTGCAATATAGTTCTTTTCACTTACATGTGAAAGCTGTAACAGTCTGTGACACTTAGTCTTCATTTTCAGTTAAAACACAACTAAAAATGATGTTCTCCAGCAAACTAATCTTGCAATAAAACCACAAAATCTCTAACCACATATAAAACATGTAAATTTTATCCACTACAGATTTCAGTGCCTACCTTCCAGAAGTCCTGTTGGCATGTTTCCAGGATCATTGTGACAAACTCCATGATTCGGACTATAATTGTACACTTGCTGTAATTATACAAATCTCTCTCTTGTGGACTAAATATGCTGCCTTTTGAACTGCAATCAAAGCATTGCTCTGCTGCATGGATATCATGTAAAGCAATAGTTTCAAGGAAGAACTGCACAGATTCCAAGAATGAGGATCTTTCTTTTACACCTAAGAAGAACCACAATAACTTGAAACGGTGCAGCAGCTCTCAACTTTCAAATACATTATTTTTTGTTTGGAAGAAAACAGCCAAACTGAGACACGAACCAGAAAGCCAACACATCTCACATCACTATTTTCTGAATGACCTAGCTTTGTACTTGCTGATCATTACAAGCACTTAATGATGATGATTTAGGCATGTGTAATAAAAGAATAAAATTTTTAAATCCCTAGTTCTGAATAACCTAGCTCTGTGCTAACTGCATCCAACAATGATCTTACAGTATTCATTTAAACAAATATAGAGATGATACTGACAGAATGACCAGCCAGAACTTCTACCAGACTGTAGATGAAATACAACCATATGAAGCACAACTACCTGTATGAAGATACAACTGTATCAGTGATAAAAAAATTAAGACTTGTATGAACAACTAAAAAGAAAAACTTTCTAAGAAAGCCAGTGGTTACACAGGTTACTATGCACCTGATCAAAATTCCAGCATAAGGGGTTTGAATTTGATGCGGTTCAACCATCAGGAACTAAAAAAAGGTAACATGTATGGGCTTGAAGTGAAAAACAGGCATTCTTTCATCACTTTCTGATAGCTCCTTCCAGACATAAATAAAGTAGCTTTGGAAGGATATAAAAAAAAAAACTCCAAACACTCCCCTTCTAAAAGACCCCCAGTAAAATAAGCTGCTGGTGGTTGGATGACAAAGACAGAAATTCAAGGGCATATTTCATGGACTAAAAAAGAAACAGTTTAAGATACACTACTAACAAAGTACTTCATCAGAAAACACCCAGTACAACAACTGTCTCTGAAATCTCTGGAAGAGTTTGTAAAATTGATCAACCCTACCTTTAGTAAAACAAAGCTGGAGTAGAGGCTGGAGTGCAAGTCTTATGAGGAGTGGCTGAAGGAATTGGGGTTGTTCAGTCTGGAGAAAAGGAGGCTGAGGGGAGACTTAGCACTGTCTACAACTACCTGAAAGGAGGTTGTAGAGAAGTGGGGGTTGGTCTCTTTTCCCAAGTAATAAGCAATAGGACAAGAGGAAATGGCCTCAAATTGCACCAGGAGAGTTCTAAATTGTATTATTAGGAAATACTACTTCACTGAAATGGTTGTCAAGCGTTGGAAGAGGATGCCCACGGAAGTGGTTGAGTCACCATCCCTGGAGGTATTTAAAAAGACACGTAGATACAATGCTTTGGGACATGGTCCAGTGGAGGACTTGGGAGTATTAGGTTTACAGTTGGACTTGATGATCTTAAAGGTCTTTTTCAACCTATACGACTTTATGATTTAAGAAAAAACTTCAAGTCCCCATTAGGAACTCATCTTGGATGGGCTTTGTGTAACAGACATGAATGAACCTAATGCAACAGTTAATTGCTCACCCAGTATTTCATAAGGTTTGATCATTCGTAGCTCAAAGAATGTATTGTAGCAGTCCAGCGCTGCTAAGAACATATCCATCCACCGCATGACAGTCTGCAAACAGAAGGGCTCCTGCATACCACGGAGGGTTGGCTGAGAAAGTATCCCAGATGGACTTCTGGCATCGCTGCCACCTCCTTCAAATTTGTTAATGAGGAAAGAAACACCTTCTTTTTTTAGAACATCAGCCAGCCAAGAAGATGGAGACTTGTTTCCTGATAAAAATAAAACCGTATACATAAATTCTCTACAAAAAAACACATGTCAAACTAGGAAGGCGTTAGTCATAAACCATATCTTCTAGCAGAAAAGGTATTCATTCTGGTCTAGCCTTGGTCTTAATACTCAAATTACCAATAAGGAAGACTTCAGTTTATGAGACACTCCCACTAATTCTCAGTTAGCAAATACTGCTTTCATAGCTGGATATAACAGCAGTTCTGGGCCCCTTAAGTTCTTTTTTCTGGCTGGAAGGAAGTTCACAATAAACCCCTTTTCTGTGCCTATAAACCCTGAGGTTCTCACAATACTTAATTCCCAATATAAGCTACTACTCACTTTCCTTTTAACAGCAGTGAGTGAACAGACATTTCCTTCAAAAATAATTTTTCTTGTAATTAATACTTTGCACAGAGAACACAGAGGGAAGGCATGCATAGTATTTAGAAAGCAAAGATAACAGTGCATTCTGACTTACAATACCTGGTAATAAAGGAACAAACTCATAGAAGAGCTCCATAGCTTTATGCCGGCACTCTGTCTGAGGTCGTCCACACTGCACTAAGAGCCACATCACAACATCCAGAAGACGCACTGACTTAGTAGCTGGAAATCCTCTGCACAAAAATATTAGGTATTAACAGTCCTCATGAAATCTACCTAGAAGCCACAGTCTTCCAGGTGAAAAAAATCAAAATGTTTCACGAGTATTACGAGTGTCCTTCTATACATCCAACCACAACCCATGTGCACTACCTGCACAAGCTCTTCAACAAGTACATCTTGCAGAGCTTTCCTTTCTCTCCATACTATTACAGATCCTCATAGCCAAGTCTTTGCAGCAAAATTTTAAAAAGCAGAATTCCTTCTCTTTGTAAAGAGACAAAAAAGGAGCTTCAAGTTTAAATAAGCCTGGGCAGTCTTCTACTGTCCCTAATTATTGAGTCTCCTGACTTAACATATGCCACAGCAGTGAACTAACTCCCAGAACCCACTTGTCTGTTTCTCTAGTGTCACAGGACAATGCAGGTCAGAAGTGACTTACAGAGGTCTCTAGTCTAACCTCCTGCTCAAAGCAGGATCAGGTATGAAGTCAGACCAGGTGACTCAGAGTTTCACCAGCCTGAAACTGAATCCATTCTTGTTTCTTCTATCTTTCACTACTTCATCATACCCTACTACTGCTAACAATTAAAACAATTTAAAAAATAAATAAGAGACTTGAGAGTTTTCCTCCAAATACTTTGTAACGTCAATGCTAACATAATAAACACTGCTGTGAGGGTCACATGCTTTTCTTCCCCTTTCTTGCAAAACTAAAGCAAGCTCTCTGTTCTGAGGTCATCACACCGGAATAAAGAATGACCACCATGATCCTTTTTTGTCATATCCAATATTTCTCACCAGTGATTAAATAGACACATCAGGAGATCTCTATGAGCCATGGTCACAGGATGAATTACCCATTCTGTCCTAAGTATTAATGGAATTACATACATCACTAACCAAAATGCAATACTTAAAAAAGCAAAAGAAAGGCAAATTGCTGACCGTGGTACTCGCCGTTTTCCTTCCTTGTTCAGAGAAGACGCTTTATGCTTGATTATGCGCTTTAGATGATTAATAGCATCACAACATTGTTGAGTGGTACCTGTTAGAAAAAGAGAAGTGACGTGTCTAAATAAATGCTAGCACCTTCGCTATTCTGTGCTTCTACAGGAAGTTCTGCAAGGCCACAGAACAAGATCACAAAATAGCAGGCAGGTCAACATGGCCTGAGCCAACCACAAGGCCTCTGCTACGAAATTGCACATTACATTTTCCATGCTCAAAGAAACTTTAAGATTTTCCATATGAATATTTCCTGTGAAGATAGTTTTATCATATCATCGAATCATAGAATGGTTTGAGTTGGAAGGGACCTTAAGGATCATTTAGTTCCAACGTCCCTGCCATGGGCAGGGACACTTCCCACTAGTCTATGCTGCTCAAGGCCCCATCCAACCTGTCCTTGAACACTTCCAGGGATGGGGCATCCACAACTTGCCTGGGCAACCTGTGCCAGTGTCTCACCACTCTCATCATGAAGAATCTCCTCCTAATGCCTAGTCTAAATCTTCCCCCTTCCAACTTAAAGCCATTGCCCCATAGCCTATAACCACATGGCCTTGTAAAGAATCCCTCCCCACTTTTCTTGTAGCCCCTTTCAGGTACTGGAAGGTCACTATAACGTCTCCTTGGAGCTGTCTCTTCTCCAGGCTGAACAACCCAAACTCTCTCAGCCTGCCCTCATATGGGAGGCCCTCCCACCCTTTAAGCATCTTCATAGTCCTCCTCTGGCGCTGACCTTTTTCTCTAAAAGAAACAAACCTTGGCAATACCAGGTTCTTGCCTTATGTTTTAATTACTATTAATTGATAAAAGTCAGAGTATGAAAATAAAAAAGAGAAAAGCAAGCTACTGAAGGATCATAAGTACTGTTGTAGAAAAGACTGAAAAAGTAAATAGGAAAGGGTATTACAAAATTGAGGAAATCTCCCACAGAACATAGATAAATATCAACATTCAAGCATTTGAATCACAGAATAACTAGCTTGGAAAAGACCTTTGAGATCATAGAGTCCAATCGTACCTGTCCACTACTAAACCATATCCTTAAGTACCTCATCTGCCTGTCTTTTAAATACCTCCAGGGATGGTGACTCAACCATCTCCCTTGGACAGCCTGTTCCAGTGCTTGATAACCCTTCTGGTGTAGAAATTTTCCCTAATGTCCAATCTGAACCTCCCCTCACATAGCCTGAGACCACTCCCTCTCATCCCATCACCTACAGATAGAAGAGACCAACACCCACCTCTCTACAACCTCCTTTTGGGTAGTTGTAGATAGTAATAAGGTCTCTCCTCAGTCTCCTTTTCACTAGGCTAAACCACCTCAGTTCCCCCAGCCACTCCTAGTAAGACTTGTTCCCCAGCCCCTTCACTAGCTTCACTGCCCTCCTCTGGATATGTTCCAGCACCTCAATGTCTCTCTTGTAATGAGGGGCCCCAAACTGAACACAGTATTTGAGATGCGGCCTCACCAATGCCAAGTATGGGGGTAGAATCACTTCCCTGGTCCTGCTGATGATACTGTTTCTCATACAGGCCAAGATTCTATTGGCCTTCTTGGCCACCTGGGCACACCGTTGGCTCATATTCAGCTGTCATATGTCATTCAGTTTGTTATAAAAAAAGAGTAGACACCAGGGCTCTCATCAAGCTACATTTTACAAACCTGCAAACCCAAGACTCCAATCTAAAGCACCACCAGCATCTTTAGTATTACTATAAAACTGTAAAATATCGTAAATGTGAAAAGGTTCTCTCTCGAACATAAAATATTCCACCTTTATATGCTGCAAGGAGTCGATTCAAAGAATTCCTAACTAAATAAATACAAAAGGATCTCTTTTGCGGTGATGAAAAATAATTCTTCCTTTTTTTGCAAAAATAAGCACATTTACTTCTCCAGTTAAAGATTTGTTTTTTCTTTTTTATTCCAAGATTCAACAGGACAACTTTTTAGTTCATTACACAGATAGGTAATTATAGCTCACCTAATGATTTCTCATCTGTATGGGTTAAGGCTAGACTTTCCAGAAATACAACCAATGCTTCAAATACAAACTGCTCCACCAGAGAATTTTCTTCCCTTTAAAAATCAGGAATAAATATGGTGAGAAACATGAGTAGAAGAAGCACTAAGTGTAAAATTCTAGTTAAAAAACAAATTAAAATATTGTAGAGATTAACTGCAACCAATCTTTGTATGAAAAAAAACATGTAAATCATTCTCAAGGAACAGCAATGGATATCTGCTGACCACCTTCAAGAGGCAGAACCTCCTCTCAGCTTTTGATAGAAATTTAAACTTCTACACTCCCCACTTGTAGAAAGCCTGAACTACAAAATTATAATTAAAAATTAATGATCCCAGTAACTCAATTTTATAGCTATTGTATTCAGTAATAGAATGAGCACTAGTGGATGACTGAGTCCTGTGCTCAATTAATGTAATCTCCTTGAACCTTCAACCCAAGTTAGCTACTGTTCTCGGCTCTGTTTACTTACCTGAACTCTCTGTAGATGCTGTTAAAAGCAAGTGCTGCTCCCAGTCTCTTGAAAGCACTAGGATGAAGAGCAAGACTGTACAACCGTTTAAAAAGAGACTTGGTGTTTACTGGGCTTTTCTCCTGCTGTCTTGGTGTTGTCTGTTTAATAGACCATTTCAAAAATTCTCGTACACACTGTCCACAGAAATCTCTCAAAGTGCTGTCAACCGGATCCACTATGCCGCTCTGAAATCACACATAATTATTTCATTATAAGAATGAAAAAAAAGAGACATTGACTCAGTGAAGTTATTAGAGTAGCTTATATACACAGAATTATTTAAGTTAAAAAAAAAAAAAACGTACTCACACTTTCCAGAAGTAATAAAGCCTCCAAATCACTACCGTTCAAAGAAAGGGGTATTTCCAGGCCTCACAGCACTGCATCAGGCCTCAAAGAGCTGGACTTCTATTGCCATCTCAGCTACTTAACAGTTTAGAAGCCTTGTCCAAGCCACTTAATTTTCTGATAAGTCAGTTTCCTCTGATTAAGAGGTGGTGTGGCAATACTGACTTTAATTTAGTAAAGTACTGCAAAACATCCTGGTCTATCTCACCTCCAGCCACTTTAAGTTAGCGCAAAAGCCAGTTACAGACATAAAGCTTTTGCACCTGGTGAAAACAAATTAGCTTAAAAGAAAATGAAGCACAGATTGACATCAACTTTCATTCAGCACGGGGAAAAACTATTTATTTCAGGAGTTACTTGTATACACTGATGATAAAAATAATGTTTCATTAATTCCAGAAGCACTTTTAAAGATGTTACCTGCACTGTAACAATGTGAAAGAAACAGCAATCCATCACTGAAATCTCAGTTAAGAAATAATAAAAGATCACCTGCTTTCCTTCTTTCTTGCAAATAGGGAGCCATTTTATCTGTTGATTTGCTCCTGTTCTTTCAGTAGCAAAATAATACTAGTTAGAAACAAAGTCATATGGCACAGAAAAAAGAAAAGGAAGTTTTAAGACCTACCAAGATAGCTTCCAGGAGCACCACCGTATCCTGACTTTCAAATTTTTTGTTGTTTGTAAACCAGTGAATGAGTTGCATGACTAAAGGCTCATACAACTGCCTTGTTACCTGAAAAAAGCCAACTACATTTGTAGGATTAACATATTTTTATATTGTTTTTCTACTCAAAATATGTAAGAATAAAACAATACTTTTTTGGGAAAAAAGTCTGTAAAATAAGTAATCAGCTTCATATTATATTCCCTTATGAAGGATTAAAAAAAAAATCTGAAAAATCTGGTTAACTACTTTCTATTCAACAAACCTCAAAAGATCTCCAAGCATATTTTCAGTATCCTCTAAGACAGAATAAAATATTGCATGCCCCAGACTGATATGACAAAATACAGACAAAGAAAGAGGGAAATTTAGTTTCAAGCTGTTTTTGATCTAAAATCTCTCTTAATCTTTACCATATACCTTGCTGTATTTCAACAATTCCACCAGTAAGTCAATCTGATCATGTTCTGTCATACTATCACATGAAGAACCATTGCTTACATGTATAAATGCCCAAGATACATGGTGTACGCCTGTGTGCATTGGTTTGGACCAATCCAGATATCATTTACCTACAGTTTATGTTCAGCCAATTGTCAGCAAAAAAGGGTTTCACCTAAACTTGTAACATAGCTTCCTGTACATTTTAATAGAACACAAATCTCGTTGGTCTGAAACAAGAATCTGATGCATCCAAAGAGCAGCCTGAAAAGGCACCATAATGTTTTTCAATGAAGCTGAACCTTCATGTCTACTCTATTTTGTGTAAAGGAAACTGAAATAAAAAACTTCACCTCAAATTAACATTACAGAAAAATAAATTGCTTAAATACAGCAATAAAGAGCAGCTACTAACACAAACTCTTTGAATGAACTTTTAAATGTGAATGTTGAAACCCTCATGTATTTGTACACCCCTCTGAGTTACTCTGAATTACACTCCATTACTGAAAGCTCTGAAAATGTTTCCATCTCATTTCCCCACAATCCTTAAAAACTATCCCTAAACAAAATTCCAGCTTACAAAACACATTTTGGGGGAAAAAAAGCCACACATCAGGAAAACTTCTAAACAACATTATAAATCAATTCCCATATTTAGAGGTATTTTAAACAAACTAAAATGCTTATAAATGAATCTGTTTACCTGGTCTACGTCACAAGCAAGACGAAGCAGTACTGGAAATATTCGCTTATGTAATTGATACATGGGTGGGGGACCCTGACATCCTTCTGGCATTTGAGATGCTTTCCCCAACATATACGTGACTATGCTATGTAGCAGCTCACATGCTGCAACCTGAAATTTAAAAGTGCTTTTGGTTATGCATCCATTATTTCCACAGAGAAGACAAAATTGCTGGCAGGAGAGAATGAGTCACAAGAAAGGGTGTACTTGAGAAATCACTCCAAGCTATACTAAATCACTGTTCCAGGAACAGATCGTGTCCTGGAAATAATGTGTGCACTAACTGGCCTTTCTCCAAATGTTTTAGTTTCTATTGCAGGCAGTAGCTTTCAGCTGGAGAAAAATCCATCATTGGATAGGCCACTCATCATTGTGTTCTCAAAGATACTTCCATTCTCGACTTTCTTTGGATATTAACATTCCAATCCAGCAAAGCTGCAAAATATTTGCTTAAGTGCTCTGCTGGACTGGGCCCACAAGTTCATAAGCATGAGGAAAAGGTCAAACAATGCTGAAGATCAACTACTTGAAAATTTTCATTTTTATGTTAAGTTTAACTCTCAAAGCACAAAGCTGTGTGAGAAAGCTAACAGCAACTTTGGCTCTTTAGTTTTTAAACATTCAGAATAACACTATGGAAGAGCACCAAAGAAGCACATTGCTTCTTATGAATTAATTCAAACAGGTCTGTCTTAACAAGGAAGATGTTTCTATGCAGCACTTATCAACTCGAATGAAAAAAGATGCAGAAAAACATCAATACTTTTGTTTGTCTGTCACTTGCAGAAAGAGCCAGTTCAGTCACACGAGGCAAGAATAAATCCAAATAGATGACAGGTTTCATATCTGCAAATGGTACAGCAAAGCTCAGACGCTTCTCAGTATCCCAAGATACACATTTCTTGATCATCTCTTCTGCAGAGGTAGCTAAAGCATTTGAAAAAGAACAACAGAAAAAATTAAGCTTATGTAATATACATAAAGCTCAGTCAAAAAAACCCATAAGATTCCAAGTTCAACTGAGACTGGATAAGTTGTTAATGCTTTATAAATTACTAGATGTCACAAGTACCAGAAATACTCAAGGCTGGTTTTATTTACACATTCAAACAGATATTTAACCACCACATAGAAAAAAATAATTGCAGCCAGCGTTTCAGGAGACTGTTGTAGGAGTCTCAAGTTTTAACACAGGCAAATTTGGAGACAACTATACACCCAAAAGACATTGAATAACACTTGATTTAAAATACTTCTTTAAGACATCCAATACACTACTTAATCTACCAACATTAAAATAAAATATCTGGAAGAACAGATCAGACAAGAAGATCCAACATACAATACTCCTACAGTTCCACAGAAAATTACTACTTTGATGGCTATGTCCTCCAAGGACAACTGCCACACTTACTCCCTTCTCTGCCTGTGTTCCCGTACTTGTTAATTTGGTTAACAAAGTATGACCATACTTAGTATTTAATTTCCAGGGAATAACTCTACTATTCCCACAGTATTACTGAATAAGCAACAGAGAAGCACTTCACTGAAAGAAAAAAAACAAATGTAAGCACTAAAAGAATGGAAACGACATTATAGCTTTAGACTCACTAAATTTTGCGCTGAATTATCCTTTAAAACTCATGGTCAGGTACTGATATTATTCCATTTTTGTGTTAATGAGATTTTATGATATTTAATAATTAAATTATAAAGCTTATTCAAAGACGGAACAGAGAAGAACAGAAAAGAGCTCTAGTACCCAGACATATTAAAGGCACATTAAACTCACAAGGCAAGAATTAAGCTTGCCAAGACTTAGACAATTCACGGGTTGCAGTTCTAAAAAACTGGATTAAGCGAGAATTGTAGTAAAAAGTTGCAAACAAGTACTGAAGAGTCACAACCTGGGGCAGTTTAGAAATGGCTGGGCATCCAGAATGAGAAAGGGGAGTGAATAAATAAAACCATATACTCGGATGCACATAGCCTTTGACTGAAGTTTTCTACACACTTACTGCATTCTACTAGTGAATACTTTGCTCTCCTAAACTCCAGAAATGAATAAAAGCAATTTTGTTTAAATAAAAGAAACAAAAAAAAGCTTTCCCTGAAAAGTTCATACACTCTCATCAAGTGATGTTGAGACCTCACCGATACTTGCTTTCAAGAGAGACAGCAATGGCATATAAATATTTTTATTTACATCAACAGAACACTCACCAGTAATTAAGTTGTGGTTGATCTGCCCTCCCAAAGATCCAAGAAGGTGTGCTACTCTAGTTCTTACTGCTTCCAAGGAGGAAATATCATCCTAAATAATTCGACAGATTTATATTAGTGAAGACTTACTTCTGTATGGAAGCAACTTGGTTTATGTAGTAAGTGTAAGTTTTACAGCTCTTATTAAAATATGGATAAAGACTACAAGAAGAAGAACCTCTTGAGAAAACTGCACCAAACAAGAGAACAGTTTTGAGTCAATAAACAAAAGAGCGGGAGATGAGAAAGCATTTTCATCATATTTTATGGACTTCCAAATGCCATTTCTCAACTAAAGGTTAAAATTTAATCATCAAAGATAACGTATACCTACAGAATGACAAATTGTCTAAAAAGCAAAAAGAAACCTGAAGTAAAAATGACTCTCTTAATTTACTTTAATCGCAGAACTAAAAAGTTTAGATTCTGCATATCAAACATAAGCAAGCAATTGATTTTCATAAGCAGCCTGTATGGGATATAAAATGTACTAAATTTGTTTAAAGACCCCTAGGTTCGAAAAAGTTCTTTATAAGTAGAAGTAACTACTGCTGAAAAAGGTTTATCCTAAGTTAGTTTACACACTGGAACATAAAAATAAAATCAGACTTATTTTGAGCTACATGAGAAGCCACTGGTCAAAGTGGTACATATGGTTGACTTTTAAGACTATCGAATCTATCCACAATTTATGAAAAAAAAAAAATTAACAGTTGCACATTCACTAAACGATATTTACACACTGCATTACAGCTAAGCTGGGCCCTGATCTTAGGTGTAGGAGGTAAATATTTGTTTCATAATATATCAATTTAGTAGCAATGCTGACTCACACAATTTCTTCAGATCCCTTTTCTCTTTCCCATTCTCACCCTAGAATATGACATCTTTCCAGCAGTGCTTATGTAGCAGCTTTGTGAGCCACACTGTAGAACAGGATTCACTGAACTGACCCAAAGTAGTAATAACCCTCAGAAAAAAAAGCAGACATGCAAGAAAGGTAGAGAAATAGGGGAAAGTAATTATCTCACATTTAACTCTAAAAAGAAAACAGTATTCTTACCAATGAAGAAGTCTTTGCTTTTCTTAAACGCTGTATCAGAACTTTATTAAATCCCTTCTGGGTTGCTCGAGAAAGCTTCCTTACTTCCC
This sequence comes from Coccyzus lansbergi, assembly GCA_033558105.1. NCBI lineage: Eukaryota > Metazoa > Chordata > Aves > Cuculiformes > Coccyzidae > Coccyzus > Coccyzus lansbergi. The sequence continues at coordinate 467,487 of JAUMJK010000239.1, forward strand.
AGTTATCCTGGGATTCAACTGATGAACAAAACCACGGGATATTAATAATGTTTACTGTAGCCACAACTTGTGTACCTACTCATAGTTTCTTTAAGAAAACCCACCCTGGTTTTGTTCATATTTATTTTTAAGATGCAACTATTATTCTTTCATTTTAAATCTTTATTAAGGAAAACTAACCTCTATTAATGACAACTAAGCTGATTTAAGGATACAAAGGATAAATTAACAGACAAGTGGCATATAAAATGGCTACAGTTAATGATTGTTCAGCAGTAGCAAATAAATCCTAGTTTAAGAAAAAGATACATGTTGCAGTGTAAGAGAAGCTATATTGTTCCAACCACAGGAAGTGAACAATACAGACACAAAAGTATATCACATTTGTATCTTTAGGCATAACTATAAAAAAAAAAAATTCTTTCCCTCAAAACTGGTATTTTTTTGTCTGTATGTACCTGTAGATGCAGAATTTTTCAAATAACCATCAAGGAGAGGTAGAACATCCTTGTAGTAAGGTTGCATTATATGTCTTGGGATGTGAGTTGACCAGTCTTCCAGAGCATCCAGTGCCAGATCAGCCATTGGGGTACAGCTAAGGCCCAGCTTAAAGGCATTCTACAGGTCAAACTAAAAACCATCAGTCTTTCATTTTCATCGAGTAAACCCCTTCCCCATATTTTAAAGCATCGAGTATACAATATCTTCTCCTTCTTAATAACTTTAGTCTTCTTAACATCTCACTCAAGATCAGCACAGGAGATTAAATATTATATTGCAACACAGGCACTAAGAAAATCAGCTTAGTGCAAAAGCAAATTCCAGCAGTTCTCTTGTTTATACAAAAAGTATCCACTTGTATTCTAATGTCACTGAAGAAAATACTAGGTTTAACTATTAAGTTACCTGCTCAACAGGATACTAACTTTGTCCCAAAAATTTTTTCATGTGTTTTAGAAAGAATTATTAGGTGTGTATCACTTTGACCCACCTGCAGTGCGGGAATATATGCTTTGATATCAAGCATGATGATGTCATGTGGTAAAGAAAGTAAAAAACTCAGACAGGATGCCAACAACTCATCCTTATACTGTTTCATTTTTGCTGCGACCTGAAATTCAGATGAATAGATCAAGAACAATCATTAGCCTTCTAAGATCTTGATTTAGCTATATCAATATCCACACAAAATAAGTGACTCAAACCCTATACTGCAATCTCATTTACTTGCCAACAGGTACCAGAAATTACCTAATGCACAATTATACAGTTGTATTATACAGGAACAGGTGACCAATACATCCCTTTGGGCATTAAATAAAAAACAGATGGAAAAAGATCTTAAATCCCCACTGTGTTGCGTAATACGAAGAACTGGAATACTTCCACTGCATCTGTAAGATTTCTCAGAAGGTAGTTCTAATCGAGTAGTGTGTTTATATTCAGACTAAGAAAGTTGCCTACAAAATCACTTACCTCTTTTCCAAACTTGGCAAACAGTGCAAAGCAAGACCTCTTTTCTGGGTCTTCAGGACATCTGCCGAGACTCCTTGGACTGAGACCCTACCAAACAGTAACCACAATTGCTTAGTATTAAAAAAAAAATGAAAAAAATCATTGCATGCAGTAAAAATATACACAAGTTCAACTGGAAATACATACATCGCCATCTAATGTGAAACTGGCATCAGTGAAAACTTGATATGCACATTTGTTTTCTCAAGTGATTTTTTAATACATTTAGTATTATTTAAGTAAGTAAGATATGTAGGACTTGAAAATACTTTTTCAATTACTTAATTTTCTCCTTGTCTACCTATCGACCAAAGCACAAAAGAAAAAAAATCCCTGACAGTGCTGCCCACATGGCAAGAACGCCAGTGGAAAAAGAAAGGGGCAATTCCTGACAGCATCTACAGTACAAGCATTTATATCATTGAGTTCCCAAATCTGCTTTACTTAGTGCCATTACCAGCAGTGGTAGGGCCATTTCTGGGTTCTGTGGTGGGCTACACACACAATGGGATGAATATATGTCACTTTACAACAGCTTCCACATCACAAATGGTGCATCCACCAATACAGCATTGTACTTCTTGGGGAAATCACCAAGTGGAATACAAGCATGCCCTAGAAGTTGAATATTTAACCTATTCATGTCTCTGTCATTCTAGACAGACTTTCTGATATCCAAGCTATTTTCTGTATCACCTGCACTGCAGAAGTATTTCCCACGTCTCCGTTCATCCAGCTCAGGGTTTTGGAAAAAGCATGACACATGACCAGTGTCTCTTCAGAAACTGGGTTTCTAGTTTGAATTTTTACTTTCTATGTGCTTGTAACTTCAGAGGCACAGGATGCTATAAACATTTGAAAAACCTGGGTAACAGTTTCAATGAAATACTTTCCATAGTGCATAAAAAGACCATACATGAACAACTGCATCATTGGAAAAGAGATCTCACCTCAAAGTATTTTATTTTCTTGGCAATTTTCATTGTAACAGAGAGCAGCTTGTAGAATCCACTAATAAGAGGTAGTCTTGTTGAATGTATAATAAGCTCATAACCAAAGGAATATACCCATGGGTTAAAGTATTCAACATGCTTCTCTGGAAGTAGCTCTCTAAAACAGATGCACAGGAGACATACAGGGAGGGAGAGTGAGAAAGAAACTGAATAAAGTATCTGTTTCATTTTTTTCAAAAACTTTCAAGACAGTGCAAGAAGGACAAGTATTGCTATAACAAAGTAGCTCCAATGACAACAAGGGATAATTACATGCTCCCGGCTGAGGCAAGCACAGGAAGATTTTTATTTTGCTTTACAGTGTAAAGTAATTTCTTCCTCATTTTATCTCTTTATTGAATTTATACACACGTACTCACATATTACATTTCATTACTAAGACTGCAGTATCCCTAGGGAAAATCAACTGGACTTCCACAGGCAAAGAATGCTGTGCTTTTCACTTAATGCCCCACACTAAGAAAACCATATTTCTGGTCTCTGAACTATTCAGTACATATGGTCAGCACAATACTAAAAGCAACAATATATACTGAAAGACAACGCAGCCGAATAATCAAAGTAAATGACTTGTCTCCCATACATTTTAAAAAAAAATGAGCCGATGAGCTAGAATACTTTTACCCATGATCTAGATATCTGAAAAACACTTACTGTCTCTCTGCTAATTACCTGGTGCACTTTTTAATACAGCATATCATTGTAAGTCACAAAAAGGCACCTTAAATAAATCTCACTTTAAAATTTCTTCCAACCACTTTGTAACTTCCAAACTATATAAAGCCATATTAATACCTGCAGAATTCCACTAGATTTATAAAGGCAATAAAGTCTGTTGGCTTCGTTGGCTGAAGGTTTGAAGCAGGGTCAGAAGTAGGCCCAACCAAAGCACTATCGGTTCCATTCTCATCCTGAAAATAAATATTGAGGCAAGAACACAGAATCTGTGACAAAACAGAAAGCATTTACACCTTTTCTCCAGAAAAACAGAATGCCTCTTCCGTTTAGTCTAGCTGCTACAGACAAATAACTAATAATTGGCACATCAGTAATTCAAAAAAATAATATCGGATGCTTGCTCATAAGGAAAAATGAGTACAAAAATAAAAAGCACTAGATGCCGCAGTAGGCATCGGACTCCGTGAACTTCTGCTGATTCCAATTTTTCTATCTCCTAACACTACAATGCAATATCCAGAAATACAAAGTAAAAAATTTTGACTGTATTTCCATTATACTTCAAGGACACTAGAGGAGGTTTATAAGCACAATGACAACAAAAGAAGGAATGTGGTTTTCGTTCCTCTACAAGAGTAGAAATTAATGGACAAGTTATCAGGTCTCACCTGTTCATTAACATCCAGTTTCTGAACAGTCAAGTCCAACTTCTCAATAATCTTCAAAAGAGATTTTATAAGTTCATCATACAGCAAGCGATTCAGGGACTGCAGTGGTGAATTTGCAGCAAGGAAGTTTTCATCTTCAAAACCACACTCCTTTGTAGGAGGAAAAAAGTACACATTTCAAAACACTAATGAGAATTATTACTTGAATTTACAAACCAAGATTTCAAACTATGATTCATCTTTAGACACTTCTCAGCTATGGAAGCCTAAATTCACCTGCTTCATTCATTTATCAGCCACAAAATCCAACTAAATACAGAAAACAGTTCTCCCACAGCATGACATCTGAAAAAAATTCTAGTGTTAGAAAAGCAGTGATAACATTCAGGATTACTTTTTTCCTTTTGTGTTTCCATGTTAACTCTGCTTTTACCTTCATTTTGTCACAGTTTAGTAGACTTCTGAAGAGATACAGATAGTCCTTGTAAGTTGGTATCTTCCATCTCCTTGTCCCAACCTCTTCAGGTTTAGGGGAAACTTCAGATTCAGAAGTTTCTTTTCCAAAAAAGTCCTGAAAGGACACAATATTTTTCATAAACACTGCATCTGTAACTACCTAACTCAAGCCAAAACATGATGTAAAGTTAACCCTGTAGGTAGAAACATAAAACATTTACTTATCACACTTAATCAGCCTGAGAATAGCAAAAAACCAATCAACTCCCTTCAAAATTCTCTAAAGCTCTTCTCCTTCTGATAGTCAGTTATTTGGGAAACTCTACAGTCTCCTGTTTCACAGAATTTAAAGGCCTTAATGCAAATATTCAGTAAAACTTTTAAATTAAGCGTCCAAAATTTGTTAACCTGAAAGAAAGCTGTGTGACCTTCATTACAACTTATGTTGTAACAAACAATCTGAGCAAACGAACTGCAGAGAATTAAACCCCATTTTCTGTTGTTTTTTTTCTATTCAGTAAAAAGGCACATCCTTCCTTTACTGAGCAGATGTAGGGACCAGAGGCTACTTACAACTGGGCCACAATTCAAAATGGACAGCTCTATTTTGCTTCTTTTGGCCTTCTACTGTTTACAAGGCTATACTTTCAACAACTGGAATGTATACTCTAAGAATCTAGATGAAATAAATAGGTTTAAACAGTAAGATTACCTTTGAAAATGTGACTGGCTTGGAGAAGATTCTGATCAATCCCTGATGCACTGAAACAACCAAAAAAAAATGTCTGAGCAGACTTCAAAAGCATCCATATTACTCATTATGTTAGCAATTAACTAAAACAGTCTTCTACTTTCTATATTCTGTCATGACAAGGAAGAGGCAAAAGAATACAGACTTCTTCTTTAAGACAATTCTAGGCAAAACCAGAAGTGAAACTCTAGAATTTTCACAGGGAACCGATTTTGAATTTGCCTCTTGCTACTTTTTCTCAATACTGCTTTGACTTTTTCTTGCATGTGAATGCAGTGATGAGACCATGGCATTATCCATAACGCTCATAATGAAAAGGGCAATGACTCTCACTGACTCTTACAGACACGAGCTCAGGATCCCCATTCCAGCACTTTGCTTTGGATGTACATCACATCCCAAACCAAGAATATGGAAAACAAGAAAAATTCCACAACAGTAGAGAAAAGCCACTGTAAATAGCTGAAAAAAAAAATTTAAAATAATTTATGAAAATAATTTTAAATTAAACATTAGCATTCTAGAGATCACTGAATTGTCAGCTACCAATGCTGGCACATCCATTATTACATTTGCAGGACTGTATCTGACTAACTGAATATTTGGAATTTTCATTGTTACTCTGTACAATTTCCAGAGCACAAACAGATGGCATTTCTGACAGAGATGACGCTCATCCTATTTTCTGTGACATTTTGTAGGCGCAACTGCAAGAATATTGAACAGATCTTTGTGTATTTTTCTGTGAAGTTCCTTTCCCCTTGAAATCCTTCAGAGTATCACAAAAACATATTCTCTTGCCCTCAATAGCCACTCTGCTATCCAAAGCAGTTGTTAAATGTATTCCCTAAGTGATTTCACAGTGGGTATTGAAAAATAACACAAGAACCCTAAGCCTCCATTATCTGAGGATGGCAAAACCTTCACTTTTGACCCCAGATGGGTCTGCATATCTGTCTCAGAAAGTTTATCAATTTAGAAAAAAGAAAAACAAAGAACAACAAAAAACCTCAACCAGAAAATCACCCCCCTCAAAATACAGCAAAGATAGTATCACTGACTCACCCACAGTGCTGATAAAACTCCAGAGAACTGGACCTTTTCCCGAGAGAGCTAGAAATACTTTAATTATAGATCTGCAACAGACTAACTGCATTTTTTCACTGTATTGTGGAAAACTATTGATCTGCAGCACAACTAGATGTTCAAGAACTGGAGTGTACACTTCAGGAATCTAGAAAGCAAAACACATCATATGAAGACAACGATTATAACTTGGTAAAAATGTGAACAATGAAATGATTTCAGCAAGATACTTTGTTGTAAAAGTTACAACATGCTTTGATAACAATAAAAGACTTGGCAAGTGAATTCATTGTAGATACAGAAAACCCAAACAAAACAGACTAAGAAAGTTTCCCGAAACACATTATGAAAAGTATCTCTTGAATTGATTTGTGCTTCAGTGGAACCAGTCTTAAGCTTAACTAAATCAGTACTTTTCTAATAAACAGTAGTAACACTAAAGTATAATCCGTTCATCTGTACCAATCTGAAAACAGAATGTAAGTACAAGGTCTCTACCCCAATCTTACTTCCCAGCTCCAGCTGGGATCCAGAAAGCCCTCATCAGAACACAGACAGCATAACATCAAAGAAAAATCAAAGTATCAGCCTCAGAGAACATGCTACATATCAGTATGAAAAAACCCACATCAACAGAGTGGTACAAATAACATAAAAAGAAGGGTAAGGCTAGGTCCAAATAAACAACTTTGCCTCAAATAAATAAAAACCTATCTACATTTGGCTATCACGGTTTTGACTACAATGCACTGTAACATTTTATTTAGTATATTTTGTTCATTTTCTTTACTCGCATAAAATCTAATGTTATACTTACCAATACTTTTTTTTAATAATATACTTTCCAATATATCTAATTATATACTTCTGATATACTTGCCATTCCCTAGAAACTCAATATTATTGTGTTTTAGACAATGAAACACCTTCTACTGTGTCTAAGTTCACAGCTATTACCTTCTCTTACATCTATAAGCTGCACATAAAAGAAATTGAGTAGTACTTTTAAATACTCCACTTACTGTATCTATATGGAATATCACGCTTGCAATGGACTGGAGGAAACTCGGTAACTGATACAGATGGTCATCTATTGTTTCTGCTTCAGTGAGGAACATTTGCTTACAACGCTGAAGGAGCTCAACATACATGTTATCAACGTCCTTAGAACATATAGCTTTACAGGGCTTACAGAGAGAAAACAAAACACCGATTTAGTGACTTCATACAGGCAAGCAAATGCATGCTGTAGTGCTACAACCCAGACAATCTTTTAATTTTTTCCAGGCACTCAATACAGATGAATAACCTAACTTTAAAGTATTACACTTGCTACATGAACGAGAAATATAGCGCATAATGAACTAAAAATAGTTCACTGACGCTGTCTAATTTACTATAAGAGTACTTGAACTTCCAGTGACACCGTTTCAAATCTGGCCTGCAGTACATGCTATTTGGCTTTAAATATCTTAAGTGTACATTACGGATGCTAATATTCACTTATATTTTGACCTAGCTGCATTGAAGAATTAAGTGGCTTCCCTTAATCAATCATCCACAGGTTACTAACATTTAACTCAGCTGCCCAAATTCTGAACCCATAATGTGCTGAGAGCTGTACAAATAGAGGATAAGGAGTACTCCTGAACTAGGGCCCAAGTGGAAGGCATCCCAATCAGTGCTAGAAGGAATGTAATAATGCATACATATTTCTGCCTTGCACCTGAATCAATTGCTGAACTTGTGTTCAGGCTAAGGCTACAGAAGCAGCAAGAATCTTACTTTCTCATAATCTAATATCTGACACTGGGCCAAGATTTAGGATAACAACTATTAGAATGACTTAACACATCAAAGGTTTATAGGAACTGGAGCATTAAGATCCCTTGTAACTGTTAAAATTTGCAGTATTATCCTATGACTGTATTTACATTATGCAACTTTAATTAACTTCTTGTGTTCCATAACAGATACTTTTAATAAGGTTCTTTCACTTCAGGTATTTGAAATAGTACTTTTTTTTTCTGGAAACAATATCTCTAACTCAATCCCCTTCTAGCTCACATGGCAGAAGAGGTAGATTGGATTTCAATAAAGCACTTCAAAAATTCTAGAAAAAAAATTTACTCTGTTCAAAAGGTAGTAAAATGGAAAGAATGCAGGCAATCGGCTACTCTATCACATTTCCTAACCTTCTCTAAATAATCTTTGAGATTATTTAACCTAACCTTTGCTTCAAGAGAGAGAAAAAAAAAAGTAATGCCTAGAGCTACTACATAAAAATTGGGGTACCATCAACAAGCACATCTACATTATCCTTTCTTCATAGAAACTTAACTTTACTTTTACATTCCTATTTTAACTGACTGCCAACAAAAAATTGAAGTTGGTTCTTAACAGTAATTCCTGATAAACACACCTGCCTTACACATGGATATACACGCATGGCTTCATTTTTATTTCTTTTCAATTTGCAGTTTTTTCACAGATTATCTCCTAACATCCTGCAGTCAGCCATGCATTTTGGCTATTCTGACTGAGATTCCTGCTCTGCAGCAAATGGATTTGAACTGTTTCCAGAGCAAAGCTGGCCTGGATTCTGCCATCTGAATACAGACAGAGCTAACAAGGAATTGTCTGTACCTAAGTGATGAAGCACATCATTAAGTTTTGGGACAGTATTATATGAAACCACTGTTTTTCCACTTCAAAACTAGTCAACAAGGAAAAATAACTACAACCCTCAAAGCTGCAAACATTCCCGCTAAATTCAGTAAGTGTTCTAATAATTTTCAACCACAATGTACTCTACAGTACAGCTTATATTATGTTCAACAATCAAGAAACAGAATCATTTATACAAGCTTTTTAAAATTTTAAAACAGATTGTATACGAATCCTAGCTTTAAATCCACTCAGTACTACTGCCTTAACAGAGAAAGTTTCCTGCACATACTGCTGCAAAAAGCCCATATCCATGAATGGCAATGGACAATTCTCTGTTGCCTGAATCCGTTCTCCTGATGATTCCATAGAACTGCTCCATGAAGAACCGCAAAGTACTCTTGTGTAGCTCCACATCCTTCGCTACCATTAAAGAAACCTGAAGAGTAGGTAAAAAAGAGTCAGCATTTCCAGAAACATGAAAATAGCCACCAAACAATAACAGGAAGTCTCAAAAAATACCTAGCCCGCAATACAAAGCACTTGAAACAAACTAATTATTAAACAGATTCACTGAACATTGAAGCACCAAATATTCCCACCATTTCAAGAAATTTGAGTTTGCCTGAGTCTCAGCGATCCCAGTAAAGTTACAGTACCTGCTTGAGAAATGAATCTAGTGCAGAATGACTTGCTTTCTTCAGGTCCTGATGTGTGTGGCTACACCATTTACACATTGCTTCAAAGAGGGAGGCATAGTTGTCCAGGAGTAGGGTACCGAACTGAGCAGCATGCCAGCTGAACAACTGTAAGCCAGCTGCAAATTTAAAAACAATTCTCATTAAAACCTAGACTTACATTCCACTTTCCAAAACCACATCAGGTTATGAAGGCACACACTAGGACTCTAGGTAGGTATACCTATTGTGACAGGAAGGTAATATGTATTTATCTAGCCATTACAGTATCAATATCCAAACATTAAGAACTCAAGCTTAAAAACACACGTACACACCAATCCTCTTTTTTCATGTAGACCATTATGGAAACCACAGCTTTGTTCTGAAGTAATTTACAGTAACAGTTAAAAAGTAAGGTATTCTACTGGTTACAAATAATACTCAACTGCACAGTTCAGTTTCTGTGGTCAGGACGTATACCCAAGTGCCTGCCTCCACTGAACTGTGATGCAGACAATGAGTTCAGAATATAAGTAAATGTAAACAAGTGTAAACATAAATGAAATTTAAAGATCCTTATATAAATGTTTCTTTTCTTGTCAGATTATCTTTAAAAAGGGTTTTACCCTTCACAGTTGCAATGGGCCTATTGCCCAAACCTTGCATTTTTACAATTACTGCAAAAGCCCCTCAGCTTTCAAAGGCCAATTTCTCACTCTTTTCAAGAGCTTAATTTGTTCCAAATTTCCCTCTCCTTCTTCAAGTGAAATTCCCCTTCTCTTTCAATTACTTTCCTTTGACCCAATCTACGGTCTTCTCTTTTCCATCATATGTAAGGTATACAGCTCAGGACAAACTGAAATAATTTACAATCTTACCTACAGGTACTGCATATCGCTTCTGATCAACCTGTAATATTAGAAGAGGTTGGTCATGTGATTAATTCTTCATTAGGACTAATTAGTTTATGTGGAATAATTAACACATGGCAGATTTACCTGTGGGTTGATTGCTTTCATTGCAAAATCAAAAATCTCCTTTGCAGTCTGAGGATCTGTGAAACAATCCAGTAATCAGTATTTCACTACTGATGCACAAGAGGTAGAGTGAAGACAAAGGTGTTTTTATCCAAAGCTTGGTATGAAGAAGCAATATTGGTAACCCTTACATATCACGCTTTAAGAGGCAGAGACATTTTTCCCTGAAATATTCTTAAATGTGAAAAAACAATTGCACATCTATATCCATTGATTTTTCTGCATACCCATAAGTGTCTCTTCTAAGGGAAATGCATTCCTGTATAAACTGCTTTCCAGCTTCAGCACAGTGCACACAGCTGCCCAATCTCTGGTTAGAAAATAGCACTTCAAACATTTACGTACGGACACACACGGACAAGGTCACTTCACAGATTACAGGGATCACAAAGCTGGATAGCCCTGGCTTCTGCATAAACCATTCACCAGTGGTGAAATTTTCCTTCTGAATTCACAGCAAGAAATGGTACTGTTTGCTGGCAGTACTATGATTAAAATATACCAGACTGTACTGGTATGTGAACTGCCTTTCACATAGAAAAAGAACCTACCTTCATCCACAGATTTAGTGAAGTTGTACATGAGTGCAGCCAGTCCCCTCAGACAACCTGCTACAACAGGTAGCTTGGGTGCCCTTGTAGCTGATGTCATCTAAAACCAGTGGGAATTGAAAAACATATTACCCTTAAGCCAAGACAAAGGCTTCCCAGTTCCTAGAAGCTTAGAAAAAATAACACGTTCCAACTTAATACAGTTACATCAGCAGCCACCTCCATAAATACAAGTCCACAGAAACATCTCCTACTCAGAAATTTCATTTGTTTGGGAGGGAATTAAAGTCCTTTGAAAAGCACAAAATATGTTCCACCAAGACCAACAATTGCAAAATACAGATAGCATACACTGATGTCTTAAAAGTACAGAATATAGGCAAGTAAAGTTCAGCAGGACTGTGATATTCACCCCAAAAGAAGGGACTTTGCAGCTAGTATAGAACAAATCTGAAACTACCATCACATGACAATACAACTTTCCTTCGGCACTAATGCAATGAACACCACACACCATCTTTTCTCAGAGTTAATTAGCAGTCACTGATAGCCTTGAATTATTACTCTGAAAGCCTCTTGGAACCAGAGAACACAAACTTCAACAACTGGTCCTTAAGGAAGCATTTATGATTGTCCAGTTAGATCCCTACAAATTGTACTAGTTATAATAGTATTTCAACTTGCAGTGGTACACAAATCAAAGGAAAAAAACGTTAAGCAATATAAGAATCTGAAAATAAATTCCAATCATACCTGGGTTTTAAGTTCTCCCAAATAAGCTCGGTATAGTTTATCAGAGTTGTTAATCATGTCACTAGGCTGGATCTCTCCCAAAACTCCCAAAAGCTCATAAATCTTCTCCAGTACTAGAAAGCAATTTAATATTATTAAATATTAGTGACTGAAATAATTACTTTGACATTTCTTCTGTAATTCCTATGTAACTTGCAAGCATGAGAAAAATCATCCCTGAGGGTTTAATTTTGGTTTGTGATTAGCACATGGGAAAGACAGCTCTTTATGATGTACATGCATATCTATTTACAAACTACAATGTGAGATGCATCCATCTCTCACATTAATCAGTTAAATGCATTTACTCTTTTTAAACACAGCTTTTAAACAGTAAAACTGCAGCGCTGAGGACAAAACTGCTTTAGCAACCAAGCTGGGGTTTACATGAATTTTAACAGGGACAGGCAGCTTCAGCTTCTGTTAAGGGCACTGACTGGAGGGTCCAGGACTACCCTTAAGGCTCAAACTTAGAGGGGATGTGTGTGCATAGTCATAAATAAGCTGTTAAGAGTAACTTCAAAGGTTTGGCTACACCAGGTTAGCATTGAATCTGGTTAACAACAAGAGGTTGGAATTACTTTCAGGATTTAGGCATTTAGAGAATAATAATAATGGATTAGACATACAAATACTGTCTTATGCTGGGAATCCTAAACCAGACCTATGCTTAAATTCAGTATGAACTGCCATCACTAAATTCAGTTCTTTGATTTCTCCTGTGTTAGCTCATACATATATACAGGTCTGCTTAAGAAACAGTGCAGTGCCTTATCATGATCAGAAGACCTGAAAAAAAATTTACTAACTTAAAAATATGATAGCTGCCATTTGCAAACACACTTGTCATAGAACAATAGAATCATAGAACCACAGAATCATAGAATCACCAGGTTGGAAGATACCCACCAGAACATCGAGTCCAACCATTCCTATCAAACACTAAACCAAGTCCCTCAGGACCTCGTCTACCCACGCCTTAAACACCTCCAGGGAAGGTGAATCAACCACCTCCCTGAGCAGCCTGTTCCAGTGCCCAATGACCCTTTCCGTGAAAAACTTCCTCCTAGTCTCTAGTCTAAATCTCCCCTGGCAGAGCTTGAGGCCATTCCCTCTTGTCCTGTCCCCTGTCACTTGGGAGAAGAGGCCAGCACGCTCCTCTCCACAACCTCCTTTCAGGTAGCTGTAGAGAGCAATGAGGTCTCCTCTCAGCCTCCTCTTCTCCCGGCTAAACAACCCCAGCTCTCTCAGTCGCTTCTTATAAGGCCTGTTCTCCAGCCCCTTCACCAGCTTTGTTGCTCTTCTCTAGACTCGCTCCAGAGCCTCAACATCCTTCTGAGGTGGTGAGGGGCCCAGAACTGAACACAATATTCAAGGAGCGGTCTCACCAGTGCCGAGCATAGAGGGAGAATAACCTCCCTGGACCTGCTGGTCATACCATTTCTGATACAAGCCAAGATGCCATTGGCCTTCTTGGCCACCTGGGCACACTGCTGGCTCATGTTCAGCCGGCTGTCGACCAACACCCCCAGGTCCCTCTCCTCCTGGCAGCTTTCTAGACAGATTTCTCGTACTCTGTAGCACTGCATAGGGTTGTTGTGCCCCAATTCCAGACCCAGCATTTGGCCATGTTAAACCTCATCCCATTGGACTCTGCCCAGTGGTCCAGCCTGTTCAGATCCCTTTGCAGAGCCTCCTTACCCTCCAGCAGATTGACACTTCCACAAAGCTTAGTGGCATCTGCAAACTTGCTAAGGCTACACTCAATGCCTTCATTCAGGTCATTGATGAAGACATTAAACAGGGCTGGGCCCAGCACTGAGCCCTGGGGAACACCACTTGTCACTGGCCTCCAGCTGGATTTAACACCATTTACCACCACTCTCTGGGCCCGGCCATCCAACCAGTTTTCTACCCAGGAGAGTGTATGCCTGTCCAGGCCAGAGGCTGACAGTTTCCGAAGCAGAATGCTGTGAGAAACTGTGTCAAAGGCTTTGCTGAAGTCCAGGAAGACCACATCCACAGCCTTTCCCTCATCCAGCAGCCGAGTCAGGGAATAACCATTATATACTTCTATGGGATACAATCCAACAGAAACTGAATGTAAATAAAATAAAGAACATGGACAGAAAAACTAAAGCCTACCTGTATCAGGAATTTTACTTTTTGTGGCAAGTTCTCCATAAAATTTATTAAATATCTCCCCAACTTTCATTTCTTCCATCAGATAGGAACGTCGCAAACTTTGGAGCAACTGAAATAGAGGTAAAAAAAAAGAAAGTTTAGGGAAAACATTCATGTAACTACCACAATCCAACTTGATTTAAATAATAACACAGCTCATACGCATAACTTCTTAAGCTTAAGGATGTTATTCAATGAAAGAGATTTAAGGTGACTGGTCTACAAAAGAGTACAGGCATGAAATCTACTTTACCAACAAACTACCTTCCTATATGTGTATAAATATTAAATTTATAATTTTAATTTGTATTGTATATATTACACATGCATCACCTACACGAAAACCCTACACGAAAACATATGCATAAATGTATATGGTCTATATGTTTGCATATATTATATACATATGTACATATATTATATACATATGCACATGTTATATACATATATACACGTTATATACATATATACATATGTTTACATATATTATCTATATTTTTTATATATATATATAAAATGCATACATATAAACTCGACAAGAACACAGGCTTAGCGAGTCTGCAGTAGTCTTTATCATATTGTATACCTCTCCCTGCTGTTATGAAGCAAATCCAATTCACAAATTGACTCTTATAACTCAGAAAGGAGTTTTGTTTCACATAAATAAAACCAAGTAGGTGCAAAGGCATTTGCAAAACAAGAGCCTAATGCATTCCAAGGAGCTACATTACAAAATTACCATTTCGCACAGTAATAAAACTTTGGGGAAAAAAGCTCTTCTCCTCCACACCTTTCACATGCTATGTGTAAGATAATCTTATATATTGATATATAATATTCTTAAGCAAGAATATAATTGAACTGTAAAACGTCTCCCTAAAAATACAAAATAAACTAGGAGAAGATCTGCAACTGTCCCCAAAGCTCTTGCAGATGAAGGGATGACATACTCACATCTAACAACCTAATGGCAGAATACTGAAGACAATCTGCTGTTAAGACATATCTCATATTAACATCTAAATATTACACTATCACTATTCCCTTGTTGCCACAGACTACAAATTTTCTGCATGATATAGCACAATTAAAGTAACATAACAAATTTTCTACTTTTTCTAGAGACAAGAGAGATTCATAAAATGTATTTTACCTTAATAAGGAGTTCCAGAGCTGGGATTTTACATTTTGCTGCTCTCTCTTTTGTATAAACACTGATAGAAGTTTTCTAGATAGAAAATCAAAATGGAGATTATAATACTCACAAGCAGAACAGGAAATTCAAAGATAACAATGCATTTACCTACCTCTTTAAATCATCCGTGCCTAACAACTTCAAGTTTTTGTAAATAAACGACTAGACCAATAAAAATATTCAGTCCTGAAAGTGGCTTCACTGACAACACTGTCTGACATAAAAAATTCCACCACAAGCAAAGTCAGTTGCTGGAACGAAAGGCACACACAGCAAACTTTGTACCCCAGTACTACTGATCCTTATAAGATGTAATTTCAGATCAGAAAGTGCAGTGGTACAGTCAAGCATTTCAATGCAATGCAATAGTATTTGCCAATCTAGACCCAAGGAAACTAATTTTCAGGTTTTCCAGTTTCCACCAGTTTCTGTATTTATTGCAAAAATAACAACTTTGCAGGGTAAAAAAAATTTTAGAAAGTATTTAAAATTAACTCTTACTTATAGAAACATTTAGAATACTACACTTAAATGATGAGTTTAGTCTGCACAAATTTAAAGTTACAACCATTATTTTTGTTATAACTAAATTTCATAATCAATACTAATTTTGTTCTAGAAAGAAAAGTTATTAATATTAAGCCTATAGTTGACGAAACAATTCTGCACTTGTATTAATTACGCTTTATGTCAATTGAGTCATTCCAGGACTAATAAAAACACAAGAGATGGATACGGCAGATGGGGAGGTGTTTAGGGCAGTTATGAATCTGTTAAGATATGAGACCCACCATGTGGTGAAGACAGCTAGAAATAATGTTCCTTTACCCACCTTAATGTTACAGGCATAAGGATGAATTTTGTCACCCACTTTTTCCAAAAAAACACAAAGAAACTTGAGTGCTTCTTCCCTGCAATCTCGAAACTGAAGCATTCAAAAAAAAAAAAAATTTAGTTTTAATGTAATTTCATATGCTGCTCACATAGCACTTTCTCAACACATATAACAGAATCACAGAATCAGTAGATTAGAAAAGACCCATGGGATCGAGTCATAGAATCATAGAATCACAGAATCATAGAACAACCAGGTTGGAAGGGACCCTTCAGATCTTCTAGTCCAACCATTCCTATCAACACTAAACCAAGTCCCTCAGGACCTCGTCTACCCATGCCTTAAACACCTCCAGGGAAGGTGAATCAACCACCTCCCTGGGCAGCCTGCTCCAATGCCCAATGACCCTTTCCATGAAAAACTTCCTCCTAATCTCTAGCCTAAATCTCCCCTGGTGGAGCTTGAGGCCATTCCCTCTTGTCCTGTCCCCTGTCACTTGGCAGAAGAGGCCAGCTCCCTCCTCTCTACAACCTCCTTTCAGGTAGTTGTAGAGAGCAATGAGGTCTCCTCTCAGCCTCCTTTTCCCCAGGCTCAACACACCCAGCTATCTCAGTCACTCCTCATAGGGCCTGTTCTCCAGTCCCTTCACCAGCTTCGTGGCTCTTCTCTGGACTCGCTCCAGAGCCTCAGCATCCATTCCTGTCAATCATCAAAATATGCCCCTCAGCACCTCATCCACCCATCCTTTAAATACCTCCAGGGAAGGTGTAAAGACTGAAATTTATCAACTTACCTCCTCAATGCTAAGGGATCTGTGGATAAAGAGGAGCAACCCCTGCTCTTGGGAGAACACCAGGGACAGGTGCAGCGCTGCGGGGAAGCAGAATCAACCATCAGGCGCTCAGTCTCCTTTCTAGAACTAGCAGGGATGGACACTGCTCAGCCTGTCACCTTGTACCTCGATACCTTGGGAATGATTGGTGCCTGTCACCAGGAAATCCACAACCTAACCTGGCTGTTTCTGGCCTCCCCACGGACTCTGATCCTTCGCTGATAGGCAGGGCAGAAGGAAAGCCAGCCTGAGGGCAGGCCAGTGGCGATGGTCTCTCACCAAGGGGTTTTTAAGAAAAGGAAGGGTTATTTAGATCAGACTGTCCCTCTCCCGACACTGGCCCTGGCTACCATGCCTGCAGCAGGAGGGAGGGCAGAACCGCCCCACAGAACCAGACAGTGAGGAGGACGTGTGCCTAACGCGCCCTCCCCAAGCCGAGCAGCAGCTGCTTTAAAGCCACCAGGCAGGCAAGGGCCGTCCCAGGACTCCATCAGAGCCCCCGAGGAACCAGAACTCCTGCCCCAGCCCCAAGTGACCCCAGGGCTTAGCCCCAGCCCCAAATGACCCCAAGGCTTAGCCCCAGCCCCCTGCCCGGCCGACCCCTATGCGCACCCTGCGCGGCGCCGCCCGCGGGGCTGGTGAGGCAAGTCTCGCCCAGGCTGCGGACCAGGCTGTAGGCGTGCAGAGCGGCAGCGGCGGAGTCGCGGAGCTGCAGGCAGCGGTGCAGCTGCAGCTCCCGACCGGCGCGGCCGGGGGCGAGCGCGGAGCCCTGCTAGGGGGGAGTGCGGGGCCTGTCGTGCGGGGAGGGGGGCGGTGGCGCGGGCCGAGCGCTCCCCACGGCTGCGATGCTGGGCCCTCTTCGCGCCCTCCCTCCCTTCCTTTCCTTCCCTCCCTCCCTTCCTTTCCTTCCCTCCCTTCCTTTCCTTCCCTCCCTCCTTTCTTTTCCTTCTCTCCCTCCCTTTCTTTCCTTCCCTCCCTTCCTTTCCTTCCCTCCCTTCCTTTCCTTCCCTCCCTTCCTTCCTTTCCTTCCCTCTCTCCCTCTCTCCCCTCTCTCCTCTCCCTCCTCTCTCCCTCTCCCTCCCCTCTCTCCCTCTCCCTCCCCTCTCCCCTCTCCCTTCCTCCCTCCCCTCTCCCTTCTCCCTCCCTCCCCTCTCCCTTCTCCCTCCCTCCCCTCTCCCTTCTCCCCCCCTCCCCCTTCCCCTCTCCCCCCCTCCCTCCTCCCATGTCTCTCCGTCCTATGTGCCCTGGTCAGATACTGGGGGTTTCTGGAATCTCGGTTGGGGGCAGGTGGGAGAGGTTGAGGCTTATATCAGGTCCCTGTCAGGTGTGAGTTGAATCCAAACAAAACAATCGGACAGCGTGGGAATGGACGGTTGGAGATCTTTAATGTGTTTATGCTCTTTGTGCAGACCACTGGACTTGTAGGATTGGCTGTGGCTGAAAACCCTCACGAGGTATGTCTCGTGTCTTGTTCGGTGTTTAACAGAGATTGTCGGTGAGATCAAAGCGTCTCATGTATTTGCATGTGTGGGTCAGTGTGTACTTTAAAGCAGTGCCAGCTTAGTGAAAGGGTAATCGTGCCATAGTGGTACAGGAAGAAAATTCTCTCTTAAAGTTTTATTTCATGCTATCAAGAATTACTTTGCACATGTACTTTTTGTTGCACCTGCTGATTTAAAACACCTCCTTTGTGTAAGTACTTTTATGTACCGCTATTTGGTTTCCCTTATCTCCAGTGCAAAAGCCAAGAACTCTTACATTCAATTCTTCATAACTGTAAATTCTACTTGACAGGCATAC